>BMAC01000476.1:806412-851458 GCA_014905375.1 Phtheirospermum japonicum
GATTAAACTAATTAAACTAGAATTAACTAAATGATTAACTAAGAAATTAACTAAGCAATTAACTACGAAATTAACTAAGAGTTTAGAGTACTTATTGGAACTAATGAAAGCAGTAAAAAGCTCCAGCTATTCCGGAGTTGCACGTCGATCTTGGGCGAAGATTGAATCCCGAACGCGAATTCGATGTTTTGGATGCGTTGTTCTTTGATCCTTGATATCCGTCTTCAAATCTCGTTATGAGATGTGGAATTATGTTATTGTGGTCTAAGGAACCCTAGGTAGTCGTGTATCTCCCAAAATCCAAAATATGGAGGGTTTATATAGATATTGCAAGTCTTGGCGCACAAGAAACCCTAAAATCCGAACTCTGGGCCGTCGCGTCGACGGTGCGTCGATTGATGCGTGCCGGAGCTCGGCGTCGCCGCTGCCCGGGTGTGCGCGTCGACTGGGCGGGTGCGTCGACTGACACGGGCTTGCATCGACGCTTCAGAAAGTTGCGTCGACCTTGCGTCGACTGACGCCCCTTCAATCGACGCTTCAGAAAGTTGCGTCGACCTTGCGTCGACTGATGCCTCTTCAATCGACGCTTCAGAATGTAGCGTCGGTAGTGCGTCGACTGACGCGGATCATGGCTTGCGTTGACGGAGCATCGACGCTCACGTCAGTCGACGTGACAAAGCGTCTGTCTCCGTTTCTCGATCTTTTGCTACTTGTTTCACCGGAAAGCTCGTTCTCCTATTCTTGAACATCGAACTTCGTCTATTACGCGCTGAACTCTTCCGGTTACTTAGTTGTAAGGTGAAAACAACGAAATATCACCTATTTGCATCAATTACGATTAACATATAGTAAAATAAGTCAGAACTATAAAAATACGGAATTATGCTTAAATCGTCCAACTTATATCAAAAATAAATAGAAAAATGTACTAAAATACTAATAAAAATAAGGACAAATCTACTCTAATCACTTAGTAATTCTGTATGGCTCTTCCCCCAATGTTACCAAAAGCCTAACTGCCCCCAAGAATCTCAAAGATCCCCCTACAAATCCTACCAAGGAAGTTGTCACTTCTTCCAATTCTACATCCGATTTTAGCTGCCGATAACAATCATAGAAAAGGATGTCAACTGAGCTTCATGTGTCAACAAATACCCGTTTGACATTGTAATTCGCAATAGTGGCTGTTATAACCAAGGCATCCATATGAGGAGCCAAGATGCCATTCTCGTCTTCAGAGCCAAAACATATACTTTGACTTGGTGCTATCTGTCCCACCTCGTGCGCTTTACTGACTAGGTTTTTTGCAGCTCGGACGTAGCTATGTTGAGTTCGTTTAGAGTGCTCATCCCACTCGCCGCCCGTGATCATCTGGATTTCTCCTCGTATGACCTGGTTCTGGTTACTCCGTCTTCCACCATTTCGTCCACTGTCCTGCTCATGCTTGTTCCCTTGAGGCCTATCACGTCTACGGGAGTCAGACCTGGACTCTTCTTTTCTCGTTTGTACATACTCCTTGAGGTGCCCAGCCTGCACCATTCTCTCAAGCTCATCCTTCAGATGAGTGCACTGATCCTTATCATGTCCATACTCATTATGATACCTACAAAATCGGTCAGACCTTTCCTTCTTCGGTTTTTGAGAGTAAGTTTTAGGCCATTTGAGATCGGGATGCCTTTCGGTTGCCTGCAAGATCTTTCCCTTAGGGGTCACCAGAGGCGTATATTTGTCGAAGCGAGGTCGTCCTCCTGCCAGGTCTGGCCTAGATCTCTTTATCGGCAATCTCTCTTCTCTGTCATACCGATCTCGTTTCTTCTCACCTTCTTCCTTGATTTTTAAGGCTTCTTCCAAGTGAATGTACTTCTCTGTCCTCTCCAAAGCTCTCCAAATTCCAGTGCTGGCTTCACAACTAGCGACTGGAAAAATTCTCCTCTCTTGAGCCCCTGTTCTAGTGCGTTAACCAGGAGCTCTTCCGACACTGACGGTACTTCCAACTTTGCGTTCGTGAATCGATTGATATAAGCACGCAGACTTTTATTCTCCTTTTGCTTCAGACTGAACAACTCCATCGGCATTTTCTGATATTTCCTGCAACTGGTAAATTGATGCAGAAATGCCGAGCTGAATTCGTCAAAGTTGTTGATAGAACGCGGCGGCAAATGGCTAAACCAGAGCTGGGCTGATTTAGTGAAGGTCATTGGGAAGACCCGGCACATCACGCATGACCTCCTCAGTGAACGGTGTGCCTCTCCGTGCCGGCGTCGTCCCTATACCTACCATTTTTCTCTTGAATTCCCTGATTTCTTTCTGCAAATTTTGCATCTGCTCAGTGAGTTGCGGGTTGGTTTGGCTCGAAGTTTCGCTTGCAGAAGAAGAAAAATTCTCTTCCTCATCCAGGATAGGAGTCCGGGCCATGCGCTGGACGCGCGGCGACTCTGTCCGGCGGCGAGACAGTCTGGGATGGGGGCACTTTGGACGGGGGCATCAAGAATTCTAAAAACTTCCTCTCGACAGCCACCTCCACAGCCTTACCAATAAGATCCGACAATTGCCAGAGAAAGGCATCATTCATTGGTCCACCATCATCTTGTGCAGATCCACCAGGAGGTTGAGTGACACTTGTCCCAGCTGCTGCTGATGGCCTTGTCTCTGCTGGCTCTGTCACCGATGGTCCCGTGGGTTTTGGCTTACCCCATGGTGCGACAGAGCTAGGTGTACCACCCAACTCTGCCACCAGATTTCGCCGGAGCCTCTTTGAATCCATGTGTTACTCACGTCTTAGCTTTGAATGACTTCCCACAGGCCGGGCAATTGTTTCACCCAGAAAACTTGACTACACTTGAAACTGAACTTTTGCATTGTGTAAGCCTGACCTGCACCCAAAAACATGTCAGAAAAGGAACACCAGAGGTTTTCCGGTGGAAACCTCTCCGATGCTTAAGTCAGATAAGCGTTATGGAGTGTTTCAGTGCGCAAGGAAAGAATGCACAAGAATGACATACCTCCCTTAGCTTTGAGGCTGGGGTATTTATAATTTTCCTCAGTGGGGACCCCATCCGGGATCTCAGAAACACTGGCCGCGAATCAAGGGCCGTTGCGCAACTAATTTTGACAAGTGGTCCCACCTGTTCCCTTTTAGGAGGTCAGGATACCAGACATGTCTTGATCCTTCTCTCTCCAGGTTATCTCATGGGTCAGGGTATCAGACCTGACTTGATCTTGTTCTCCTAGGATTATTTCGTAGAGAATCCATACCAGGTCAGGATAATTCCTGAGCTATGATGATCCCTTTTTTGATATCTCTGAACTTTTTCCGAGAAGACCAAGTCAGGCCTTCCAAAGGGCTGGTCTGGTCAAGCTTCCTGTCTTTTCCTTAGTAATCTTAATTTCAGATCTACCCCTATCCAGGCCTTGCTATTTAGGCCACATCAGGCTGCATGATCAGTGTGCACAATCACTTTTGAACCAACGACATAAGAACAAAACTTATCTAATGAAAACATAACTACAGATAGTTCACGTTCTTTATTGGTATAATTACGTTGGGCACTATTCAACATATAAATAACATAGTAAATGACCCTCAGCATTTTATCCACTCGTTGTCCTAAGAATGCCCCTACTGCTTCGTTTGAAGCGTCACACATTATTTCAAAAGGAAGAGACCAATCAGGTGCAACGATAACTAGTGCTTATGTCAATTTTTCTTTCAAAACGTTAAAAGCGCTAAGACACTCACCATTAAACTCAAAGGGTACGTCTTCTCCAAGAAATTTACACAACGGGCAACAAATTTTTGAAAAGTCTTTTATGAAACGTCTATAAAAGCCTGCATGTCCCAAAAAACTTCTAACTCCTTTGACATCTTTAGGGGGTGGAAGAGTTTTGATAACATCGATTTTTGCTTTATCGACTTCCAACTCTTTACTCGACACTACATGACCCAACACAATTCCACTTTTCACCAAAAAATTAATCTTTTCCCAACTCAAGGTCAAACAAGACTCAACACATCTCTCAAGTACTTTTGTTAAATTATTCAAACAATGAGAAAAGGAAGAGCCAAATACCGAGAAGTCATCCATGAAGACTTCGAGAAAGTCGTCGATGAACTCGGTGAAAATGGAGATCATAAATCTCTGGAAGGTTGCTGGGGCATTGCATAGGCCAAAGGGCATTTTCCGGTAAGCAAATGTGCCGAAGGGGCATGTGAATGTGGTTTTCTTTTGATCCTCCGGAGCTATCGCGATTTGGTAATACCCGGAAAGTCCATCCAGAAAGTAATAATACTCGTGCCATGTCAGTTTGTCAAGCAATTGGTCCATGAATGGGAGTGGAAAGTGATCTTTCCTTGTGCCGCATTGAGCTTCCGATAGTCAATGCACATGCGCCACCCGGTGGTTAAGCGTGTTGGGATAATTTCTCCCTTTTCATTTTCCAAGAGATCGCGATGCCTCCCTTCTTTGGAACAACGTGTACTGGGCTAACCCACTCGCTATAGGAGACGGGATATATGATTCCTTTGTCAATTAGCTTAAAAGTCTCATTCTTAACTACCTCCTTCAGCGTAGGGCTCAAACGCCTTTGCCCTTCTCGTACCGGTTTAACTCCTTCTTCTAGATCGACCCGGTGCATTCATGTGACCGGACTTATCCCTTTAATATCACCGATACTCCATCCTATTGCTTGCTTGTATTTCTTGAAAACCTCGATTAGTTCTCTCTCTTCATGCTCAGCCAACTCTGCGAAGATGATTATGGGTTTTCTAGAGAAACACATATTTAAGATGGCTCGGAAGTGGTTTCAGCTCCATCTTTGGCTCTAATGTGAGTCCAATAGGTTGTTCAATCATGAGTTCCTCCTTGATTTCGAAAAGGGTGACCACTCCTTCCACGTTTAAATCAAACTCGTCGTCCTCGATGTCATAGTTCTCTATTGGTACAACACCAAATAATTCGCTCACGCACTGATCCACTGAGTCGAGGTATGAACAATCAGGACCAATCATGGGTGATGGAATTTTCTGAATATCTTTGAGCGAGAACGTCACTGATTCAACGAATACGGAGAGTGTCATTTTTTCCCGTCTAACATCGATTAAAGTGTGTGAAGTTTCCATGAAAGGTCTACCTAAGAGGATGGTATGCTCTTTGTTGGACTCGTCTACTTCCCCAACATCCAGCATGACAAAGTCCACAGGGACTACCAATGACCCGACCTCTACTAGAACGTCCTTGACCACTCCCAAAGGATATCTTAATGAACGATCCGCCAATTGAAGTCGTACACTCGTTGGGTTCATTCTTCCAAGGTTGAATTACTTGTACAAGGCGTAGGGCATCAAACTGATCCCTGCCCTAGGTCGAGTATTCCGCGTGATTTTTGCCCATCCCCAAGGGTTATCGTGATGCAGAAGCTCCCCGGGTCCTTTGCCTTAGGTGGCAACGTTTGATGGCATATTGCTCTCACTTCCTTGGACAATATCACTCGTTCATTTCCTTCCATCTTTCTTTCCATTGCCGCAAGTTCTTTGAAAAACTTAACGTAGGCCGACATTGCTTTGATCACATTGAATAGTGGGAGGTTCACGTTCACATCTTTCAGCATGTTGTAGAGCTCCATGAACTTCTTGCTCTCCCTTGCTGGCTTGAGGAAATTGGGGAATGGTATGGCGTCCCGTATGACTTGTTACAGTATTTTTTCTTCAATAGCCCTCTCCTCTGATCGGTCAGTCTTACTCGACCGATCAGAAGAAGCCTTCTGTCCTTCAGTCCGACTGGACTCCGGATTGTTCCGATCAGACGAGGCTTTCTGTTCTCTATTTTGATCGCACCCTGGATCATTTCGATCGGACAAACCCTCCCGTACTCCAGTCCGATTGGTCAACTGCTTAGTCCGATCGGACATATGATCGGTTACGTTCTTTTTATTTGTTTCAGCACGTTTCGGATGAAAAGCTCCAGTTAACGAGCTTGGAACATATGGTTTAAGTGATTTGTGGTTGCTCCTCACTGTTCCTTTCTCACCATTCGAACTAGACTCTCCTTTGTCTTTTCTAACCAAACTCGGCTCATTTTCGGAATCTTCCCCCTCTATTTCTCGTATTCCGTTATCAACCTTCTTTCCTCCATGTAACACATGCACCGCCATTGATTGTTCGGGTTGGCTAGGTAGCTTTCCCGGATCACTTGCTTTCTTTCCCATAGAAGCCGAGAGTTGTCCTATCATCATCTCTAGCTTTTCTAATTGTTTCCTCGTCCGCTTGCCTTCTTCAATTGTACGAAGTGTTTCTTCCTGATTTCGTAAAGTTTCGTGCTCTAGTTGCTGATGCCATAGTCTTAGATCTTCGTCGGAGTTGATCGGGAGTGGCAGTTGTTGTGGCTGCGGTGCTTGCTGGTATCGTTGCGGTAGCACTTGCTGGTATTGTTGTGGTGGCACTTGCTGGTACTGTTGCTGTGGTGCGTGTTGATATTGTTGCGTAGGGTGTTGTGAGTAGTTGTTTTTCTCCTTGTTTTGATACGAGTTGTAGCCACTCGTTTCTCCTTGATTTTTATTTGGGGGCGGTCGTGGATCCAATTGCTTGGAGTTTGGCACGTAATTCGAGCTATTGGGAATGTATCTTGAATTTGAGTTGTACTGCCCGACGAATTTCTTCCCATACTTGTTATTGGGTTGATAGTTTTGGATGGCATTCACTTCTTCATCCTCTTCGTCGTCGAATACCACTTTGCACGTGTCAGCTTCATGCCCCACCGCTCCGCATTTTTCGCACATCTTTGGTGGAGGTGTCGATGGTTCCTCCTCCCCTTTTATTTTACTTGTCAACAACGCGACCTGTTTTGTCAACTCCTCAATCTGGCTTACTTCACTGCGAGGCATAGGGGTTCCTTGGACTTTGTATTTCCTCGGTCGGAAACTCGTTTGTTGTGATTTTTCGCTCATAAGTTCAAACAATCCCCAAGCTTCCATAGTGGTTAGTTCCCGAAAATCTTCGGCCTTTACCTCCACTTGTTGTTTGTAAACTGGAAATAGTCCCTCATGGAAGTAATTGTTTACCATCTCTGCGCTGTTGTTGTGGTGTGGACATTTCTGTAAAAGTACTTTGTATCATTCCCACGCTTCATAGAACGATTCTCCTTCCATTTGCTCAAATTTTGTGACCTCTCTCCGTAGTTTGGCCGTCGTTTGAGCTTAATAGAACCTACTCACAAACTTTTTGTACACCATTTCCCAATTAGTTAAGGAATTGGGTTGCAACGATAAAAGCCAATGCTTCGCCTTATCCTTCAAGGTGGTAGGAAAGCACTTCATTCTTAGTTGATTTTCATGGAGTCCAAGGGATGGAATTTTGCCCACCACAAGGTAAAATTCTCGAATGAAATTCAAAGGATTTTCATTTGGCAAGCCGTGGAAGGTAGGCAGTTGATTTACGCTGCCAGCTTTCAAGTCATAGTCTCTTGCCGGGGGGCCTAAGACTATTTCACTACTGTATGGGCCAATCGTTGGGTAGAGGAGGACTCCTTGTCGGCGTTCATTAGGTACTGGTGCCCTCGTCTTCTTCCAAAGTTAGGTCGCGCGCCGAAATTTCTTCCCTCTCCATACTCTTCGTAGTACCCATAATTATGCTCCTCCTCGAAATTCCCGTGGTCCTCATATCCATCATTTCGGAAATTCTCCCTTTGCCAAGCGTTGTACGATCGTCCCTCCCTCCTATTATGATTGTGGTTCCGTTCTTGATCGAAGTTTCCGAGTCCTTGGTGGTTTTATTAGTTGTTTTGGGGCTAGGGCCCGCCATTACCACCGTTATTGTGTTCGAACTCCTGATTTGCTCGAGCGTTGTAAGCTCGATCTTCTTCGCGATTTCGGAATCGTTGAGGAGGTTGTTGGTAAGTAGGGTTCTCTTGCATCATGATTTGATGATCGTCCCTAGGTAGGTGCTCCCCGTTGTTTGTGTTGCCTGGCTCTCTTGGCTCTTCATCATGGATTAGAGGTGGATTGCGTAGTTCTTCGTCCTCGTTGTTATTCATTTGCTCTTGCACATGCATGTCATTAATTGGTGGCACGCCGTATGGATAATCACGAGGAGGAGTTTGGTTGTTTCGACCTCTCCCCCGCCCACCATTCATTCCTCCTCTTCCTCCATTTTCACGACCTCCAAGAGGTAAATTACCCGCCATGATGGTTGAATTTGCTTCCAATGGATTCCCTTCTGTGGAAGGAAATAGTTGTCTCGGTCTTGTCCCACGCTCGATGCTATTGATGAATGGGGTCAATTCTCCTTTAAGGCTTCGTCGACCTTGCATCAACAACAAACAAATCACTGTATCGAGAGGCAAACTAAAGACATTATACAACTAACGATACGAAAGCATTAACATAAATAAACATCATTAACACCTTTGCCATTCCCCGGCAACGGCGCCAAATTTTGAGCCGAACTTTTGTGTTCCTTTCAAAATTAAATTTTGGTTAACCAATACGCGTCAACGTTTGAACGGGTTTAAGTTCGCTCGCAAGAGAACGGGGTCACTTGTAGACTGGCAAGTTAACTCGGGTCGATCTCTCGAGGAACGGAAATCAAAATTAATGACGTTTATTAAACTAATATCACAAATTCTATTTCTAAAACACACGGTCAATTGGGGTTTTGGAAGTGATTTAATTTTAATAGATTTAAACTAGAACTCTTCTTGTCTCGAGGGTGTCAACCTCTCGACAAGTTATAAGAAAAGTAATTGACGTGAATCGAATACGAACTACTGCATATCATCCTAACAATTGTAAACATTCTTTCTACTAATCATGCTCCAACAATAACAAACTAATAATTGAATGCCTCTAACAACCAAAGAACACCAACAGTTCTATCACTACGCCACTTACGAGATCACTTCAAATGCTAAACAAGATTCGTAATAATTTAAATACTAAAACGCTTCAAGAAATATAACTAAACCAATCACAACTTCATTCACAATTTACTAACAATTATTCATCCAACATTAATACCCCAAAAAACACAATAGTACGAATTCTATCACCAATATTTTAGAGAACTATCAACAAATACCATCCAAAATGTTCACAAACCTATTCATAACAAATCCCAAATCAAACTAATTACGAAAACCGCAAGATAACGAGTTTAGAGATTACTAATCGTTGAACTACTTTCAACGGGCGATGACGATGAACGAGCTCACTCCGAGAGTTACGTAGGATCCCAAGGCTTGTCACGAACCCAGAATTCCAGCGACGAGTGATGGCTGCGACAAATCGAACCACGATATGGTGTCGTATGGGTTTATGCTAGAGGTATGAGAGATGTGTCAGATCTCTCTACCTTTGGGGTGTTTGGTGACTTCAATAGCCTCTCCCAAGTCTCCACTGCCAAATCCCCGCACCCTAGCCTCCCTCCTCAGTTTTTAAAAGACTCAAGTCATTTCGTAACTGAAGATTTCCAAAAATTCTGCATGCGTAACTTACATGTCCGATCGGACGTAGGTAATGACTGATCGGACGAAGGCTTCTGTCCGCGGCTTCGATTGGTGCGCCAATTTGTCCGGCCGGTGTGCGCTTTGCCAGTCTGTCCGATCAGTGACACACACTATGGATGAGTATCCTTTGGGCTACTTTTGAGCGTTGCTTCTTCTATCCTTGTCCTCGGGATTCACCAGACGCTCTAGCTGTATGAGAAAATAAAGAATTACTCTCATTTGGTCTGATTAGTGATCAATAAGTCGGAAAGTTAAGTAAGAAGGTAAAAAGTGCAAAACAATACAATTTAACCTAATCTCAACCCGGAAAAGAGAATAAAAAGATTTAAACAAGACTCGATTATGTACAGATTCATAACAAATACGTACGAATCAACTATAAAACACTAATAAATAGTAGATAACGAATTTGGAAGAATATGATATTATTCTATTTGTTCATATTTTAGTTACAAAATTAGATTTTGGTTAAATTAAAACTATAATTTTCAGTATTTTAAGTGAACTAAAACTATGAGAAACATTATAATAAATCAAGCATAAAAATAAAAGCAACCATAAAAAAAATTACAGACCCAAAATAATAAGAAAAAATCAGACATACACACACAAAAGATTCAAAAGTAAAAATAAAATAAATTACATACCCCAAATTTAATAAACTTGCAAAAGTAAAAAACAATAAAAATATCGGAATTAAATAAACTCTACCTTGTATAATTACATACTCCAAATCTCACAACAAATCTGGTATTTTGAATAGGAAGTCAATCGAGAAAATTGGATTTCAAGACTCCAAAACAGAGAAAACACAACAACAACAAAAAAAAAACACTTTGTAGAATTTGAAGGTCTATGGTTTTAAAAATAAGTCTCAAATTTACGATATTGTTATCAATGTTAAACAACACTGACTACCAACATCGACCAGAGTAAAATAAAAATTATGCAGCGGAAATAAAAACTTAAGAACACGATATAACAAATTCAGTTCACAAGTAAAAGTACTTGTGAACTTGGGTGTACAAACCCGAAAACTATATTACTTTCTTGTTTTTCGATCAATACAAAAATATTAAGTAATATATGAAAACTAAAGTATCAAAACACATGATACTAAATACTTGTCGCCTAGGTTGATCAAGCTCTTCTCCGTTGGTCACGCAATTTCAAATAACTTGTCAATATCGAACAATGGCTCCAAGTAGTCTTCGTTCTTCACTTGCCGTACGTCTTGATTTGCGTCGTGTGTCCTCTCTTAAAATCCCGTGCGTAAAAGTCCTTTTCAATCTTTAGGATTCTCTTGTCTTAAATAGACAATCCTAGAATTCTAAACTTTGTAAACAAGACAAAACAAATCCTAAACACAATCTAGGAAACTAATAAAGTCTTAAACATAAACTAGGAAATATAATATATTCCTAAATCTAGTTTCCTAACTTATTTTGTGCCCAAGAAAGGCAAATAACAAAATAGGAATTATTGCCAAGAATAAATTTCTCAACAATCTCCCCCTTTTGACTTTTTGGACAAAACACTGCGACGCAAACACAAATGAAAATAAAAATACTAACTCCCCCTAAGTTAGAAAACTCCCCATAAATAAAACACCCAATGTTGTTAAAAATTCAAACCAACATTGTTCAAAATAACACTTAAGAAACAAAACAGAATAAAGGAACTCATTGACTTCGAACCCTCTTCGAACGACGAGGGGATGTCAAAGTTCCTTCACCCCTATCCTTCCTCTTCCTCTTCTGCATTCTCATCATTTTCCTCAAAGCCTTATTGCGAGCGCGAATTCGCTTCCTTTGCTTTTCCTGAGCAAGACTGGCCAAGGCTTCGGCAGCAACAACATCTCCATCAACATTATTTCCAGCAGCATCTTCAGCAACATCATCTCCAGCAACATCTTCAGCAGCGTCATCTTCTCCCTCTTTTTGACCAAAAAGCGAAAGGGCCTTCAAGAGAGAGCTACGAAGAGCCTTCAGCCGAGTCATCTGCAAATCAATGGAAGCCACATGTGCACGAAGGACCTGTGCAGAAATGCGGACCATGTTGGGATCAGCCGGCCCAACACCACTACCAACATCGGCTGGAAATGGTGCTCGCCAAGGAAGATCAATGACTCTGGCACCGGTAACATGCTGACCTCTCAAGGAAAACCAATCAGCCTCACCCGTTAGCACATCATCGGGACGAAGCATCAACCCCTGGTTCTCTAGCAAACTAAAAATCAAAGAAGGAAAACACAATGAGGCCGCAGACTTTGTGGTGGCAAACTTAGCAATGGAGTCAAAAACATGCCGTCCAAAACTAAAAGGAATACCCCTACCAAGCCTAAACAAGAACTGGGTCTGAGGCCTCGTAACACACGTTGTGTTCTTGGAGGGAACCCAATTACAAATAGCAAATTTATGCAGAATAGAGTAAAGAGAAGAAAGACGAGTACTAGGAAGCTGTTCAAACCACGCATTAACTAGACCACCAGAAAAAAATGAAACCACCTCATTCATATCATCAAACGTCGAGTCACCCCGGTAAGGCTCAGTGCCAAACAACTCATCAATCAAAGTAGGAGTGAAAGAAAACACCTTGCCACGTACATATACTTTGCCATAATTGGCAGACTCCATATCAACCATAGAGGGCAAAAGATTGGCATAAAACTCAACAACGACATCTCGAACAAAAGGCATGGCCGTGGAAACGATGGAATACATACCTTTGTGTTGAAGATAGACAATCAGATTATGTTTCTCAAAAAGCTCAACCAGGACTCGACGCTCGGCGATCATGTGGCGGGCCTGGTAGGTGGCAAACAACTCGGCAGCCTCGGTGGTCAAAAATTTCTCCGAAAAAGGCACCATGTCCTCAAGCTCAGGGGTCTGAGAAGGAGTACCCGAGGAGGACTGGAAGTGAGCACAGGCGTCGGACGAAATTGGCGTGGGAGCATGAGAAGCAATCGGAATAGAGGCAGCGCTGGAGGATGAAACAGACGGTGAATGATGTGATGTTGGTATGGGGGAACCAACATGAGTAGCAACATCGTCCTCCGCAGCCACTTTCTTTTTGTCCTTCTTGCAAGCATTAAGAATATCTCGAAGAGGCACATCAAACGAGGAATCAGGGGAATACTCAAACAACTCTGGATCAAACTCGGGTTGATCATTACGAACAGGGACGGAGGAGGAACATCAGTAGGCGGTTTGACAGAGCTAGTTACTTCGCCGGTGATAAAATCTAAAATAGTGTAGGGAGGGGATGAATACTCTGTCGTAGTAGAGCTAGGAGAAACCTTGACTCTTTCCGGGCTAGGTCTCTTGTCGATTTTCCTCACAAGCTGTTTCTGGCGAGTAAACCTC
Source organism: Phtheirospermum japonicum (assembly GCA_014905375.1). Lineage (NCBI taxonomy): Eukaryota > Viridiplantae > Streptophyta > Magnoliopsida > Lamiales > Orobanchaceae > Phtheirospermum > Phtheirospermum japonicum. Next base: position 819,275 of record BMAC01000476.1, read on the forward strand.
TTTTTCGACAGACTCGGGGCAGAAGAAAGCAGCGGCATGAACCCTTCAACCGGAGCAGCAGGAATAAAATCTTCATCATCAGGGTCGAACATGACAGTGACATCCTCCGTGAGATTCATATGTTCAATCGGCACATTGCGGCGCGGCCCCACCTTGCTCTTTGGTACTGCGGGTGGCACAACACCGGGTGGAATATTGCGCAGGCGCCTCGACCTTTTCAAAGTAGGATTCCCCACTCGCCCAAAAGTTTCAGCAACAAATGCCAAATTGGGGGGATCATCAACATCAATTTCATTCTCGGGCTATCCTGGGAACACTTGCGCTATAGGCGTGGCGTCAATCAGTGGCAGAATTGGAATAGCAGCTTGAGAATCGTGCGCCGGCGAGTGAGGCGGTGATGTTGTTACCAGTGGTGGGTTGGAAGAAGAACCACCATCGATTTCGGCACGTATATCCAGGCCACCAACTCGCACATAGGGTGCAGAGACCTGTTCGCTAGTGCGGCGGAGTTCTACCGGCAATTCTGGAATAGACGAAGGCGGCGACGAGTTTGTCATCCTGCAAATTCTCAAAAGCACAAGAGAAAAACAAAGAAAAAATCGAGAGAATTGGAGAGAGATAAGAAGGTTGGAGAGTGAAAGTGGCAGAGGGTAATGATCAAATGGTAAAAAGTTTCAGATTTTTAAGCTTCCAAAAAGTGACCGTTGCCTAAGGAGAGAGAAACAAGAAAATAAAAGGAAAATCCCTAATTTTACTATCCAACGGATTTTTGAGCCCTAAATCCGATTTTGTTTCCTTTAAAAACAGTACTCCCCCTTAATGTAGGCAACGTGATCAAACCCACTACACCATTATCTCCCCTTTTTATTTTTTTTTTAAAAAAATTGCACAACTCAAGTTACAAAATCGGCCGAAAGTACAAAGATGGATTTGATGAACCATCAGCCCAGTAGTACCAATCTCGTGCGATGTTAATTCTCACCCACCAAATTCACCTCGTCATTACCTGTCTAGCCGTCCGATTTTAACTCCACTGAAACACTTAGTTAGCTCCATTCAAAACAAAATTAAAAGTTTTCAAGATAGACAAAGAACACAAGAAACAAAACGCACAGCAAGATGGCATCTTCACAAAGTATGAATGTCCTACGGGATGCCTAAAAACCATGACCTAAAAGAATATACAAACACATATAATGATTTCAGTGACTTGATCCAATGTTGCTTTTTATTACTGACAACATTATAAACCAACATTGCCTTAGGTGAAGTCAATGGAAACTTACCCCTTAACCCAAGTTAATGACTACGTCAAAATCTCTCAAGAAGGTGATATTTAAAGATTGGATCATTTTGTATCTAGATTTTCTTCATCCTTGAAGGGATTTGAATCTTTTAATCTTCAGCAATTGCTGTTAAAAACCTCTTGTTTTTGGACCTGGGAGAAAACATGTTTCTGCGGGCAAGTCCCACAATCACCCAATTGAAGAGGTTGGTTCTTTTTGCTATCACTTCTATTGCAACGCAGGACCTTATCACACTTTCAACCAGACTCAATGCATTAGAATTATGTATGAAAAGAAAGATAAAAATGCATATAAAAGTATACAGATGTTGTGACTGATGTTGATAAAGGGTGTCACAACATCACAAACCAACATTGGTTCAGACTATGCACATACCGAGATCTCTCCTCAAACGAGAGAAGGTCTCGAAATCTAATGCCTTAGTGAAGATGTCAACAAACTGATTATCTATTCCAATATGCTTAAGGCTAACAATCTTCATCTCAACTAAGTCTCGAATAAAGTGGTACCTTATGTCAATGTGTTTGATTCGAGAACGCTGGACTGGATTTTTGGAGATGTCAATGGCACTGGAATTGTCACACAGCACGGTCAAGATACTACTGTGCAGACCGTAGTCCTCTATCATCTGGTTCATCCACAGTAATTGTGTGCATGCACTTCCAGCTGCAATGTACTCGGCTTCAGCTGTAGAAAGAGAAATACAATTTTGCTTTTTGCTATACCAAGAGATTAGATTATTTCCCAGAAAAAAACATCCCCCAGTAGTACTATTTCTATCTACCACATCCCCAACCCAATCTGAATTAGTGTACCCTTCAAGTTCAGTACCAATATCTTTTGTGTACCACACACCTAGTTCAGTTGTACCAGCAATATACCTTATTATTCTTTTAACTGCTTTTAAGTGTGACTTTTTTGGATTAGACTGAAATCTAGCACATAAGCACACACTATACATAATATCTAGTCTACTTGTTGTTAAATACAACAAACTCCCTATCATACTTCTGTACATGGTGTTATCAACACCTTTACCAACATCGTCTCTCGACAGCTTCACAATTTTTCCCAGTGGCGTTTTCTTGTGAGTTTCACTTTCTAAACCAAACTTTTTAACTAAGTTCTTAGCATATTTAGCCTGGGAAAGGAAAATTCCGTCATCAAGCTGTTTGATTTGTAAACCAAGAAATTATGAGAGGTTACCTTCCATGCTCATCTCGAATATCGGACATCCGAGTAACAAACTCCTTGACCATCGAATCAATGCGGGCAACAGGGGCAAATGTTTCATCAAAATCGATCCCTTCAATTTGTGTATACCCTTGTGCAACCAGTTGAGCTTTGATCCTCACAATGTTGCCTGCTTCATCAGTCTTGTTCTTGAATATCCACTTTGTTCCCGTCACGTGTGAATTTTCTGGTCGTGGCACTAAATCCCAAACATCGTTTTTGGCGAACTGGTCCAGCTCTTCTTGCATTGCCCGAATCCAGAACTCATCCTTGAGCGCATCCTCCAATCGCTTGGGCTCTATTTTAGAAAGGTACAAAGATTCACGAATCTTAGAACAATTTGTAGACAGACACACGTACCTGACCATCTCCTTGAAATTTATCTTTCTTCGTCTTGTACTCCTTTCTTCTAAATCACCGATAATTTGGCCCACGGGGTGGTTTTTCTGGATTCTGGATGGAATATCCCTTTGATGAAGATCAATTGGATCAGCTGGATCTTCTTCTTCTGAATCTGAATATGATTCTTGCGGCGGCTTGGCTTGATGGTTGTTCTGATGTTGGTATCCCGATATCACCATTGGTATCAACATCTCTCAGCTCTCTGGGTTCAGCACCTGCATCTCTGTTCTCAATACCTGCACTATCATCTGAAGGAGGATTGACATTTTCTTGAGGATTGATCATAAACCAGATCATTATCCTCGGTAGGTTTGACTGCACTCGTTAGATCGTCGAACTTGACATTAACTGACTCAAAATGCTTCTGGTTCTCAGGTTAAACAACCTATATGCATGACTGTTTTGGGAATAACCCATGAAAATGCACTTATCACTCTTTGAGTCCAGTTTAGCTAGATGATTTCTATCGTTGAGCACTTAGCAAATACATCCAAACACATGAAAATAGCTCAAGTTCGGTTTTTTTACCCATCAATAACTCTTAGGGAGTAGCACATGAACCTGGTTTAAAGTAAGCCCTATTTATAATATGACATGCAGTGTTCATTGCTTCAGCCCAAAAACGTTTTGCAATTCCATTAGAAATAAGCATAGTTCTGGTCATTTCAGCAAGAGTCCTATTCTTACGTTCGGCTATGCCATTTTGTTGTAGAGTAATAGGTGAAGAGAATTCATGACTTATGCCCTCCGAAGTGCAGTATTTAGAGAAAGATGCATTTTCAAACTCTTTTCCGTGATCAGTTCTAATCCTACCAATGTTCACATTAAACCTTACACACAGCTTCTTTGCAAGTTTTTTGAAGGCCTCAAAAGTCTCAGATTTTTCTTTTAGAAATTCTACCCAAGTGAATCTAGAAAAATCATCAACAATAACTAACACATACCTCTTACCACCAAGGCTCTCAACCTCAAGTGGTCCCATGAGATCCATATGTAGAAGTTCAAAGCAAGATGATGTAGTAAGACTTTGCTGGACTGGATGTGGCACTCTTACCTGATTTCCTTTCTGGCATGCCTCGCACACAGGAATAATCTTGGTATTGAGTTTAGGCAGCCCACTCACAGCTTCTTCTTTGGCCAACCTCTCCATCATCTTGTAATTCATGTGTCCAAGCTTTTGATGTCATAACTCAACATCACTTAATTGGGACAGTCTGCAAAAAGCATCACTTTGGATTTGGTAGCAATTATCTGAAGTCCTTTGACCAGTGAGAATACATGGTCCATTCTCCTCATAGACTTCACACTTTTCACGGTTGAATTTGACACTAAAACCTCTGTTGCACAGTTGACTTATGCTAATCAAATTTGTAGTAAGTCCTTCTACCAGTAACACATTTTCAAGAGTTACAATGCCGGGAACATGGAGAGTTCCTTGGCTAATAATTTGGCCATTTGCGCCTCCACCATACCTTACTTTCCCACCTCGAAATCTGACAATGTTGGAAAGTAGCTCTTCTGACCCAGTCATATGCTTGGAGCATCCACTATCGAAATACCAGGCTCCAGGGACGTGGGACTTCAGGGAGGTATGGATCATGTTACACTTGACGTTATTCTTCTTGACCCACACTTGTTTGAACCTAGTGTTGGTATTGATGTTGGTATGATGGAAACCAAGATTGGACTTAGCATCCGCATTAGTTCTATGAAAGTGCCTTCTCTTGCCTATGATCTTCCAGCAAAAAGGTCTAATGTGCCCTGGTTCACCACAATGATGGCACGCGAACTGTCTCCTTCGCTTTTTGTGGCGTTTGGAAGATTTTTGTTCTTGACTTGAAATTTTTTTGTCTGATTAGGTTTAAACCCAATTCCATGCTTTGAGGTTTCTGGGAAGCTTATCTCTAAGATTTCATCAAGCTTCGCCTTGCCTTTGTTCAGATTTAATATGGTTCCTTGGACCTTTGTCAGCTCGGTTCTCACCTTCTCTAGCTCAGCTTCCTTCTTGGTGAGCGATGTTTCCAATCGAACAATTATGTTAGTCTGATCAGCCTTTTCTTTGGTTAATTTCTCTACTTCTTTTACGAGATCCTTGATCTTGAGTACCTGTTTTCCCCAACTGACAAACAGTTGCTGGTGCTCAACACTCAGCAGCTCGTACTCCTTATGGTAATCAGTAGTTTCAACATTCAAGCACATGATGTTGGTTTCAAGGTTCTCAACATGGACATCGTCGTCTCAAGCAACATGGGTAAATAAGGATGGAACAGGTTCAGTTGACTCGGAATCATTGACATCCTCAGTAAAATCAGTAGCAACCGTGCTTTTTTTCCTAAGAGTGTTAGGACATTCATTTTTGTAGTGTCCCCAACCTTTACATTCATGACATTGCACCTCACTGAGTGGTCTCGTGGGGTTGGATGTGTTTGGAATTGAGGAAGTGGACTGAGATCTGGGAAGATCAAGTCCAGTGAATTCTGGCATGGACATCTGTGGCCTGGTCTTCGTATTTGAGCCTCCAAGGCTATTCTTCTTCTTCTTCAAGAAACTGTTGAAACGTTGAGTAACAAATGACAATTCGTCTTCACCAAGGTTAGTGGATTCCATCTTTTTTAGAATTCCATTGAAATCAAAGTCCTCTTCATCTTCATCGTTGTCTGGATTTATCTCGGAAGAAAAGGCAACATTCTTCTCTTTTGAGTTGGAACCAAGGTGTTCCATCTCATACTGCTTAAGGTTTCTGACTAAGGTGTTGAACTCAATGTTATCAATATCTTTAGACTCTTCTATGGCAACCACCTTCATATTATATTTTTTCGAAATAGACCTCAGCAGTTTTCCTACAAGACGAGAGTTAGTTATTGCCTCACCAAATTCTCTGCACTCGTTTGTGACGTCTGACAGTCTCATGGCGTAGTCCATGATCGACTCCGTCTCATCCATTCTCATTGCTTCGAAAGTGAACATCAACATTCTCAACCTTGATTTCTTCACGCTAGCAGTTCCTTCACACACACTTTGGAGTGCGTCCCATGCATCCTTAGCTGACTCGTAATTCTTGATGACTCGATAGTAGCTTGCATCTACATAGCTACATAAGGTATTGATGCATTTGGAATTCCAGTTTGCAGCAGCTGCTTCCTCAGGAGTCCAATCTACTTCCTTTTGGGGGAAGGTTTCGCCTTCACCATCAGTAAAACGTGGCTTCTCCCATCCAAGGAGGACAGTTTTCCAAACACGTTCGTTAATGCTCTTTAAGTGCCAACGCATCCTTTGTTTCCAGAGAGAATAATTCTCCCCATTGAGGATCGGTGGGCTTGGGTTGCCTTGAGCGTCCATAACACCTAAAAAATAAGGATCAGTACTTAAAAGGTTAAGTAACCCGCTCTAATACCAATTGTAGAATTTGAAGGTCTATGGTTTTAAAAATAAGTCTCACATTTACGATGTTGTTATCAATGTTAAACAACACTGACTACCAACATCGACCAGAGTAAAATAAAAATTATGCATTGGAAATAAAAACTTAAGAACACGATATAACAAATTCAGTTCACAAGTAAAAGTACTTGTGAACTTGGGTGTACAAACCCGAAAACTATATTACTTTCTTGTTTTTCGATCAATACAAAAATATTAAGTAATATATGAAAACTAAAGTATCAAAACACATGATACTAAATACTTGTCGCCTAGGTTGATCAAGCTCTTCTCCGTTGGTCACGCAACTTCAAATAACTTGTCAATATCGAACAATGGCTCCAAGTAGTCTTCGTGTTCTTCACTTGCCGTACGTCTTGCTTTGCGTCGTGCGTCCTCTCTTAAAATCCCGTGCGTAAAAGTCCTTTTCAGGCTTTAGGATTCTCTTGTCTTAAATAGACAATCCTAAAATCTTAAACTTGGTAAACAAGACAAAACAAATCCTAAACACAATCTAGGAAACTAATAAAGTCTTAAACATAAACTAGGAAACACAATATATTCCTAAATCTAATTTCCTAACTTATTTTGTGCCCAAGAAAGGCAAATAACAAAATAGGAATTATTGCCAAGAATAAATTCCTCAACACAATTTAAAATAATGCAATTAAAGAAATTTGAATTCAGGCAAATTCAATTTTTTCCTTAAATAAAAACATTTAACATACAAAAAATGCATCAGAGCTCATTTCAGGATACAACTATTCACCCAAAAAATTGTAATTAAATAAAAACCAATCTCTTTGCATAAATAATATATCATTCTTTTTAAACCGCAGACCCTTATTACCAAAAAAATAATTAATTTATAAATATAACACAACATATCAATCAAAAAAATTGGACTTATTATTTGCAATAACAACAACTAGTTTCTTTGCACTCCTAAAACTAAATAGAGAAAATACATCAATTTTTTTTTCAAATAATGCAATTAAAGAATCGAAATTCAGCAAAATTTGATTTTTTGACTCAATAAAGACTTGTAATGAAAAAAAATGCATCAGATCAGATTTCAAGATACAACTATATAATAAAAAATATCGGAAAATAAAATCCAATTTCTTTGCATAAATTAGAGATTACTCTTTCTAAAATGCAAGTTTAATTTCTATCGAAAAAAATACCAGAATTATTTGATTGGTTGTAGATACTAATCTTATACAAAAAATAGTGAAATTCAAATTTTGGTATATCAGGTAACCAAAATTCAAACTATTAGGGTTTCAATTAATTGTCTATACAAATAAAGGTACATATCAAAAGCACACAATCACATTCAAATGCAACCCACACAAATGTATCTTTGTGTTTTTTTTCCCTATTTTCAAAACTTGGGCAACAAAAATCTTTGGTGAGATGCCTCCTCTATTTGGACTTATCAAGGACATCGATCGAACAAATAAGAAAGCTCTTGAGCTAAGGGTTGCTCGGTCTTTTGATAGGTTTATTCTTAATGACAAAGAATAAAAGTCTTACATAGAGATCATTTTCCATGACGTGGGTGTAATTCTTGGTCCTCAATATTTAAGTTATTTTTATTATTTTGAAACTCCTAATTATTCTATAAATTGATTTGAATGGCTAATTATCTTATAACATGTAAAAACAGGGTGGTCAAATTACTGGTGTGATTAGAAAATCAATATAAATTATTTGAGAACCAAATTGTAAGGGTCGTATTTACATGACTCAGAATTACTGTGGAAAACAAAATCGGAAACTTCCGTACTCAAATGGCCAAATTCAAAATAGTTTTTCATGCTAAGACCCTTGTAGTTGATGTGCCTAATGAATATCGAAATTACAAGTTCGATTTTTGTATTATCTCAACCCTCAACATTAACACGGTTGACAAGACCATGTTGTTCGGTTAGTTTCTCTATACCTCTATACTTTGAGTAGTTAAAAACCTATTTAATTGTCGTATTAATTTATTTTAAATTCTTATTCTAGATATAATCGGTAAGGTATCTGAGATTTATAAGCCCCAAGAAAAAGAATTAAACGGTGGGAGATGGACACGCTTGATTGAGATTATTCTCGAGAAGTTAACGTAAGTACTTTCATAGTATTTTACATCGATATTATAACCATGATAATTATTATTAATCATTAATAATAACTCTACCATGTGTGTAATTGAATTAATTAATTATAAGATTTATATGTATCATATTGTAGTGGCTGTCGAAGTAGTTGTACTCTATTGGGTGAGTACGTAGACTATAGCGTTTGAAAGCGGCCTTTCAGTGGAACATCCAATTTGATTTTGCAAATGTGTTGTGCCAAAGTGTATAGAGATAATAGTAGGTTTAAATAGTTGAGAATGTGATGATACTTTTAATTTAATTTCTGTACTGATCTTTAATTGGAATGTATTTTTTCAATATTCTCATAAGATTATTATGTTATTTCTGAATCTATTAAAGTAGAAATAAACCTTTTTTTGTTTCTTATATCTGCATATGTATTATATTCAATTTATAATAGATGAATAAGTCAATTATTAAAAAAAAAAAAATGTGATTTGTTTTTGTTTTTTTAAACAGAAATAAGATAACTTTTGATAAATAGAGTTTTCAAATATTTTTCAAATTTTTAATTAATTATTTATCTCATCTTTGAATCTATTGATGTATAACTGAATCAAAATTTCTTGATTTATTTTTCTGTGTAATTTCACGAACAATTTATTATAATTAGATATAAAACAATGAATGCTTTTCTGAATTTTAACAGAACCAAGTCAATTATTTAAGCAAAGAAATGTAATATGTTATTGATTTTGAACAAAAATAAGAAAATTATTGAAATAAATATAGTTTTTAATTTAAATATATTCTTCAATTTTTAGATTTACTATTTATTTTATTTTCAAATCTATTGACGTAGAATTAAAGAATATTTTGATTTATTGAATCGGAAATAAGTTAGAGTATAAATAAATAATAGTTTTTGATTTTATTTTAGCTTATTTCTTGTAGTTCTTTTTTAAACGTTGTTTTAAAAAATTATTTGTTTCATTTTATTCCAGAATTTATCTCCAACAAATTTGAAAAAAATAAACATATTTGTTTTTTTTAATGTTTCCTTTTGATTTCAAGTTTTTTGAATTTAATTTCATTTTTATGATGTTTGACGTTTGTTGGTATTATTTATAGATACGGCGACATTGTCAAACTCATTTGAGATGAAAAAATTGATTACCTTTACAAATGTGCTGAATATTGCTAATTTCCTAAGAAAGTATGTTTTTCTCTTCTTAATATTATTATAAAATGTCAACGTGTCTAAAGATCCTATTTTAAACTTATGTACTATTTTGTGAAAATCTGAATGTATAAAACATGTAGAATGCCGAAGTGCTCCATTAATCCGACTAAAAGTATGAGTCGAGGAAATTTATTGCTTTTGCGTGCCGAAGTTGATGAGTTGGCCACCGATAATGTTGTATTTCACCCAACTTATTATTTGTATACACTTATTGAGGTACATGTATTTTACATTTGTTTTACCTATGAGTTTTTTAATTTATGATAACACTCATAATTTTTTAATATTTCAAAATAGCCATGCACACGTTTTGGATATGTGCGATTATTGGTTTGTTTATCGATGTTTGGTGGTACATTGCCTACATGAAGTGCCACCGAAAGCTCGAGGAGGATGGGAATGAATTTAAGTATGGAGGTTGCCAAAAAAATTATTCATCGGGTGTATTTAGATAAGATATATATATTTTTATAAATATAATAATAGTAAATTTTATTATATATATTCTATACAATATAATATTTTTAATATGAAGCTACAAGGTTAGGCTTGAGATTTTGGATTCAACTGCTAATGTATCTCTACTTTGTTGGGATTGGGAGGCTAATAAATTAATTGGAAGATCATGACATTATCTTCGAGTTGAGTTTCTAGAGGTGGAACTTTATTGTTAAACTTTTGTGTGTATTTTTAATATTCTAAGAAAAGAAAATCTAATTTTACATTGAGTTTTTTCGAACTGTAGAGTCGGTCACCCGAGGATCTGTCGGATGTAATCGATGAAACAGTCCTTTTTAAGGTGAAGGTTAACATGGGCCAGATTCACAATGAGTCTAATGCATTTTCGGTCGTTAGATTGGTTACTGACAAAGCTTTAGTTGCCAAGTACAACAAATGGACCATCAAGGAGGATGTAAGTTGATAGGTTTAACTTTGAGATGTTTGTCATTTTCAAAGACTTAGATTAATTTATTTACCTTTTGTTTTATTTAAGGAATAAAATTTTTTAACTTTATAAAAAGGGAGGAGATTGGCGATGAGATGGTAATTTTAGTTAACTATTTTAATTTATTCACCAATGTTCATTCCAAAAAACCAAAACTTGAGAAATTATATGTATGAGCTTAAAAATTTTCATTCGTATAGGATGTGTGTTTCGAAGATGAGGTGACTACCCTTATTAAAAAAAATAGAAGTTGTTGAGTCGGATGGGAAAAGTTCAACCATTAAGAAACTCATATTTGATGGTGAGGGTATAGCTTCCAGTTCTGGCAAGACGCTAAGGTCCTTTCTAAGAATGAAAAATCCGTGCACAAGACTATTCAGGACTTTGAAGAAGGTTATGTTGCGGAGGTTGATGAAGAAGATGAAGCAAGAATTGGAGGAGTTGTGAGAGATGAGGAGTGATTTCAAGACAATTTTATTATTTTATTTATTATTATGCTATTATTATTATTGTTGTTATTTGTGCTTAAGTGTTGAGGTTGGTCTGAGTATAGCTAGCTTCTAAGCTATTATTACGATATTTTGAATTCATTTGAGGGATATACCATTTTATGCATAATAAGATCTTATTATTCTATACTTTTGTGTTAAATAGTTCACTTTATTAGCTACTCTATTGGATTTGGAGGAGACTCACTTAGTGTCATTTATATAGATATGTATTGTTTTATTATTATGATATGTATGTAAAATTTTTATTTAGTTAAAATCTTATATATATATGTGTGTGTGTGTGTGTGTGTGTGTGTGTTGTTTATTTATTATACTTAGTATAATAAATAATTATGCTTTAGAGAATTGATAAATTAATTCTATTAAAAATCTTTTACATATAACTATGTACTGTTTCTTTATTATACAAAGTATACTATATATTTATACATAGATGTGTACTTATTTTTTATTGTACTTAGTATAGTATATATTTATTCTTTGTATGGTCTAGGTGTTGATTTAGAATAAGTGATTCTAATTTTGTTGACCCATCCTAACAAAGAATCAAGTCAAAGACTAAACAAACAAACAAACAAAAAACATGTAAATAAATTACCAACATTCATATTTTTTAAGCTAAGAGTAGCCTAAGAAAATATAATATGAGAAATAAGGAGATCAACAACAAAATAAGTAGAGAATGAGTAGGAAAAAGTGCATGACTTTTATTCCTAAAATGCGGGTCGGATCGGCCTGACCGAATCCTCTTACAAGTGTTGATTCTCTTGATACATGACTTCTCTCTCTAAAACTCTATATGTATTTCTCTCTCTAAAAGTTGTAATCTTTTCTCTCTCTCTTGGAGAGGCTATTTATAGTTTTCCTTCCAAATCCTAATCGAACACGTGTCACCACCTTAGTGGTCACCGACTTATTTGGTAAAAAAGCTAACCAAAAACCTAACCCTAATTGGACACATGGCATTACTCCATTAGCCATTAGACCTTTTTCGAGTCAGGATAGTTAGCCTCGATTACACCTTTTCTGCTGCCTCCAAGTCGTTCTCACTTCGCGTTGGCGTCAAGGCAACCCTTCCTCATGGTTGATCAGTATTAGACAAACCATTCTTATCCTCCGTGCATTCCCCAGACTAGATATGAGGGGTGAATAAATTCGGTCTTTCTTCCGAGCATTAGGTCGATCCGGATGATTCGCTTTCATCTCAGAGCCTAGTCGGCCGACTGCCCTGCTTGGCCTCAGCGCACCTGGTCATTGGGGGCAAGCGGTTGCGCACTCGCTGCTCGGCCTCGGCACGCCTAGTCGGCAAGGGTGCGTGGCTACGTGGTCGGTCGGCTGCCCTACCTAGCCTCGATGCGTCTGGTCAGTAAGGGTGCTTGAATGTGCAATCGTAACCTAGGCATGGTCAAGCGACTACCATGCTCAGCCTGGGTGCATTTGGTCGGTGGGGGCGTGTGGCTGTGCGCTCGTAGCTCGAGGCATGGTCGGTCGATTGCCCTGATCGACCTCGGTGTGTCTGGATGGTGAGAGCGCGTGTCTGTATGCTCACAGCCAGGGGCGTGGTCAGCCGACTGCCCTACCTCGGTGCGTCTGGTCAGTGAGGGCGCACAACTGCGCGCTCATAGCCTGGGGCATGGTCGGTCGACTGACCTGCTCGGCCTTGGCTAGCCTCGGAGCCTGAGGCATGGCCGCCCGAGTGCCCTACTCGGCCTTGATGCGCCTAGTCAGCGGGGGTGCATAGCTAAGCGCTCGCAGCCCGGGGCATGGTCGGCTGACTGCCCTTCTTGGCCTTGGCACGTCTGGTCAATAGGGGCGCGCGGCAGTGCACTCACATCTCAAGGCATGGTTGGCCGACCCCTCTTCTCGGCCTTAGCACGTCTGATCGGTGGGGGTGCACGACTGTGCGCTCACAGCTCGGGGCATGGTTGACCAATTGCCTTGCTCAGCCTCGGCACATTTGGTCAGCGGTCGCACGTGGCTGTGTGCTCGCAGCTCAGGGCGTGGTCGGCTGAAAGAGTAGTTTTAGTGGTGATGAATATATCAAGGGGTTCTATGGCTTGGTATTATCGGAACTCGATTGATTATAGAGATCTATGTGTTTTTAGCTTGTGAAAATAAAAGGAAAATGGAAATAAAAGGAAATAAAGCAATTAAAGGAAGTAAAGCAAGTAACTACGACTAACTATGAAGATCTATGGAAATAAACTAATTCTATGAAAGTAAATGCAAGTTGGTCAGATGCCTCGTGCGTATGCCTAAATTGAAAGTGCAAGCAATAATGAAAATAAGCAAGTAAAATCAAAGTTTCACTAAGTACAAGCATGAAAGCCTAAAGTACTACTATGCATGCATGATCATGAAAACTTTAATAATGCAAATTAGCAAAAACCGAAAGCACCAATGTAAAGAGCAACAAAAGTTGACGTGAAAGCTAAAAGTTTTATGCAAAATAACAAGAAACGAAGAGTAGATCTAGGATTTAACAAAAAACCATGCATGAAAATAAAAATCAAAATAAAGCATATGAAATACTCAAAATAAAAATGATCAAGGACTCGATCTATGATCTTGGTGTGTCACTCGCCTAGATTCCATAGTCGATTCACAAGATCAAACGACAATTCTAATAGCTAAGGTAAAATGCATAAATTGAAGAACAAGCATAAGCATATGAAATACTCAAAATAAAAGCGATCAACGACTCGATCTATGATCTAGATGTGTCACTCACCTAGATTCCTTGGACGATTCACAAGATCTAACAATTAATCTATGAGCTAAGGCAAAATTCATAAAATGAAGAAAAAGCATGAAATTAAAAGAAAACTTACTTGAATTAAAGGAAAGGAATAACAAACTTGAATGAGATAGCAAAAATAAAATCCAAGTGATGTCTTAAATTCTTCTTGAGCTTACAAACCCAAGGAAAAGTTTCAAATTAAATCTAAAATCTAGAGAGAAAAATTTAATCCCAAACCCATGATTGGGTTAGGAGGAGAGTTGTCTTTTACAAAATGAGAGAAGTCCCTCATTTATACTAGGTCTAATTGGGTTTAAATGGGTCAAATTGGGCTTTAAAGGCTTAATTTCCTGGGTTTGACCAAGTTTGACCCAGAGGCACCTTCCTAGACACTTGGCTAGCCCTTTTGGCTTGGTTGGCTCGGTCTTGGGTAGGCTGGTCGACGCTTAGCGTAAGCCTTGGCAGGCCTTGGTGTGAGGTGGGCGCTGATGTTGGCACGGATATGGGCATGCGCTGGGCGTGGTCAGGGCACCAGGGCTGGCGCTAAAACAGGCGCGGAAGTGGACAAGCCTAGGCGCGTTGCTTGGCGAGGGAATAGGCAAGGGCGGGCGCTGCTTTGGGCGCCAGGGCGGGCGCTGCCTAGTGGCACTGCGCGCGGGCGAGAGTCTGGGCATGGAAATTGTGCATTTTTATGTGCCAAGGGCGTGTGGCGCGAGTCTGGGCATGGAATGTGCACACCTTAGCTAACATTCCAGAATGTTAGCCATTTTGGAGCTTCTTCTTGGCACCGATTTTGGCACGCCTTGGCTTGAACTTTGGCCCTCAATACCTTTACCTATGAAAATAGAAATTTGAACATAAAACCCAAGAATTTCACCAATCCTCAAATTAATTGAACCCATTTAACCAAATTAAATATAAAATCAACAAGAAACATGAAAAACAACAAAACAAGAAAAACCACATAATAACTTAATAAAACTCGAATCGAAATCACTAAAAACGACACTAAACCCTAATTAAAAATACTAGAAAAACACCACAATTACATGCAAAACATCGGCCGTCTGCCCTGCTCGGCCTCAGTGCGCCTGGTCGGCCGATGCGCCTTACCGTCTCATGGGCGCGCGGGTGCCGTGCATGCTGAGTTCGGTCGAGACGTGTCATTGTTTATGGTTGATGGGTACGGAAGTCTAGGTGATGGGCACGAAAATATAGTTTATTGGCATGACAAACTAGGTGATAGGGATGGTGGTTTGGGTGTTTGACCAGTCAATGTGTAATAGTTCGTCAATATAGGGTGATCCGGATTGGTTTCTCATGTATCGACTGGTCACACGTCTGAATCGGGCAATTCCTCACATATCCTCGATCTGAATCCAACCACGTGTTATCTTTATTCTTTATATGGTCATTCAGTTCAGGTTGACTATCAACACATATTATTACTTTGCGTACAAAAACAAAATGCAATAGAATAAACACCATTGAATTTCATTACTAAGAAATGTAAAATAATTTGACATTGATCAATTGTATATCAAATTATATTCAAAAGATTAATATATAAACACCTAAGATCTTAGATAAGTCTACAATCTACCATCTACAATGCTTATTATAAAATTATTTTAGCATAATATTGTTCTTGTATAAAATTCATTGATAGTCTTGATTAGTAATATTAATGGATGAAAGAGAAAATCCTGATGAAAAATATATATACACATAATGCAAAAATTATTTTTAATGCGTAATAGATGAATATTATTTTTGTTTTGTCATAATATATAAGTTGTAGAGGCTCGATCAAAGAAAGACTATTGTTTTAAAAAACTTTGATGATGATTAGTGATAACTTTAATTGAAACAACACTATGTATAGAAATATATTATTTATATGTTACAAGTAAATTCTATTGATATATTACTAATTTCTATTTTCTCAATGACACTGCAAGATCTGATTATCAATAAATATATATGCTTATATTTTTCTATTTATGTGATTGCATATCTTATAGATTCCCATAATAATAAATTTAATTAATTATTATGTGCCTATAAGAATCCTAACACAATCACAAATTGCAGAATGTAGATTCATTTGTCTACTCAAGTAAACCCTAACCACCTAAATTCTATCATCGCACAAAAGTACAGACTTTTCAGTAAAAACACACACACAACATAACATCGACATACAAATCCCACCAAAAGTAAGTATATGTGGAGCAACGCGTTGAGGGGAAGCAATATGAGGGGGAAAGCAATAGAATTAATAAGAAAAAGAACACAGGATAACAACACTCAACAAGGTAATTCTTAAATTGCTTTCAAATAAATTTATTTAGAACTAAATGGATTGAAGAATTTGTTACATGAATATCATGTCAACTCATCAAAATTGCATTTTAGAACTACCTTGTTGAGATGACTTATATATTTTATTGTTGTTGTTAAAAATTAAATAGGAGATAAGTGCAAAAATATTTTTTTACCTTTTAATGTTCATCCTTTGATGTATTTTGCCCAACATATGGAAATTTGCAAATTATCATACCTGGGACAAAACAATATTAGTCAGTATATATTCATCAATAAGTACCATAAGAAAAGTACAAATCTATTTGTATATATGGCTATTAGTTTTAAGTGCTTAACTTATCATTTTTTGTGTGTGTATGTGTTCCCTTTGCTCATCAACATATCTTCATTTTTCTTTTTCTAGACCCGAGTTAAACACAAAATAAAATAATTAGTTGTGTGATAAAATCTATAATTAAGAAAGATATTTTACTTATCTATAATCTGCTTTATTCTTATGTACTATGCTAGCGTAAGTGTAAATTAACAAAGATTGTTTTACTTATATTTTCATTATATGGGGCCATTGTTTGCTTTATAGTAAATATGTTTAAAACCTGGATGAATAGCATTAGAAGGTTTCAGATTCATAATAGAAAGAACAATATTAGAAATGAAATAGTAAACTGAATAGAGTATAATAAATAAATAGATAATAGTTTTTTAAATGATATGTCTTTGTTCGTGGCATTGTTACACCTACTTAAACCCAATCTCCCAACAGAGGCCTTAACATCTAATATAAGTCATGTCAGGTTTCCATCCAATAAACTTATATATAAAATATTTCTCAATTTTGAAGGGAAGTAAGAATTATTATTTAGATATGTAGTATACTTATACTTTTTTAGTTATTAATGTTCTCTTACTTTTTTTGCATGCTTGTTTCCTTTTAAATGTTGGTTAGCCCAACACTGATACATAGTGAGAAAATAATTAGATCACAACACAATATAAAATAACAATGTGATATATATGATGAACATTAATAAAAGAGTCAAACTTTTTAAGTTACACATATCAGTATACATATATAAGTTAATTTCATACTCATCTTCTAGCAAGATAATTAAATAGAAATAAGATATATAGGATGAACAATAACAATATAATTTGTCAGACATTTGTCATTTGCATTTTCATTCCCATTAAGACAAACAATAGCAATATGATATATAGGATGAACATTAACAAAACATTTTATCAGGCATTTGTCAATTGCATTCTCATTCCCATTAAGACAATTAATAGCAATGTGATATATAGAAACATTAACAAAATAGTAAGACTTTATAATTAACATATATCATTATATCAAACATTTATTAATTGCATACTCATTCCCATTATAACAATTAAATAGCAATGGGATATATATAGGAAGAACATTAACAAAACAGTCATACTTTATAAGTTACATATATTAGTATATCAGACACTTATCAATTGCATATTCATTCCCAGTAATACAATTAAATGGAATAAAGAGAAACTTAATATATGAAAACAATATTAATCAGATCTTATAATTTATATAAACAATCGAATATAATTTCATAATAAAAGACATTAGCATAATACATTGTTTGAGAGTTATTAATCATAAATTAATTAGAAATGATCACATGCAATAAATTTTTTTTAAATATTTATAAATCAAAGGGGCTTTAGAATATGATAACATGTAGCAACCATTTTTTAAAATCTTATTCATAATCTTTGATTAACTTTTCTAATTTAAAATATTACTATTTGAGAAATCAGAATTGAGATGACTTACCTATTTGCAATTCAAATCGAAAAGAATCTATATGAAATGCAAAGTTCTGGCCTATCGAGTGTGATTATTATTAAACTGGACTTGGCCCATTAGCTTCTAAACTCACCATTAGATTTGGAAGAACATATATAAATCAGTTAGCTCACATCATAGATGATGGACATATGTAAATGAATTTAATAAGTAAATAAACAAAAAGACTAAAAATCGAACATAGTAATCAGACCCGTAAGTAAAACAAGTCACAAATATTTTAAAATTAAAAAAAAACACAAAAGATGTAGGTTGTTTTAAGAACAAAATCGAGATCTACAAAAATTTCAGATTGCAATTCCACTTTAATAATGAAAGAAAATAATGAAAACCCAAACTCAGAGTATTACTTGGTGAATTAAGCTCGAAAGTTCAAAATTCAGCAGGTTTACGCATGTGATCCAAAACCCGTTTAAGTTGTAGATCTAACATAGATCAAGTCTAATTTTCGTGGTGCATTTCAGAATCAAAAGGAACTAATATATATAGTTTCGGGATGAACTTGGTTGTGGTATTTGTGTAATAACCATAAGAATATGAAATTCAGATAACACTTTGTTGTTTGTGTGTTGTGTATGAACTGTGAAGTCAAGTATAGATGGAAAAATGTTGGATGAGAGGCGGAGGCTAGGGTTTAGAAATGGGACGCGAGAGAGAGGCAGATGGAACCAGGGGTAGGGTTTGGAACGTCATGATATTTGTGTGTTATGTGTGAACAGTGAAACTTAACCTGATAGAGATGGGGATGGAGCAGCGGAGTTAGGCTAGGTAATATTCCATACTGGGTAGAGTGGAGGAGAAGAGCTATTAGGGTTTGTGAGTGGGGGTAACAGGGCCAATGAAATAGCATTAGGGGCTTTTACACTAGGGTTTGTTTGGGTAGGTTAGATTACCACCGTTGGATGTGTTCTGCAAGTCCTTGACCATGCGATCTCGGGTATTTCTAAATAGGTAGAATCCTGATATGAGTTAGGGCTTTGAGTTAGATTTTAACAAGTTGGTTGAAAGTGGGTTGAATTTTATTAACAATGGGATTTAGTTAAGATGCAACTTTATTTGTGTTATAACAATTAAAATATATAAACCTAAATTACTAAAAAGATAGAAAAAAATATATATATTTTTTTCTAAATATAATATATTATTCCATTAATATTTCTATGTATTCTTTTCTTCTTCAAATTTAATTTATTATATTAATTCTTTTTAGAATCACATTATTATTTTTATATATATGTGTATGTAAGTATATATTTTATTAATATTGAATTGTAATAAGATTTTAGAATAATAATTATTATCGATTATGTTAATTTAAATCTATTATCCGATAATGTAGATCTATAGATTGTATTTAATATAAATTATATATCTGGTAATGTATACATTTGAGATTTTTATTTCAATTTCCATTCATATAGATTAATTTTACTTTTCTGATTTTATTGTTAATGTAGTTTGTTATGCAACCTATATTAAAATTATTTATTTATTTAATCTCTCTCTCTCTCTCTTTATATATATATATATATATATGTGTGTGTGTGTGTGTGTGTGTGAATGTAATTTAAATTATGAATTTTTTTTTTATCTATCACATTACTATTAAATTACATCAATTGGAAGTTGTATCTTTGTTGTATTTGTTTTATACATACATACATATATATATATATATATATATATAAATGTTTTTGACAGTTAGGTTACTATATTGGTTGGGTTTTCTTATTGTGTTAAATTTAAATAATATATCGGGTAATGTATATATTTAAAAATTTTAAATTCAAAATCCATTCATTTATATTAAATTAATTTTGTTTATTGATGTATTTATGATTTGTTTTTCAACTTTTTGATTGTTACAGGGAATATAAATGTGTCTGAGAATACATGCCCTTGTGTGATCTCAAGAGTGCTCGAGTAGAAACATAGACCATTTAACAGTTTTGGGGCTAAATTGCTCGCCTAATTCTATATAATTACATTTTTGTATTGTATAATTGATTTTTTTTAAAGTTAATGTACTCCCATATTTAAGTTTGTATTACTTTTTTTTTTTTTAACTTATGTCTTAGCATAAATTCTCATAGGCCCGCACATACCAAATAAGAATGTAACTACCAAGTTGAAAAAAATATAAGTCTGGAAACATTATTACTCATTTTCAAAACCCGACTTTGAGTGACATCACTAATGGTATAATTTATTCCGGCTTCAACATTGAATATTTAAACTTACACTCATAGTGGTAAATCTAATGTGTATGTTTATGATGTTTGGTTTGAGGCGGCTATATGGACATCAAAATGAGCATTTAAACAAAATTTGTGGTGGTTCTAATTCATGAATATTCATTGACCTCACCGATGATGATTCAACGCAAAATACTATGTTAAAGATAGTGTTGTTGTGTGGGAGATAGTCCTGAATATTGACAATCTGACATACGTCTGCCAGTGCAAATTCTAATTGGTGCAAAGGCATGCGAAATAGCGTTGCTTCGCCTTACGAGTCTAATGCCTTTTGATATTAAAATACCTTTCAAGTTTTAGCGAATACAATTCTCGCTCATGATTTCATATGTGACGATAAACAAGAGCCAAGGTCAATCACTTTCGAACATCGCATGTCACCAATCGAAAGAATTTAAAGGTGTTGGTGTGAGGTGATGATGAGTCAAAATTGAATATGACCAATAATGTTATGTACAAAGAAGTATTTAGTAACATATAATCTTAACGTTCATGTATATAGTGTGGATCGATCTATAATTTATGTAGCGTGAATTTATTCATTCTCTCTCTCTCTCTCTCTCTCTCTCTCTCTATATATATATATATATACATACCTATCTACAGACACACAATAATAATAATAATAATAATAATAATAATATGTTATTTTATATTTTAATTTTCTTTTCGTACATTGCACGAGTGTAACAAATGTTAGTATATTATAATAAAAGAGTATATTGCTAAAATAACATAAATCCAAGATACAGAGGAGAAAAGAAAAAAGTTCAAACATTAAAATACTAATACCAAAAAGAAGTTAAATTCAGAAAAGAAAAATGAAAAGAAAGGATAAAAGTTGAATTGCGCACTACACGGGCTCAAAAAAAGTGAAAATAATGAATTATTGGAGTTTATTGAAAGTCTAATTAAAAATATATAATGAAAGTTGGCCACCACCAATAATATGATAACACATAACATCCCTAGGTAATGGAGATCAATTTTCAAATATAGTATAGACCAGTTTAACACTCGCATATTATGCGAGATTTGAAAAAAAAGTAACATACATTCACTAGTGCAGCAGAGACATTCTAGTACGGATAAAAAAGACATTTTAGAACGGATATTGAAGCATTCTAGATACAACCATTCTAGAAAGTCTGACTTTCTAGAACGGTTAATTACCCGTTCTATAAAGTTTATTGCACATTCTAGAAAGTCGTCTTTTCGCTCCTTTACTCATCAAACCTGTTCTAGGAACAACTTTCTAGAACAAATTTTAAAAATCCGTTCTAAAAAGTCTATTTTCTAGAATGGGTTTTAAAATTCGTTCTAAAGTCTATTTTCAAGAACGGATTTCAAAACATACGTTCTAAAATGTTTATTTTCCAAAACGGATTTCAAAACTTACCTTCCAGAAGTTATTTTAGAATACACCAATATATCAGAAGAAATTTAAGATATACGTTCTGAAAAGTAATTATTCTAGACCGGATGTAAAATATACCTTCTAGAAACTTAACATACTAGAACGGGTATAAAATATACCTTCTAAATGTGGTCACTCTCCAATTTTTCAGAACTTACATTGTAAACCCGTTCTAGGACTATGACTTTAATTATGAGAATGCCACCGGATAGACATTCTAGAAGGTAACCGAAACAACCGTTCTAGAATGTCTGTTTTATAAAGTTGTTTTTGTACTTGTGATTAAAAATACTAAAATAATAATATTTAAAAAGGTACACACAAATCGTAACATTGTTTGTTCTATTTACAGGAAGACTGTTTTCACAATAAATAATTTTTACACACAAATCGGTACATTATTTATTCTAATTACAGTAAAACTGGTTTTCACAATAAAAAGACTTTCATTTATACCGGGGAGTCACGTAATTAGATGTAAGATATAGAAAAATACCCTAAACTTCACTAGGAAGCCCGTAGAAAATTGAGTTTTTAAAAATGTAAAACATACAACACCCGCGTGTCACCTGTGAATATGTGATATAAAAAATTAAGAACTAATGCAATATTATTTTATTATTATTATTTTCATTTTTTCATGCGTAAAACACTAATTCTTTCATGTAATATATAATGTGTGTATTAATGCATTAAATTGGATTAGATAAGGAAATTTAGAATATATTTAATATTTATTTTCCTAGGAATAATTTATTATCATTATTTCTTTTTTTTTGTTTGTTTCCCTTTTTTTTTGGCTTAAAAATAGTTTTTCATATATATTTTCAATGTTATTCTCAATGTATTATATTAGGATTAGATAAGAAAATTTAATTTTATATTTATTTTATTTTGTAATAATTTTATAAAACTCGTGCTTTAATTAAATAGAATATTTAAATTCTATAAATAAATTATTTCAATTTTTATTATAAAAAAAACTAGTTCATCTTATATAGATTTTTTTCTAATGAAATACGACTTATTTATATTTTTATATTAGGAGAATAAAAGTAAGATATTGAATAAGACAAAATATGTTAAAGAAAATGTTGAATTAGCTAACATATAATAATAGGAAAATATTAAATTAGTTAAAATATAATAAAAGAATTTATTTAATTTGGTAGTTATTAGGCTCGGATGACACCGAAGCACCTGAAATTTTTCTGAAACTAACGGAGCGTGGGACGCAGACACATAGAATAGAAGGATTTTGCATTAATATATAGGAAAGATATAAATAGATTATGTCATTTCATGTTTTATGATAAAATGGACATATGCTAATCTTGATTGGGCTTGGGACAACTTAGTCCGGGGTTAAGTTAGGAAAAAAAATTGGGAAAATGAGTGCAAAACAACCTCATAATTCAAGGAATTTAGTGTAATTTATCCTTTTACTATGTGGTAGAGAGAATATTTTTAAGGTTTGAGTGAAATTAAATGTAAATTTTATTGAATGTTGATCCACATTAAAAAGATAGAACCACATAATTTTAAATGATAGTTTAGAGGTGGAGTTTTCTCAAACCAAACTTTATGGGCATGTAATATAATCTATATCTATATCTATAAAAAGAGAGGTCTCGAGAGAAAATAAAGATGAGTAAGAGAGAGAGAAAATGTCACGTAGGATTAATTTTATTACCTCATAGTTCAAGGAATTTACTGTAATTTATCCTTTTACTATGTGGTAGCGAGAGTATTTTTAAGGTTTGAGTGAAATTAAATGTAAATTTTATTGAATGTTCATCCACATTAAAAAGTTAGAACCACATAATTTTAAATGATAGTTTAGAGGTGGAGTTTTCTCAAACCAAACTTTATGGGCATGTAATATAATCTATATCTATAAAAACAGAGGTCTCGAGAGAAAATAAAGATGAGTAAGATAGAGAGAAAATTTCACGTAGGATTAATTTTATTTTTTAAATTATGTAGGAATTTTTTTAACATAATTAAAATAGATACTGTAATTAATATTAATGATGATTTAGTTTCTTTCTTTAAATAAAAAGTCACCTAATATTAGTTTTTATTTTTATTTATGTATAAATCCTCTTAAAATAATTAGGATAGATACCCTAATTAATATAAAATAATAATAATTAATAATAAAATTATAATTTTTTTTAATTATATATGAATTATTTTAACATAGTTAGAATAAATACCCTAATTAATATTAAAAATAATAAGATCATTTGAAGACACACACACACACACACACACACAATTACTTATATGTTATTTTGGTTTTATTGTGAAACCAACAATATCAGACTTATCACTTTTTCTCAAAAATAACTTGACAATTTTTAAAAATCAAGTTATACAAAAATGCGCAATAAAATATAATTTAATATTTATTTTATTGGCTATGAATATGTTATTTATAAAATATTGTTACAACTCAATACTTCTTTATTTGAATTTCATAATATTCAATATTAATGATTAATTTAATATTGTTTCTATAGTTAAAAGCCACATAAGATTAGTTTTTTTCAATTATGTAAGGATTTTTTTAACTTAATTATGATAAATACCCTAATTAATATTAAAAAGTATAAAACTTAATATTAAAAATAATAATATCATTTAAATATATATATATATATATATATATATATATATATATATATATATATATAATGTTATTTTGGTTTTTATTATGAGTTTTTTTTTACGTTTCTTTATCTTTTTTTTAATTGTGACTCAAACAATATAAAAATCTTCACTTTTTCTCAAAATTATTTTATCACTCTTTTAATTAAATTATACAAAAATACGCAATACAATATAATTTAATATTTATTTTATTGACTATCAATAAGTTATTTATCAAGTTCAATTTAATACTTTCTTATGCTCATAAAATAATGTATTTTGTTACTATCTCAAAAACTGCGCAAAAAAATATGAGTGCGAACCCAACATTGAGTGGAATGAACACTATGATATCAACTATAATAGATTTGGAAAAAGATCTCCCAAAACAAAGAAGGGGAGGGCCACCTTTGAAAGTAAATGTTGCTAAAGATCTTGAAAGTATTAATGTTATACTTAGTTTCTATTGAGATTTAGAATCGAATTAATTCTCTTAGGTATGCATTTGCATTTTACATACCATTCACTTCAAATTCATTAGAATAAGTATATATTATTTAGTATACGTATACTATTATTTGCTCAAAATGCAGTGGCAACAATGAAAAAGATTCTCTTCATACCAAAGTTGCAGCAGACCTATAATCCATGCTGGATAGTGAAAATAACTTGGTTAAGTCATTTAAAATGGCTAAATAAACATTTGGAGAGGATGGTGTTGCTGAAGTAAAATTGCTTCTACGTAGGAGAAGACACAAGAGTGGAAGGATGCACAATGTTCAAGAAATATATGAGATTTCTCTATTGGTTATTGCTAATCTTGATCCTTAAAGTGGTAACATAAATATTGTAGTAGAAAAGAGATATGAGAATTGAAACGCATCAATGGTTTGCATCCTTCGTACCTTACTTTAGAATATCCATTACTATTTTCTTATAAGGAAGACATCTATAGGGAAGATATATCTTTTTTTTTGAACATGGAAAACCTAAAAGCAAGGGTAGATAATATGTGAGCTAAATGGAGTTCTTTTCTTACTGGTTGCATGAAAGAGAAATTGAGGTACCCAATATTTCTATATAGTTGACGAGTCACATAAAAATTCATAGTTGATAGATATACAATGATTGAATCTTCAATTTTATGGTACGTCAGAACCCATAAAAAAAGATTATGAAGCGCGATATATAGTGGGACTGCTAATGTAGTTTTTTACAATGTAAAACAAATAGATCAACTGTTGGTACTCATATTGTCTTACCTGTGATATTTATGTCGGTGCTCGAGTTATAATTGAGAATTACCAAGATGCTATGACAATTTATTGGTGGGCAGGTTATTTTGATTTGTTTATTACATTCGCGTGCAACTCTAAATGGCCGGAGATTATTACTTTGTTGAAAAAAGGAATCTAATACTAAAAGATCCACCTGATATGATTTCAAGAATTTTCAAAACCGAGTTGGATGCTTTGATGAGATATTTACGTGATAGCAAAATTCTTGGATAAATTATTTCAGGTGAGTATAAAGAAAATTTCTATTTTCATATTATTTAATATAAGAGTAATAAACTATTATTTTCTTTTATTTTTTAGTTTGTCGCTAATTTATATTTTATAATTTTGGTTTTAGTTATTTACACCATGAAGTTCCAAAAGAGAGGTCTTCCTCATGCGCACATACTTCGTGTTCTTTCAAATCAAGACAAATGCCCAAATGCTGGTGCTGTTGATCGAATCATTTCAGCTAAAACTCTTAATTAAAAAGAAGATCCATTATATTATTTTGCTTTATCGGATTTGATGATTCATGTACCATGTGGTCATTTACAAAAATTGTCTTCTTGTTTGGGTGATGGGAATTGCATAAAATATTTTTCAAAGAGGTTTGTAGATACTGCTACTATCGATAATGATGGTTACCTAGTATATAGACCTAGAAATACTAGAAGAACTGTTACAAAGAATGGTACTTATCTAGATAACCGAAGGGTCATTCTATATATTCTTTATCTATTGTTGAAGTATGAAACTCATTTGAATGTTGAGTGGTGTAACCAATCTAGAGCTATAAAGTATTTATTTAAATATATCAACAAAAGTAACGATATGATCAGTGGAACGTTTTATCAGAACAAAAGTGTGGATGTAAAGGAGAAAAATATAGATAAGATCAACATGCATTATGATTGTCGTTACAATTCTCCATGCAGAGAGGTGTAGAGAGTATAGGTTATGAAATCCAATACAAAAACTCTACATGTCATGCGTTTGAGTTTCCATCTTCCAAGAGAGCATAATGAAACACAAATCAACACATCATATCATATTTTTTGGTTTCAAGGTGAGAAATATATTCGAAAGCACAAAGTTTGACTTATATTGAGTTTCCTCAAAGTTTTGTATGGAACTCAACAGCAAAAGAATGGACCTTAGGCAGCTAGATTTGTTCTCATTGGTACGAGCTTACAATATTATGCCAGGATCAGATAATAACTATTATGCTCGGTGTCTCCTAAATATAATTTAAGGATCCCAATGTCACGATAATATAAAAAAGTTAACATGCAATACGATACATATCTCGATGCATGCTAATCTCTTGGGTTGTTGTTAGATGATATAGAATATATTGGCGATATATCATGAGAAGCCAGTAATTGGGGATCAGCGTATTTTGTGAGATCTTTATTAACATTCTTGCTTGCATCAAAATCTTTAGCACGTCTCAAAAAATATGGGAGAAATGTTGGAAAGATTTGTTAGATGACATTTTATACAACCAATAAAATTTGAGAAAGTCCAAAGGTAGCAATTATTGATATTTGATTTTATCCTCTATAAGCTATTAGTTATGTTCTATATTATTGCTTTTATTACCAATATTTTTGTTGAGGATTTTATTCTTGGGAATAATTCCTTATTTAGTTGTTTGCCTTTCTTAGGCTCAAAATAAATTAGGGAACTAGATTTAGGACTTTATTTGTTTCCTAGTTTATAATTAGTACTTTAATTAGTTTCATAGATTTTGTTTAGGATTTATTTTCCTTGTTTATCAAGACTAGGACTTTAGGACTTGTCTATTTAAGACAACACAAGGACACAAGACAAATTAATCTTTGCCACAACCAAGAGACGCATGGAAAAGCAAGGAACGAGCGACGCAAAGCATCAAGGAAGAACACAAGCAAGATAGCTACTTGGAGCCATTGTTCGAGATCAAGAAGTTCTTCGAAGTTGCGTAACCAACGGAGAAGATCTTATTATCACGACGACAAGTATTTAGTATCAGGTTTTTGATATTTTAGTTTTCGTATATTACTTCATATTTTTGTATTGATCGTGAACAAAGAAAGTAATATAGTTTTCGGGTTTGTACACTCAAGTTCACAAGTATTTTTACTTGTGAACTGAATTTAATTTGATGTGTTCTTAAGTTTTATTTCCGCTGCATATTTTTAGTTTAACTCTGGTTGATGTTGGTATTCAGTGTTGGTTAACATTGATAAAAACATCATAAACTGATACTTATTTTCAAAACCATAGACCTTCAAATTCTACAATTGGCATCTAGAGCGGGTTACTTAACCTTTTAAGTACTGATCCTTATTTTGTCTAGGTACTATGGATACTCTGAGGAGGAAGAGCTTGATTGCTACAGAGTATATTGAAGATGACGATGAGGTTTATGAATCTCTTGACGAGTACGAGAAGCTGGGCATTGAGTATGAACAATTATATGCTAGTTGGGGAAAACAAGTACTCAAAGTCAAGGATTTTAGAATCGAGGTGGACAAACTGACTAAGGAAAATGATGATCAACTCAATATAATTGTCCGAGTTGAAGAAGGTCCAAGAAACCCTCACAAACCTCAACAAGGGAAAGGCCAAGGTGGATGAGATTCTGGAATCGAGTATCCCGGATTGTTCAAAACACGTGATTGAATACAAACCTGTTCAAAATCCAGATTCAAGTCAAAAGGTGAAGTCGAGCAAACGCCGCAAAAGGAGAAGAAGACAATATGTGTGCCATCACTGTGGTGAACCTGGGCCCATTCGACCATACTGCTGGAAGCTTATTGGGGAAACAAAATCAATTTAAGAGGTCGAAACTGTCTGCTGGGATCCGTGTTGGTTTCCATGTTCCCAACACCAATACCAACACCAGAGTCAAGCAGGTCTAGGTCAAAAAGAACAATATCAAATGCAACATGATCTATTCCCCTCTTAAGTCTCACATCCCAGGAGCCTGGTACTTCGATAGTGGATGCTCTAAGAACATGACCGGCTCGGTAGATCTTCTCTCGAATATTGTCAAGTTTCAAGGAGGAAAGATTAAGTATGGTGGAGGTGCAAATGGCCAAATCATTGTCCAAGGAATTCTTCATGTACTTGGTATTGCAAATTTTGAGAACGTGCTGTTGGTTAAAGGTTTAACGGCGAACTTGATAAGTATTAGCCAACTGTGCGATGGTGGTTTCAATGTCAAGTTCACTCATGAAAGATGCAAAGCTTATTACGAAGGCAATGCATGTATTCTCGTTGGTAAGAGGACCTCAAATAATTGCTATCAAATCAATGGTGATGTGTTCTGCAAGCTGTCTCAATTGATTGACGCCGAGGTGTGGCATCAAAAGCTCGGACATGTCAATTACAAGATGATGGAGATATTGGTCAAGAAGGATGCGGTGATCGGACTACCTAAGCTCAACACTAAAACTGTTCCTATTTGCGAGGCGCGCCAGAAAGGAAAGCAGGTCAGGGTGCCACATCCAATAGTACAAAGTCTCACTACCTCATATTGTTTCGAACTCCTTCATATGGACCTTTTGGGACCACTTGAAGTTGAGAGCCTTGGTGGTAAAAGGTATTTTATTGTGATAATAGATGATTTTTCTCGTTTTACTTGGGTAGAATTTTTAAAAGAAGATTTTGAGGCTTTCGAAACATTTAAAAAACTTGAAAAAAGGTTGTGTGTGCAATTTGGTGTGAATATTGGTAGGATTAGGTCTAATCATGGAAAAGAATTTGAGAATGCATCTTTTTCAAAATATTGTTCCAAAGTTGGTATACCTCATGAGTTTTTTTCACCCATCACCCCCCAACAAAATAGGATAGTCGAACGAAAAAATAGATCTCTCATAGAAATGACTAGGACTATGCTTATTTCAATAGGGGTTGCTAAACGTTTTTGGGCAGAAGCAATGAACACTGCATGCCATATAATTAATAGGGTGTATTTTCGACCAGGGTCTTGTGTTACTCCCTATGAATTATTGATGGAAAAAAAGCCAAATTTGAGTTATTTTCATATTTTTGGGTGCATTTGTTATTTGCTAAATGGAAGAAATCATCTTGCAAAACTTGACTCAAAGAGTGATAGATGTGTTTTCATGGGATACTCTCGAAATAGTCATGCATATAGATTGTTTAATCTTAGAACTCGTAGCATGTTTGAGTCAGTCAATGTCAAGTTCGATGATTTGTCAAGTGGAGTTAAACCTATCGAGGATATTGATCTGGTTTATGATCAAAATCCTCAAAATAATGTCACACTTCCTGTAGATGAAATTGCAGGTATTGAAAACAGAGATGCAGGTGCTGAAACCAGGGAATTGAGTGATGTTGGTACCAATGTTGGTTCTGGGAATACAACATCAGAACCAACATCAACTCAAGCCGCCGCAGAATCAGATTCTGATCCAAGTGTGGAAAATCCAGCTGAACCCATTGACTTACATCAGAGAAATATTCCCTCAAGAATTCAGAAGAATCATCCTATGAGCCAAATCATTGGATATCTCGATGAAAGAACTACAAGAAAGCGACAAATAAATTTCAAAGAGATGGTAAGATTTGTTTGCTTGTTTACTAATTGTTATAAGACTCGAGAATCTTTATCTCTTTCCAAAACAGAGCCCAAGCGAGTAGAGGATGCTCTTAAAGCCGAGTATATTGCAGATGGAAGTGCTTATACACAGTTATTGTGGATGAACCAAATGATAGAGGACTACGGTCTACATAGAAGAACATTGATTGTGCTCTGTGATAATTCCAGTGCCATTGATATCTCGAGAAATCCAGTCCAGCATTCTCGAATCAAACACGTTGACACAAGGTACCACTTTATTCGAGACTTGGTTGAGAGGAAGATAGTTAGCCTTGAGCATATAGGAACAGATAATCAGCTTGCTGACATCTTCACGAAGGCATTAGATTTCGAGACCTTCTCTCGTTTGAGAAGAGATCTCGGTATGTGCATTATCTGAGCCAATGTTGGTTTTTGATGTTGTGACACACCATACCAACATCAGTCACAACATCTGTATATTTTTGCATGCATTTTTATTTTTCTTTTCATACATAATCCAAATGCATTGAGTCTGGTTGAAAGTGCGATAAGGTCTTGGGTTGCAATAAAAGTGATGACAAAAAGACTAACCTCTTCAATTAGGTGATTGTGGAGCTTGCCCGCAGAAACTGGTGTTCTCCCAGGTCCAAAAATAAAAGGTGTTAACAGCAATTGCTGAAGATAATCTATTTTACTTCAAATCCCTAAAAGGATGAAGAAAATCTGGATACAAATTGATCCAATCTTTAAATTTCACCTTCTTGAGCGATTTTGACGTTGTCATTAACTTGGGTTAAGGGGTAAGTTTCCATTGACTTCACCTGAGGCAATGTTGGTTCATAATGTTGTCAGTAATAAAAAGCAACACTGATCAAAGTCACTAAAACCATAATGTGAATAATTTTAACCTTTTTAGGTCATGATTTTTAGGCATCCAATAGGACATTCATACTTTGGGAAGATGCCTACTTGTTGTGCGTACTGTTGCTTGTGTTTTTGTCTATCTTGAATTCTCTTAATTGTGTCTTGAATCTAGCTAACCGAGTGTTTTAGTGGAGTTGTACTCGGACGGTTGGACAGGTAATAAAGGGGTTAATTTGGCGAGTGAAAAATTGTTTTGCAAAGGCTTTGTTCAACTATGGTGATGGTTTATAAAAGTCTAGCTCTATCTCGGTTTTAATTTGTAGTTGGGATTTGTGATTTTTATTCTCTAATTAAGAGATAGTGGGCTATTTAAGCATAAAGATCGTGTGTCTTATTTTGAGAAAGAAAATTTTGGGTTTTAAAATTGGTAGTGGGGGGTTATTTATTCAATTTATTATTTATTACCCGTTTCTTTCCATACTTTAGTCATCTTTACCCAAATTGACAAGTTAAGGTTTTTTTTTTTACTTTTCCTTTCTCTCAATTTTACTGCCTACGACACTTGATTTTGTATTTGTGGTTGTTTCCAATTTTCTTGCAGAATGTCGAATTCACCATCACCCAGCAAAGCTCCGGAAATAGGCTGTGCGTCTAATTCCAACCAAAGAGAGAAAAGAAGAAGTCCAAAGCTGCCGTGTCAGCCTATGTTGGTTCTGATGTTGTGTCATCAAAACCAACATCCTCCACAGACAATCCTGCCTCTTCTCCAAGCTTCGATTCTGACAATGTTCCATCTGCCCGTGCACCGATGTCAACATTTGCCTCCGACCAATCTGCTAGCTCTGATGAGGCTCCGTCTCAAGCCGTCGAGATTGAAGACATGGAACCAATCTCCACGAGGTTCTTGACGAGTGAAGCTGAGGAGTTGTTCTTGGGATTTCAAAGTCGAGGCATGATTGTTGAGCACCAAATCCCCGCTGATGTTTTCGTGAAGCAGAATCTGATTGCCTTCTTTAGGCATCCAGGCGCCTCTTCGAACTGGTGTCATGTCTGGTGTTGGTTTT
>BMAC01000476.1:861268-875507 GCA_014905375.1 Phtheirospermum japonicum
AAATACACAAATTATCAAAGTCCTTATCAAATCTCACAAAAATTAGAAATACAGCTAATAATCAAATGAATAGATTCTCGTCAAATCAGACACCGAAATTAATACAAAACCTAGAAAAATCCCCAAATTCAATCAAAGGCGATAAAATTCAATAAGCGTCCCTAAAGCCCATGATATTCTTTGTCGTCTGCCCACATATTTCACACAATCTGCAAACACTCATGTTGAAGCTACTTACATGCTAAAGAAAATATGAAATAAAATTGCAACTCATGAACATGTTTAAAATGTTTCAAATCAAGAATGCATACAATAGTTACTGAAGGGACAAATAAGAAGTTTAAATCTAAACTCTTCTGTTCTTACAAAAAAATTAATAATAATAATAATAAATAAATAAATAAATAAAACATGGTCACCAAGGACTGCATGAATTAGCAGTTTGTTTGTGTTTGAACGCTCTAAAAGACTAAAACAACAATAAATAAATAATCTTGGTCTTAAAGTAGGGCCAAGTGCTAGCTGCTATTAAGAAGTTAGCAGGGCCATTAAAATTGCCTACCTTAAAAGTCAATTAGTAAAAGTCACTCCATGCATAATCAAAACTCACATATGATCATTCAAATGAGAAGAACTTATTGCCACAAGAATTCAAATCAAATCATCTCACCTCCTACAATCACACATGGATAAATAATAATAAAAAAAAAATCAAATCAAATCAAATCATCCGTGCATGAGATTCTCTAAGCATGGCTCAAGCTCAACAATAACCGGAGCTGCAAAAGCATGGCCAGAACCTCGATATTTGCAGCCATGATCTTGTTTTTGCAAAAATTCAAGTCCAGATGATGAAAACTACAAAACCTTTCAATTCCTCAAGTCATACCCAGACTAAAACATATTTTTAATTTTTTTAATCTTCAGTTTATCGGACAATTACTAAATAATTGGGTCAAGATACATCAAAAAGGATCGCCAATCGAACAATCGACGTTAAAAATAAAAATAAATAAAATCAGAACACACACACATAGAATCGCGATTCCTGGTTTCTATACTTTGTTACTTTATTATAAACTGTAGGTGTAATTTGTTCATACTTTGTAAATTAGAATTCAATTTAAGTAGAGGTTGAGGTTTTTAGTTTTGTACCATTAGTATTTCGCCTCACCACAAGTTCATCTAAGGAGTTATTGTATATGTGTGTACTAGGAATTTCATTGCAAATTCGATTCAGGCCCGAAAAGGTTTTCAACACACAATTCAGAAACCAATATCTCTCTAAAAATCGATTACTTGGGGCAAAATTAGAACAAATCAAACTCTAATATATTAATCATATCAAAGAAAATCTGACTTAAATTATCTTAAGGTTCTAATGCAAGTTGACACGTTGATCATAATTCCTAGCCCCAAAAGAACTTTTTTTTCCTTCAAACATTAAATCAAAACTGCAACACAAATCACATAAATCTCAATAAAAACAGATAAAATCCCAACAGAATTTGGGCAAAAACCAAGGGCTGATCACCTATTACTTGTGAATATATTTTATTATAGGAACTCAAACACTTATACTAAAACTGCAAAGGCTTCACCTTCATATACTGCACACAAGTCACTACTTCAAAACCCCACATATATTGCAGATTACTACCCGCATACATAATATCATGGTCACAACATGTAGTCGAGTCAACAAGAAGCTCAATCCTCCCCACTTAACATAAAATTGAAAAAACCAAACTTCGAATTCTAGTCACTTGTAAAAACTTTACATTTCCACTAAATTGCTACAAACAATTTATAATCACAATAGGCAACAGACAGGGATATCCCTGGTTTCAGTGGTGCGTACCTGAATCTGAGATGCACAAATAATCTGGTGGTTACGGCTCCCTTTCGGTACCAAGATTGATAGATGGCTTCTACCTGCAACAAAAGTGGCAACTACTCACAAATTCGTCGGTTCCAAATACATATAAGCACAAATGACCTGAAAATAAAATAAATTGAAGGAATTGAATTGATTTCGCTGGCTGAATCATTTGTTGAGTGATAAGATCCGTGGTGTTAAAACAAATAATGCACCAATGGAATTTAATCCTAAACTGGGATGAACCCTTATGCCCAGTGCTTGAAAATGGTATAAACGCCCTGCCGCCATCAGCCTTGCGTGGTCAAATCAGACGTGGGCCTCGCCGCCCAGTAACCTCCAAGATAAATTGAGTCGCCGCCTTGTCAACCGTTGCCGGAGAGCCAAGGATACCGCTGCCATTCGTGGGGCCGCTATTGCTGTCCATTCTAGTCGTGGGGAGGAAGTCTGTCGCCTACCGCCACTGTCGTTACTACCGCCGATCACCAGAGAACCGCCCGTTCGTCAATTACTAACCGCCGATTGCCGGAGCCACCATCGAGGAGAAGGAGAGAAAATTAGGGAAGATGAGAAATATAAGAAACGGGGTTCAGAAATTAGGGCTAACCCCAAACAGTTTATTATTTTTTTTGTTTTAATATTTTTATTTTTTTTGGTTTAGTATTTTTTTTTTTTGGTTTAATATTTAACGTAGATCGTTGGATGAGACACGAATCAACGGTTAAAACAACTTGCTTAAGTAATACGAGGATCGATGACATGACACACTACTTTCTACGGCGGTTCTAACAGAACCGCCGTTAAATATCATCACATTCACGGCGGTTCTAATGGAACCGACGTTAAATCCAGCAAACTAATTAACCTGTGAACTAATTAACGGCGGTTCTCTAATAACCGCCATAGAATGTGCAAGTTTTTACGGCGGTTCTGTCAAAACCGCCGTTAAAATCAGTTGATATCTAATTTTAACGTCGGTTTTGAGGAAAACCGCCGTAAAATAACCTTTTTAACAGCGGTTTTGAGGAAACCGCCGTAAAATTACCTTTTTAACGGCGGTTTTAGCCACAACTGCCGTTAAAAGTATTTTTAAGGCGGTTTTCGGTGAACCGCCTTTAATTAACAGCCTTAGAAAGCTGTTTCTGTAGTAAGTGGGAGAAGATCTTATTATCACGGCGACAAGTATTTAGTATCAAATTTTTTGATATTTTAGTTTTCGTATATTACTTCATATTTTTGTATTGATCATGAATAAAGAAAGTAATATAGTTTTTGAGTTTGTACACCCAAGTTCACAAGTATTTTTACTTGTGAACTGAATTTAATTTGCTGTGTTCTTAAGTTTTATTTCCGCTGCATAATTTTTAGTTTAACTCTGGTTGATGTTGGTATTCAGTGTTGGTTAACATTTATAACAACATCATAAACTGATACTTATTTTTAAAAACCATAGACCTTCAAATTCTACAATTTTTAATTACATTTCAGTGCACTTTTTATTTTTACATATTTACAAATGAGTGATACTGGAATTCAAAACCTTACTTTACTTGAAGTTGACAATTTATTGTAGAGTATGGGAAAAAGTTTACAAGAATTTCCTCACATGCTAATTCTAAAGTTCGTCGATTCCAATATTAATCACAATAGATTTATTGCTAAAAGATTAGAGTATGATCGTGAGACGCTCATTGAAAAACATGGTAAATTGGTTGATAGTTTTAATGTTGATCAACATCAATTTTATGATAATATAATGGGCATGGTACATTTGACCAGGGGGTGTATTTTTTGCCTATGGATACAGAGGGATCGACAAAACATTTGTTTGGAGGACACTTTTTGCGGTCATTAGATCTAATGGTAGAATTATTTTGAATGTAACATCTAGGGACATAGATTCTCTTATTCTTCCGAAAGGAAGGGCTGGGGCACTCTAAATTTAAGGTTTCTAATCTCCATCAAGATTCACCATGTTCGATTTTTATTGGAACTCCACTTGCGGAATTAATGGTGCGTGCACAGCTCATTATTTAGGATGAAACTCTGATGATGCATGGACATTGTTTCAAAACATTGAAAGATGTGATGGTATCACAAAATAATTCTAACAGACAAATTCCATTTGGTGTCAAAACAATAGTTTTTGTTTGAGATTTTTTTTTTCATATGTTGCCAGTTATTCCAAAAGGTACTAGACCATACATAGTTCATGCAATGATTAATTCTTTGCATTTATGAACTCATTGGCATGGTTTTGAGGTTGACCAAGAATATAAGGCTGCAAAATCTCTGTTCAGATCCTGATTGTGTTGAATTATGAAAAAATCGTCGACTGGATAAATAATATAGGATATGAAATAGTCGGAGGACCAAACAATGGTATCATTCAAATTGAAATCTCAGATGATCTATATTGAAAGATGACGGTGACCATATTGCGTCAATTGTGGCAATCACATATCCACAATTTGGAAAAAACTACTAATTGCTCCATTTATTTGGAGGGTCAGTACTATTCTTGCCACAACCACTAGATGTCATCCATTTGATTGATGAATATATGATGTCAGAAAATAATGGATAATGTAAAGTATATCTTAACTCTGATAGTGTATGCAAATCCGATTCAAACATTTGCATATTGCAGTATGTCCACTTACTGGAGTTTCTAAACCACCATCAAATATTCTGAATTGTCGAACCATGAACTAAAATTGAAAATTCAAAACTCCAATCATGTTGTTGAGAAATTATCGATCATTCCCTTATGTTGTGTAATGGAACCAGATTGATTGTACAAAATTTGGAGATCATGCCTACATGCTAAGGTTTTCAAGGAAAAATAATGCAGGTGAACTGATATCGATCCTTAGATTGACTGTCTCACCATCTAATTCGAGGTTACCTTTCAAGTTCCAACGACGATAATTTCTTATTATCGTGTCATACGCCATGATGATCAACAAAAGTTAAGGACAATCTCTCTCTCACACGTTGGACTTTTTTTGAAAAAGCCAATTTTCAATCAGGGTTTAATTGTACGTTACTATATTAAGAGTGACCAATCG
The DNA here is from genome assembly GCA_014905375.1 of Phtheirospermum japonicum. Classification (NCBI taxonomy): domain Eukaryota; kingdom Viridiplantae; phylum Streptophyta; class Magnoliopsida; order Lamiales; family Orobanchaceae; genus Phtheirospermum; species Phtheirospermum japonicum. Next base: position 866,219 of record BMAC01000476.1, read on the forward strand.
TAAAGGTATAAAAATATTGATCGTCGATGATGAAAATAAATGTAATAATCAAATTAAAAATGTTGTGTACAAGAAAGTTTTTTATAATTTATAAAGTATTTTCCGTCTAATAACATTCATTTTATATATCATGTATAAATTTTTAATACTATTTGATTTTTAAATAATAAAACACACACGAAACAAATTATTTAAATATTTTAGAAAAAATTCTACAGTGCCGTTAAGAAGCCCCATGCCTCCCACCCCCTGCATTTTACAATCATAGATCTCTTAATCTGAATAGTCTAAATTTAATCTACATGGTTCCTATTAAACCCACTATGTGAGGAATTGTACGAACTTGGTGGTTAAACTCTACTGCGGTGACGATACTGTAGGGGAGGTCCTGCGGAAAAATAGATCGACGCCATGGTACCATAAAGGTACCGTAGATGTTCCCAATATTTTTAATACATTCAAACTTAATTATTTTTATTTGAAATAAATTATATTAAAGAATTATTGGATAACGAACAGTTAACAATCCAGGGTTGAGTTTTCTCAAACCACCACTTTAAACTTTACGGTAAATTGGAAAAAAAGTTCCTACTACACAAATCATTTTATGATTCAGTCCCTCTTTAAAAAAGCAAACTCTGCACTCCCTCTTTCTATTAATACTTTTACGTCAACTCCCTATCACATAACAATTCCAATTTTACCCTCAATATTAATAAATACCAAAAAATGTCTTTTTGACCAACGAAAAGTACTGCATTCTTCATCCCAAATTAGCCATATTGGAATAAATTAAAATTTAATTTTTTAACATTCTTAGTTTTATCATTGTTTTTATGGCTAAGTATTGCTTATTTACTTATTAAGTAATTGGCACATACAAACTAATTAATTAATTATATTATTTATATATGGGACATGAGAATTTTAGTATTTAACTCGTACGAATATATTTAAAATATTTATTAAACATGGATTCATAGACGTGCAGATAAAGTTCGAATATAAATGAATTGTTCGAAAGTCAAAATCACGACTTATTTTGACAGTATTGTGTATAAACTGTAATTGTACTTATGTTTAAAGTACTTAATATTAGTAAATTCATAATTATATTATAAATAAAAATAATTGCTTAATATTCATTTTTATATATTTTTTGAACTAGTGTTTAAATCAAATTATAAAAAGTAATATTTATCATTTCCATGTTGTTAGTTTATGGATTAATATAGATTAAAAATTCATTTATAATCATTATAATATCTTTATAATTCTTAGTTTATTTTTTATATAATACTAAATATATTAATAAATAAAATTTAAATATTGTTAGATTCATATAAATATTATAAAATATCTTTAAAAGAAATATTTTTCGTCTAATATTATATGTAATAGTTATAGTATGTGGACTAAGTGTTCTACTTAAAAAATATGAAGTATCTAATGGTGATTCAAAATGTTAATGTGACATTAAAAAAATTAATTATTCGTACGTACTTACTAAATACTATGTAAGTATTGCGTGCATAATCATTAAGTAAATTGTGTACTTTTACTAAGTGATATGTGAATGCTAACTAAGTACGGCATGCATACTTACTGAGTACTACATTTACGCTCGTTAAGTACTATGTAGCTCATTTTTAAGTACTATGTGTATACTCGTTAAATACTATGTATATATGCACTAGATACATATACACGAATTTAGCTTGAGGGATATTTTGAATATGTTGGATTAGCTTGAGGTAATTTATGTACTTAGTTTATTTACATGTGGACTATTATTTATGTGGAAAATATGGACACATAATACTTGGCAAGTGTTGGATGCATTTAAACTAAGTATTGGATGCATAACAACTAAGTACTAATTACATATGAACTAAGTACTAGATGTGCATACATTATATTTTCCACACTAAGTACTAGTTATATTGAAACTAAGTATTATTTTCACTCCGATCAAATATAACTTATGTTTTAACTAAGTACCGCAATCATACTAAACAATATAATGTCTATTTTCCACACAAAGTACTAGTTATATTGAGACTAAGTACTATTTTCACTCCGGTCAAGTATAACATATGTTTCGACTAAGTACCGCAACCATTCTAAACAATATAATGTCTATTTTCCACACTAAGTACTCGTTATATTAAAACTAAGTACTATTTTCACTCCAATCAAGTATAACTTATATTTTGACTAAGTACCGCAACCATACTAAACAATATAATGTTTATTCTTCATACTTAGTTTATTCGCACTAAATACTATTTATACATACAATGGATATAATTTTATAATTAATTCTTAATCTTACATTTTATATGTATAGACAAAGTAATGATGTATATATATGTGGATGACAAGGTATAACTCACAATAAGAGAAATGACACAATACCATGTATATATAGAACCAATAATGTTGTCCTTTATAATGTATTGAAATCAAGTATTGTTGATGTTTTTAATGATATGGTTATTGAGTAGATTCGTTTATCCCAAATATTTTTATATTCCATGTGCATTTTTCTTATTCATTATACTTTTAATACTTAGTTCACATGTACTTAGTACTTAGTTGTTATGCATCCAATACTTGGCAATTTTATTTTTTTTTCTTTATGCCTTTTAGCACTTGGTGTACGTGCATCTAGTACTTAGGACTCAGTTTTTATGCATCTGATACTTAGTTTAAATACATCCAATACTTGGCGATTTTATTTTTTTATTAGATATGCCTTTTGGTACTTAGTGTATGCATATCTAGTACTTAGTTCATATGTAATTAGTACTTAGTTGTTATGCATCCAATACTTGGTGATTTTATTTTTTATTCGTTATGCCTTTTAGTACTTAGTGTATGTGCATCTAGTACTTAGTTCACATGTACTTAGTACTCAATTTTTATGCATTTGATACTTAGTTTGATTGCATCCAATACTTGGCGATTTTATTTTTTATTCGTCATGCCTTTTAGTACTTAGTGTATGTACATATAGTACTTAGTTAATATATAATTAGTACTTAGTTTTTATGCATCCGATACTTAATTTAAATGCATCCAATATTTGGCGATTTTATTTTTTATTCGTTATGCCTTTTAGTACTCAATGTATGTGTATGTGTAAATTAAGTATCAGATGCAAAATAACTAAGTACTAAAAATACATGCAAACTAAGTACCAGATGCACATACACTGAGTACTAAGTACATCACGAATAAAATCTAAATACACACTCGCAGAGTATTAGACGTGTGCATAATAACTAATTACTAAATATACAAGAATTGAGTAACAAATGCATATATACTTAGAACCAAATGTATTTTGAATAAAACTTAATGCATGCGGAATATAAATAAAATCGGGATTAAAGAATTGAACAAAATCGATCAAAAAAATTGGTTGGGCAGAAAAATCGGCCTTGGCGGTCCAAAATCAGGCTAAACACCTAGGTGGTCCGACCGAAAGACTGGGTTAGGAGGACGCCTAGGCGGTCTAGATGGCTAAGAAAAATAGGTGACATATTTTTTTTTCAATAGTTCATATTTTTAATGAAATCTTGTACAATAAATATTATTATTGCAATTTGTACATTCTCCTAGGCTGTGATAATTATTTTTGTAGAAWATAKTTATAATAATTTTAATACATTAACATATTCTATTAAAATCCACATAATTCTATAATATAGTTYCATAGAATTCTCTTAGAATCCAATRGAATCCATGAAATTATCCATAGAATCTGTAGAATTCCATAAATAAATATTCAATAAAATTTCATAGCATTCCATGTTGAGGACCACCCCCTTAGTGTGAAAAAAAAAATTATTCCATTTTGAGGACCACCCCCTAAGTACTATTTTTACATACAATGAATATAATTGTCTAATTAATTAATTTTTAATTTTACGTCTCAAATGTTGAGAAGTAAATTTTTAATCTTTGATTTATACATTTTCTATTTTCCAAATTTAGGAGATAATTAATTAAAATTAAACTTTAATTGAATATATTACTATGCGATTTTAAAATATTTTAAGATTTACTTTATTATATTTTATAACTCTTCAAAAAAAAATTATTTTAATGAGTGTAGTTGATTGTATTTGATGAGTGTGCATTTATTTTTTATTCGTTATTCATTTAGTACTCAGTGTATTTGCACCTAATACTTTGTTCATATGTATTGAGTACTTAAATTATTATGCACTTGATACTTAGTTTATATGCATATGTACTTTGTGAATGTTATTAATTTTTTACTCGTTATGCATTTAGTAATCAGTATATGAGCATCCGGTACTAGTTAGAGTGTATTTTTTACTCGTTATGCATTTAGTAATCAGTATATGAGCATCCGGTACTAGTTAGAGTGTATTGAGTACTTAGTTGTAATGCCATTGTTACTTAAATTATATACATATGTACTTGATGAGTGTATATTTATTTTTTATTCATTATGCATTTAGTAATCAGTGTATGTGTATCTAATACTTATTTCGTGTGTATTGGGTACTTAGATGTTATGAAACTAATACTTAGTTTATATGCATTTGTACTTGGTGAGTGGGTTCAATTCATATATCATATACGAGGGTGAAATAGATTTTATGAGATTTTCAATTAGGACCCAAAGTTTATCTAATTTCCTTTGGCCTCCCCCAAACTCCATAACCCATCACCATCCAACCCTTATCACCGCCACGAACCTCAACGTCGGGCCGACTTTGTAACTTGTTCCACCGACAACCTTCTTGACCTACCCTGACCAACTTCTGGCCCACACCCAGCAAGAAAACACATAAATAAACTCACGCACATATCACACACACAATACACACAGTCCCTCTCTGGTTCAATTTATATCCATTCGATTTGAAATTATAAATCAATATTTGTGTACATCAACATGAGGAGAGTTCAACGGTGGTGACCGACTGAAGTTTTGTGGCCGAAGAATGGAGTATTGGACGACCAAAATCATGACTTTTTAGGCATATTTTTTTTGAGTTTATTCAAAACGGTCGTTTCGATTTCAGACTCGAAACGAGGGTGACGAGATTATTCATAGGCATATTTTTTTTGAGTTTTTCTTTACGACGGAGAGGTGGTCATCGGCGGCAGCGACAGCAAGATGTTGAGGACGATGGAAAGAAAATGAAGGAAAATAAAAGTGATTTATATTTACACAAGAAGGGTGTTTTAGGCATTTTATTTGGGTGGGAGTCCACATAAATTTATTTTTACATTGGGTAGTGCAGAATGAAAAAAAATAAATAGGAACTGATTCAAAAGTTGAAAGTATGAGTCGGGATTTATATCCAAAATCCCCTAAACTTTATGTGCAGGAAATATAATATCTAGAATATGGAAACAATTTGGATTTTAACCAACCTATATACTTTCCCAGTCAATCGCGAACGGTGTAAATTTTTGTTGCTATATGTTTAAATAATAATTTGGATAAATTAGACTTCAAATTTGAAAAGTAGCCAAAGTGTGAACCGTAAACAATGGTTGGAGATGACAATGAAATGGGTTTAAATGTAGTTTCGTAGTTAACCCATCCAATTTTGTGTGGGTCTATATCTAGTTAAATGGGCCTTGAGATGGTCACATGTTTATTTCTTAGATTGATTTGTTTTTTTATTAGTATTGTTTTTTTTGTTTTTTTATTGACGAGGTCCATGTTTTAAAGTAGTATTTTATTTTCTCTGAGTTTTAATAATTACTGATTGTGTTATAATAATATTTTTGCTGAGCGAGGAGCGAAAAATATATTTTCGCAAAATTGTACCTAGTGAGCAGTGAGCAAAAAATCTTATTACTTTGCATTTATCCGTCATTATCTTTGTATCTATATTGAGATTTTATAAAATTCCATCGTTTAAAAATATAATTAAAAGAAAAAATGACATGACTTGTTAAGCCTTACAATGTTAAAGTTGAATATGAAAACCTAGACCAAAAGCATCACTAAGAACTCGGTACATTGGCATGTTGAATTTATAATGAGAACAAATTGACAACCAACAAGAAATTATTGTTGAAATATTTCATAACTATATGTTGCGTGCTGTCGGAAGGGATAATATCTGTTGAGTAAAAATTAAAACATAAAATATTAATTGGCTGAAGTAAAATAGGGAGTCAATGGGCACGACGGACAAAATTAATAAAATTTGGTAGGAACTCGGTAGGCAATTCCGTATGGGGCTAACTTGGAAAATTAGTGACGCCCTCAAATTAGTGTCCAATTTTGCCAAAATCCACAAGTCAGTGGATCAATTTTACAGTTTGATCTTAATTACTATGTAGTACTCCGTATTAAAATAATATTGTACAGCAAGATATTATACTATAAATTTCTCACCTTTTGATATTCTTCTTGTCTTTCCTATGTCTTTGCCATCTACGCGTGATCGCCATTAAAAAAAATAACACTGACAATAAAAATGACTTATTGCAGAAAGATGCAACAGATTTGAATTAGTCCAACTGTGTCGGGTTGCAATCAGAGTCTAATACAAACGAATTGGAGTTTTTTATATAAAAGTTTGTAATATTATTATTAACAAATAATAATGATGTCACAGCTAGATAGATTTATAGAAAATAAATTAAATCACGTAAAGAAATCTGTAAAGTGCTAAATAAAAGGACGTGATGGGATATTAGTCTATTAAGGTATAGATCCATTTGTGAAAAAAGGAAAAAATCGTCCTTTTTTATCATTTTTTCTTAAAAGCACTAGTTCGGTCAACAGTACGCGATGCACGAGAGATGTAACTATTTAAATTAGATACAAATTCAAATGTGATGTTTACACGTACTTTTTACTTTGTGACGGATTTAATTCCGTCCCAAACCTGAATCCGTCACAACAAATGGGATCCCATCTAAAAGGTACCAACCGGCTTCCGTGGAAAATATTTGAAAATATTGCTGTAAATAATAAAACCAATTAAATAGTAAATAAATAACAAAGTTTAGAGTAAGAAAGAAAAGAGCCTGGATTGAGGCGCGCAAAAATGATGTCCGAAGAAGAGATACACACTCTCCATACAGAGCCTGACGACGTTCTTTTCCCAAGTTACAACAATTCAAAAGAAGTTTTGGTAGTGACAAGAACTCCTTTAAAGCGAACCGATCATCATCCATATTTGCACAACTTAAGTATTTATATATATCAATATAAATATGTATTCTTTATATAAAGATATGAGTATACTATAATACTTTAATTTGTAGTAATATAATGAAGAAGAATGTTTGAAAGCTTGTATGGAATTTTATGAAAATAAAGAGAAATTGTGTTAGTAAGAATAGGAGTTTGTTTAATTGATAAGAAGTGTATTTTCTTGAAAATGAGTCATTAGTTTATATAGGAAGAATTCTAAAGGTTTTAAAAAATCATAATATTAAAAGCTCTTAAAAGTCATTGGTATGAAATCAATTTCATTTAACCATTTGACTACACAAATCACTACAAAAAAACATGAAATTTTCGAGGGATTTTGCGAGGGAAATAAATTCCCTCGGAAATTTCCGAGGGAAAACCGAGGGATATAAAAATCCCTCGGTATTTTCCGAGGGAATCCAGTTCCCTCGGGAAATTCCTCGAAAATCAGGGCGCTAAATGTTCCCGCCATATTTACCGAACGAAAAACCGAGGGATGACCGACGGATGGATTTCCGAGGGAAGTCGTCCCTCGGAAAACCGAGGGATTATTATTTTTTTAAAAAAATTAATTATATTTCCGAGGGAATACAATTTCCCTCGGAATTATTCCGAGGGATCGAATTTTCCCTCGGAATAATCCCGAGGGAAATTGTATTCCCTCGGAAATGTAATTAATTTTTTTAAAAATTTAAAAATAATTAAAATCGTAAAAAATAGAAAAAAATAATGCAAAATAGGATTTATTTCAAAACTGTTTCTCCACCAATCAACTCAACGTAAGTTTGTATGCTTTCATTTTCGGTTCAATATTATTGCAACTATATAGGGTTAAATTATTATTATTAGTCATGTGAAAATCACAAATTGCCAAAAAAAATAAAAAAACAGAATAGCATATTTTGTATATAAATAAATAAATCTTATTTTAGCCTCTTAAATTATTAAAGATCAATTTTGCTTATAATGGAATTATAAAACCGAAAAAATCCGAAAAAATAATAAAAAATAGAAACAAAACTCGAGAAATTACGACCGGGGTGGGGAGGGGTGCGCCACGGCGACCCGGAAATAAACCCTATTTTTTTTCTTTTTTTTCTTATTTTTTTTGATTTTTTTATTTTTTAAAAAAAATCGAGGGAATTCAAAATCCCTCGGAATTCCGAGGGATTTTGAATTCCCTCGGAAATGTCAAAAAAAATTATTTTTCGGATTTTTTCGGTTTTATAATTCCATTATAAGCAAAATTGATCTTTAATAATTTAAGAGGCTAAAATAAGATTTATTTATTTATATACAAAATATGCTATTCTGTTTTTTTATTTTTTTTGGCAATTTGTGATTTTCACATGACTAATAATAATAATTTAACCCTATATAGTTGCAATAATATTGAACCGAAAATGAAAGCATACAAACTTACGTTGAGTTGATTGGTGGAGAAACAGTTTTGAAATAAATCCTATTTTGCATTATTTTTTTCTATTTTTTACGATTTTAATTATTTTTAAATTTTTAAAAAAATTAATTACATTTCCGAGGGAATACAATTTCCCTCGGGATTATTCCGAGGGAAAATTCGATCCCTCGGAATAATTCCGAGGGAAATTGTATTCCCTCGGAAATATAATTAATTTTTTTAAAAAAATAATAATCCCTCGGTTTTCCGAGGGACGACTTCCCTCGGAAATCCATCCGTCGGTCATCCCTCGGTTTTTCGTTCGGTAAATATGGCGGGAACATTTAGCGCCCTGATTTTCGAGGAATTTCCCGAGGGAACTGGATTCCCTCGGAAAATACCGAGGGATTTTTTATATCCCTCGGTTTTCCCTCGGAAATTTCCGAGGGAATTTATTTCCCTCGCAAAATCCCTCGAAAAATTTCATGTTTTTTTGTAGTGATTTGTGTAGTCAAATGGTTAGAATGAAATTGATTTTCATACCAATGACTTTTAAGAGCTTTTAATATTATGATTTTTTAAAACCTTTAGAATTCTTCCTATATAAACTAATGACCTCATTTTCAAGAAAATACACTTCTTATCAATTAAAACAAACTCCTTATTCTTACTAACACAATTTC
>BMAC01000476.1:877963-892684 GCA_014905375.1 Phtheirospermum japonicum
GGAGAAACCCGAATCGCCACCTCTGGACATCATCAGGATTTTCATGCCGGGGGGCCCTCTTACATCCCTCCTCTTACATATATATATATATATATATATATATATAGATGTACTAATACTTTTTCTCTGAATTGTGTAACGTTATATGTAGTATTTACACGAAGAGCATTTAACGTATCCACCCAAACATTAATGAATCCCTCGGTTTTGTAATTCCGAGGGATTTATTTCCCTCGGAACCGATTTCCGAGGAGGGTTTTTTCGAGGGAATTTTTTCCTCGGAATTTCCCTCGGTTTAACCAAAACCGAGGGATTTTTGCTTATTTCCGAGGGAAAAATCCCTCGGAAATTTTGATTTTTCTTGTAGTGAATATGCATGCTTGTATTTCAAAAGGCATTTTGAATCAGTTCAAAATATGTAACCTCTACACAATAAATTTGTAATTCAAGATTAGTAACCCCCCACAATAAATCAAAATTGAACTCATGGGATTATAATATATTTGAATAAATTATATTTTTAAAATTGAATTAAAATATTTCAACAGAAAATTCCCTCGTCTTTCTTCTTCATTTTCTCAACTGGCCCCAACCAACCATAGACGGAAAACTCAGCCAACCCTCGCGCTAATAGAGATTAGAAAAAAAGAGAAGGGTTGAAAGACTTAAGAACTTAATCTGAAGCTAGGTGGACAAGTTTATCCCGTCATAGATGAAGATGATGTTTAGATAAAAGTGGTAAAAAGACCAAAGTAGTCGTAATGTTTGTCAAGTAGACGATTGCAAAGTTGGCTTGAGCAATGCGGAATATTATCATTGACACATAAAGTATGTGATGTGCATTTTAAGGCTATAACTGTTTTAGTGGGAAATGTTATGCAGATATTTTTCCAAACTTGTGCCAGGTCACCTTATAATTTTAATCATTACAAATTTTTAAGTTTTTTGTTTTTATAATCGGTGCTTTGCGTTTATGTTCTCGATCAGGTGTGATTTTGATATTAGTTGGAATTCAATAGTAGGACCATTGATTAGTACAACATTATTATATATATGGAGGTTCCATATTCTTAAAGAGTTTGATGAGGGAAATGGAGTTGTCACATGCGTCTTTCTGGACACAACAAAAGGCAGAGAAAAACACATTATGAGAATGTTGTAAACACATCCCAAAATAATGAGCGCGGTAGTTGTTTTGCATGTAATTGTTGTGTTTTTATCGTATTTTTAATTAGTATTTTATTGTGGTTTTAACGGTTTTTATGTCGTTTAATTTAGGTTTTTAAGTTATTTTTCTAGTTTTGTTGTTTTTCATGTTTCTTGTCAGTTTTATGTTTATTTGGGTTAAATGGTTTCAATTAATGGGAGGTTTGGTGTAATTTAAGGTTTTTATGATTAAAAATTCCTATTTTTATAGGTAAAGGCATTGAAGGCTAAAAATACTAGCCAAGGCAAGCCAAACTCCAAGCCAAACTTGAAGCCAAGAGAGGCTTAAAAGCACCCAAACTTTCTGGAATACTTGCCAAGGCTAGCCAAGGTAGTTGCCAGCGTCTGGCGCTTGCCAAACCACTGGCCAGTCTCCCTCGCCAAGCCTCTCCTCCAGGCGCTTGTCAAGACGCTTGCCACAGCACTAGCCAAGCCTCTCCCCCAGGCGCTTGCCAGGACGCTTGCCACAGTACTCGCCAGCATGGTCAAACCTTGGTCAAATCCGGGTCAACCTTGGTCAAACCGGGTCAACCTTGGTCAAGTCTGGTCAACCTTGGTCAAAATTGGGATTTTCAAGCCTTAAGGGCTATTTTGGCCCATTTAAACCCAATTACACCTAGTATAAATAGAATACAATTCTCATTTTTGTAAAACACCTCTCATTTTCTCCCAACCCAAGCATGGGTTTGGGATTAAAAATCCTCTCTCTAGTTTTTAAGATCTAATTTCTCTCTCTTAGGTTTTAGATTCAATTTCAAGCTTTGATGTAATTTCTTTTCTAGATTTAGATTTAATTTCAAGCTACCTTGGGTTTGTAAGCCTAAGAAGAATCCAAATACTCCTTTGGATTGTTACTTTTGATGCAATTTAATTCAAGCTTGCTACTCTTTCCTTTAATTCAAGTAAGTTTCCTTTCAATTTCATGTTTTATGCTTTAATTCCATGCTTTGTTCTTCATTTTCATGCTTGTTCTTCATGTTATGCTTTTTGCCTTAGCACCTTGAATTCATGATGAAACATATGAATTGGCTATGGAATCTAGATGAGTGACACATCTAGATCATAGATCGGCTCTTGGATCATCTTGATTTTGAGTTTTACACATGCTTTATTTTAAATTTTATTTTTATGCTTTGTTTCATGCTTAATCTTAGATCTACTCTTTGTTGCTTGTTATTTTCCTTAAAGTTTTGAACTTTCATGTCAACCTTTCATTGCTCTTTCCATTGATGCTTTTAATTTTTGCTAATTTTTATTATTTAGGATTTTATGCATTGTTGTACCTTGTGCTTGCATGCTTGTACTCGGTAAACATTGCATTTTCTTGATTATTTTCATTACTTGCTTGCATTTAATTATTGAGGCATACGACGAGGCATCCTACCCACTTGCACTTTCATTTTCTAGTTTAGTTTAGCTATTTTAATTATTTTATTTTTATTTTCCTTTTATTTTCCAAGCTTGAAACACATTGAAACCTTCAATTGAATTTATCGATTTCCGATAATACCAAGCTAAGAACCCGTTGAATATATTTCAACACCACGAAAACTCTTCTAACAAAATGGCGCCGTTGCGACTCGGCTTGGTTAAGGCTTTCGATTTGGTTGTAGTTTCATTACGTTTTTAGCTTGCTTTGTTATTTGACGTTTTTGTTAAGTATGATAGGTACATATAGCTATGGTGGATATATTCCCGACATGGGAGGGCATGGTGCAAACCATGTCGGAATTGGAACGATGTATAATGGCCTTGGCAACGTGGGAGGGCATGGTGCAAACCACGTTGCCAATGGTGGATATGTATATGGGCAACCCGGCATGGGAGGGCATGGTGCAAAACATGTCGGGTTTGGTAGTTTCTCGGGCGTGAATGGTTATGGAGCTCCAAATTCCTATCCGAACGTGCAAGATCCATACTCCTATCCGAACGAGCAAGCCCCGACTTCCGGCTCATATGGCTATGGTGCTCCACAAAATTATCCGAGTATGCCGAGCCCGAATCCCGACCTATACGATGGCTCTCTCACTTCTAATTTCGATTATGCCTCATTTGATGCTACCTATGGCACTCATGATTCCGATCCATATGCGTACTTTGGAAGTTCAAGCTCTAATGACCAAAACGCCCTTCCCGCCTTTGATATTCCGGTGCATGCTCCTATTCCACCACCCGATCCGACTCTCTTGGCCATGTTGCAAGAAGTAAATTCGTTGATCACTACATGTGATGCTCTTGAGGCTACATGTGGTGCTAGTAATGCTAAGTGTGACGCTCTTGATGCTACATTGGATCAAGTTGCGAGCGATATTGATATGCTTAAACGAGCTCATACGGATTCCTTACTCATGGACATGCTTCAAGAGTTAGTCGAAGAAGCATATGTGGAGGCCAAGACTAATGAGGAGGTGGTTGGCCCGACCGTTGATATTAAGGATTGTTGCGAGGTTGTTGAGCCCCTTGTCCTACATGATAAGTTCGTTGTGCCTCTATGCGACCTCGATTTATGTGTAGATGATTCTCGGTGTGTCATTGAGGGCAACGACGACTTTTTAGAGGGGGAGGTGGGGATTATTGATAAACCAATTGGAGATTTTAAAGATTTTCTTGGAGTGGAGATTATTGATGATGGGTTGGGAGTCGATTCCATCGAGAAGCTTGAAGATTTTCTTGGGGTGGAGATCGTTGATAACAAGATTGGAAGACTTGATGATTATTTTGAGAAAGAAGAGGAGTGTAAGTCGATTACCATCTTGGCAAACCCAAATCAAGGTGAAGAGGAGGCGGGGTCGGTTAAAGTGCTTTATGTTCATAAGAGTACGATTGGATGGAAACCCGGAGTTGTTGAGAGAGCTAGCCCTTTGAATTCGAGTCTTGATGAAATGGTGAGAGCCGAGATGTGGAGGTTTCTATTGGAGGGCTTGATGTTCGTAATGTCCAAAAGCGAGTGGGTGAAGCCCATTGACTTGGTGCCCAAGACGAGAGGCTCGTTAGTTCGTGAGGATGAAGAAGGAAGGTTKTTGGCCACGAGGGCGTTAACGGGTTGGAGGATGTTGATCGATTTTAARAAGTTTCATGAAGCCACAAAGAAAGATCAATTTCCTTCCCCGTTTATCGACTACATGATGAACAAGCTASCCGGCCAATATTCCTTTTGCTTTCTTGATGAGTCATCGGGGCATTTCAAAACCACCATCCCACCCGAGGACCGAGCCAATATGAGTTTCCATTGCCCGCTTGGAACGTTTGATTTTTGGCGGATCTTATACGAACTATTCAATGCGCCAAGGACATTCCAAAGAATGGATCCTCCCGACAAGGAGGAGATTGTGTTGGTGGACCCTCCCATTATATTCCCACCTTGATCAAAAAGGGAGTACGTCGAGCTAATGACATAAAACAAGCGCTTCTTGGGAGGCAACCCAAGTTCTTTCCATTTCTTTCTTTTATTGAAAAATCCAAAAACATTCAAAAACTCAAAAATCCAAAAACATTTGAAAAATTAAAAAAAAATAAAATAAAAAATATTTAGTTGAGTTCATGTACATATTTCCTTGTGTTTTTATTTCGTGTGACTTTCTTTTCTAGATTGGGTTTTTCGACTACAACCATTGGGCGATTTGATAAGTTAGTAGCGTTCATGAAGCCGGGAGATACTAGACATGCTTGATTTTTGATTGGATTGCTTAGATGACTAGGTGGACCCCACCGAGCTCGACTCAAAACTCGCTCGTTTAAGGAAGTTTCTATTCCCCCTCCTTTTACTTGGTCTTCATTAAAATGCGGGTATCGCATGGTTAAAGTGTGGGGTGGGTAGGTGGTTAGGGTCCGGGTGTCGAAAAGCATGTTTTGTTGTTCTTGACTCGAGCCTTGGCGAAGTGACGCATTCTTGGTGAAGTGACGCTTAATATTTGCGCATTTATATGGTTGAGTCAATTTTTGTGTCTTTTGAGTCGTTATTACATTGTTGAACAACTCCACGTGCTTGGAAGTTTGAATAGTTTACTTGTCGGGTTTTTGCATGTTTATGGCCTCTTGTGTGAAGGGTTGAATTTTTGTGCTTCGTCCAAACCCGCCTATATATATATATAATCAACATTTTCTCAGGAAAAGATTGCAAAACTCTAAAAGCTCTTTTGATTTTGCTCCCAAAATTCGGTGCAAACTAGTGAGTAGCCTTGTGTGATTTATCGGCTTGCTTGCATTTTTATGGAAATTGCATTGAGGAAGTTTGACTTTGCTCGTACATGATTGAATTTTAAAATGACCTCGAGGCACATATGTCACCCTTGTTCCGGCCATATCCATATATTTAAGCTACTTTAAAAATACCAAATGAGCCCCCTTGAGCCTTTATCCCATTTCTTGTTAGCCGAGCTCGATTTTAGCTCTTGTATCTTCGCGTTGGTGAGGTGAGAGAGTGCGTTGTTAGTTGACAAGAGATGTGTGGGAAATTTATTGTGAATTTTTGGTTTTGAGTTGCTTATACAAAAAAAAAAATGAAAACAAAAAGAGAATAATACTCCAACACAAATCACGAAAATTGATTAAGCGTGCGTTCAAGTGAAAAGTCTAATTCAAAAGGGGCTAAATTTAGTAAAAAGAAGCAATTCAAAAAGCTTCTAAGTGTTGTGAAAAATAAAGTCGGGAAAGTGTGTGAATAAATGAAAGGGTTTCGATTGAAAGTTTGGTAATTCGGGAAAGGTGAAGCGATTATAAGCTTCGGGTTTTAGAAATTGGGGTTTTGTGTGTTATTGATCACGTTTGATCGTGTGTTAGCCACTATATCCAAATGTTTCATACCTTACCAAAGAGCCAACATTACAACCCTTAATAAAGACCTCTTTCGATTCTTATTTGATCATGTGCTTTAGCAATTTTGAGCGTCCGATTTGTGAAATCTTGTCAAKGTGCATGTATTGACCGATTTGAGCGTAAACACGTCCTATATACACTCGAGCGAATTGAGCGAACACCCCCAAAATTCCATTTGAGAGGAAGTCATCGATTTGGCTTGCATTTAAGAAAGAGTAATACGAGTAACGCATAAAGATAGCGGGTTTATGTTGATACTATCATCACATTATAAGGATAAGCACAAGGATTTCTCGTTTTTGCAGAATGTTCATTGCATGTACATTCTAGATTCTTTTCGTTGTTCGAGGACGAACAACCCGATAAGTGTGGGGTAGTTGTTTTGCATGTAATTGTTGTGTTTTTATCGTATTTTTAATTAGTATTTTATTGTGGTTTTAACGGTTTTTATGTCGTTTAATTTAGGTTTTTAAGTTATTTTTCTAGTTTTGTTGTTTTTCATATTTCTTGTCAATTTTATGTTTATTTGGGTTAAATGGTTTCAATTAATGGGAGGTTTGGTGTAATTTAAGGTTTTTATGATTAAAAATTCCTATTTTTATAGGTAAAGGCATTGAAGGCTAAAAATACTAGCCAAGGCAAGCCAAACTCCAAGCCAAACTTGAAGCCAAGAGAGGCTTAAAAGCACCCAAACTTTCTGGAATACTTGCCAAGGCTAGCCAAGGCAAGCCAATCCACGCCAAAACTGATGCCCAGGCTCAAACCGACGCCAATCAGCGCCAAAACCGACGCCAATCAGCGCCAAAACCGACGTGAAAGCAGCGCCAAACCGACGCCAAACCCCTTGCCCAGGCGCCAACCGATGCCAATCCACGCCAGAACCGATGCCAAACCCTGCCCGGGCGCCAACTCTCGTCCAGCCCAAACCGAGCCACCTCCGAGCCATCTCCAAACCACCTTGAGCCAATTTGGTCAACACGGGTCCAATTGGGTCAAACCCGAGATTTAAAGAGGCTTTAAGGTCAAATTGGCCCATTTAAACCCAATTAACCTAGTATAATATAGACTAGAACTTCATTTTTGTAAAAACACCTCCTCCCAACCCAAGCTTGGGTTTGGGACTTAATTTCTCTCTCTAGATTTAATTTTCAAGCTTTGCCTTGGGTTTGTAAGCTCAAGAAGGATTCAAGTACTCCCTTGGATTCTTTAATATCCTTGCAATTTCAATCAAGCTTTTGGATTCTCCATTTAATTCTAGTAAGCTTTCCTTTTAATTTCAAGCTTTGTTCTTCATTTTTTTTATGCTTTTGTCTTAGGTATTAGAATTTGTGCTTGATCTTGTGAATTGGCTATGAATTCTAGTTGAGTGACACATCTAGATCATAGATCAAGTCCTTGATTTGTTTAATTTCAAGTAATTTCATATGTTTCATGCTTGTTCTTCATGTTATGCTTTTAGCCTTAGCACCTTGAATTCATGATGAAACATATGAATTGGCTATGGAATCTAGATGAGTGACACGTCTAGATCATAGATCGGCTCTTGGATCATCTTGATTTTGAGTTATACACATGCTTTATTTTAAATCTTATTTTTGTGCTTTGTTTCATGCTTAATCTTAGATCTACTCTTTGTTGCTTGTTATTTTCCTTAAATTTTTGAACTTTCATGTCAACTTTCATTGCTCTTTCCATTGATGCTTTTAATTTTTGCTAATTTTTATTATTTAGGATTTTATGCATTGTTGTACCTTGTGCTTGCATGCTTGTACTCGGTGAAACATTGCATTTTCTTGATTATTTTCATTACTTGCTTGCATTTACTTATTGAGGCATACGACGAGGCATCCTACCCACTTGCACTTTTATTTTCTAGTTTAGTTTAGCTATTTTAATTATTTTATTTTTATTTTCCTTTTATTTTCCAAGCTTGAAACACATTGAAACCTTCAATCGAATTTATCGATTTCCGATAATACCAAGCTAAGAACCCGTTGAATATATTTCAACACCACGAAAACTCTTCTAACAGTAGTAATTTCTTGACAATCAAAATATAAAACGTGGATTCATAGAACCGAACCTTGATTAACTATATCATCAAATATCTCACTCATTTCAATTTGTATGTGTATGGCAGATGGGACAGCAGCAGGTGATGGATGCACCACAAGAGAACACATGAACTAGTAAAGGATCAAGCACAAAAAATGTAAAAGAAATTGCACAAGCCCAAAAATGCTATTGAAAATTAAGAATAACAATGAAGGGTCAAGCAAAAGTACTGTAAAATATTAAAGGAGGATGTTAGACTATTGTATAATTTTTATTTCATTTATTCTTATTTTCGTTTTTGCTCCATTATCAAAGAAGGATGTTAGACCATTGTTAAGTTTACAATGTTGCATGGAATATGAAATCCTGATCAAAGCTATTTATAAGTTGGGATTACAAGTTGTGTTAACCTAAACCACTCAACAAATTTTCGTGTTCTTAAATAGAGAATTCTTTGTGTTTTCTTTGTACCACAAATTGGGTTGTTTGAATGTTTATGTTTTACTTGTGCATAAATATTGTCACTTTTCCGCTAAAATTGATACTTTTGCACTAAAAGGTGTCACTTTTATATATTATAAGATTCATTTTTTGTGAACTATTTACGAAAATCATTACCTGACTGAAATGTATCACTTTTTCACTAAAATGTGTTCGTTTTATACACTATAGTATGATCATTCATTTAACGTAAAATAAATACTAATGATCAATGCACTTTTATATATTCTTTATTTAGAATAATTTGAGGTATGGAATGTTGCAATTTTAGTTTGATTGATTGTTATTGGTTTATATAAAAAGATAAAATTAAGTATTTGATTACAATATAATATGTAAAAGCTACCATTTTTAGTGCAAAAGTGACATCTTAGCGGGAAATGTGACGATATTAATTGTTGAGAAAAGTGAAAGTGTTACATTTTAAATTAAGTATTTAATTACAATATAATATGTAAAAGCTACTGATTTTAGTGCAAAAGCGACATCTTAACGGGAAATATGACAATATTAATTGTTGAGAAAGCGATAGTGTTATTTATTAAGTTAATGTATTATTACAATGTAATATGTAAAAGTGACACTTTTAAGTGAAAATTGACTTATTTTAATGCAAAGTGTGACGGTGTTGTTTTTAAGTTTTATGCTTGTATATGTAAAAGTGACAATTTCAAAACTGACAAAGTGACACATATAAGTTAAATGCTTGATTATATTATAATATTGAAAACTAATTTCTATTGTGAATAGTGACGCTTTTTGGTGCAAATGTGACAATTTTAATCACAAAAGTGATGATGTTTATATTTTAAGTTAAAAGCTTGATTACATTGTAATATTATGTAAAAGTAACATTTTTAATTTAAACATGATAATATTAAGTGAAAGGTGACACTTTTAGTATGAACGTTGATTTGCACATTTTTGTACGTGACTACCAGTCGATCGACTGGCAGTCAATCGACTGAAACCCTGTCGATCGACTGCTTCATCCTCAAACGGCTCAACTTCTATCGAGCAGTCGATTTAGGTTGGGCCAGTCGATTGACTGGACTAGCAGTCGATCGACTGACATGGCTGCTCCTGGCTCGTTTTTCTCGTTTTCCGCTCCAGACGTCCACCGATTGTCGTTCCTTATTTGCGCTATGTTCTCTTGTTTGTCTTCACTTGTCCATTCCACAGCGAGTCGAATGGAATGCCCCAAGTGCGCGCGAGTCCCGCTTGGTCATTCTACGACCAAAAATATAAAAACGAGTGAAAACTACGAAAACATAATAAGAACCGCGAAAACGCTACAAACACCTAAAACTAGCAAAATAGGCCCAATCGACTCCTAATACCCATAAATGTAAGCAAAACACATGCAAACGTGACACAAAAAGTTAACGAAACACGTACAAAAAACGTGACAATCTTATATTTTAAATTAGAACGGATAAGCTATACATTTAAGTGCAAAAGTGACAGTTATTTGTGCAAAAGTGATAGTTTTTTATACATTAAGAGTAAAACAAAAAATTGAACAAGATGAACTTCTTGAATACGACATAACTCTTACAATGTAGTTATAAAATAGATTAAAAGATAAGTATACACACACTTTCTTCTACTCTCTCTCTCTCTCTCTCTGCACCACCATCACTGTTTAACAGTTGCACTGATTACTACAAATACCTGAATTCTAACATATCAATGGAGTAAAGGCCTTTGGATGGACCTTATTTTACAAGTGCAAAAGTATCACAACAACCCAAACTCATACAATAATACAATAAAGTGGATATCTGATTAAATAATAAGGAAAAGAATGGCTTATTAAACTCATGCAAAAATATATAAAATAGAAAAACACAATGTCTTGGATGCCATTGATCGTCTTCAACAAACTCCATGGAGTGCTTGATTTGCCTACCATCCAGAACACTATGTAGCAGCATTTTTCATTTGTTGATATAATTCAAAAATAGTATTTGACCAAATAAATAAAATAAAAATGATTAGAATAAATTCTAACACCTTATATGATGTTCAATTATCAATAACCCAAATTGTAACTACGAGACTCATTATTAAAAAAAGGAAATCTTTTAAAGAATTTCAAATAAATCCTTCCATTTTCGGTTGAATTGTGACATGTAGCAAAACTATTGAAGATCCATAAGTAAGTTCCAGGAAATATTATGTACCCAATATTTTTTCACAAAAGAGATAAATAAATCCCTCATAATATGTTATATGTAATAACATACAATTAAGCATAGTTCTAAAACACACATACCAATTCTGACAACAGTGAAACTAAAGAAGTGAATCATGCAGCAAAGATCACAACAACAAATTAATCACTTTTGATAATTGGAGCAAATTCTGCAACATAATCAAATCAAATAAGCCACGCTGGCGGGATGGACAATAGATCTTTGGCAGTGTGTCAAGCTTAGTGTTGTCGACCAACTGTGCGGTCACCGCATCACGAGGTGTAGCCGAGTTAAAATCCAGGATCGACACCGAGTTAGAGTCAAGGTTCACGAGGGAGTACAAGAAGGTGGATGCGTTTATTTGAGAGGGGAACGAAAGCGTGCCACCACCCAAGCATATTAAGCTAACAGCTCCGACGAACACTCTCATTACAGTAGGGAGTATTCTAGGATTTTGGTCGGGGAGAAAAATGAAGAAGAACTAATGGGGCAGCAACTGGTCTTTCCTCTTTTATATGGTCCAAATTTTGTTGGGGCGGATACGGGCTTAGGTCAGATTTGGCTCCATCACATTGAAAACGATTTGTGTGGCCGTCGCACATAAGACTTGCTCCTTAAATTATATATTAAGTAGATAACAACTGATATTTTTTATAATACATCTTGTACCCAATGAAAATTATAACAACGAGCATAAAAAATTATATATGAATTATATCTTTGTATTCGACGTTTTTGTTGGCTTATTCATAGTACTTTTGTCTCATTGTTATTCGCGAAACAATCACATTTAAAAGTTTTAAACTTCAAACTATCGAAAAAGACAAATGTATTTTGCTCGATGAATTGTTCCATAGCACTTATATCATTCTATTAGGAAGTCATAAAATCTAGGGCACTCATATTAGGAACTCTTGTTGAAAAGTAATTGCAGTATAAATCATCAAATAAAGAATTGCATAAATTTATTTCGAAGAATTTTTAATATTTATTCGATATAAAGATACAGTATCATGAGATTTTCAGCGTGATGAATAATATATTTTTAGTTTATATTAAATATCTCCATCTTAATTTTTTAGTCCATTTTTTAAAATAAACTAAAAATATTTCTCCATCTTGATTTTTTAAATTAGACTTTCAAGGTGACTCAGATCAAAATGAAAAGGAAAAAAATGTTGCGAGAATCTTTGTTTCATTGAATTTGAAACATATATATATATATATATATTGGACAAGAATTTATTGCATTAAAACCGAAAATAAAGTAAAATTGATGCATGAAATTTTTGTTTTATCAACATTATAGGAAATTTAAAGTGTTAAATATTCTAATAGATAGTTTCAGAAGATTAGTTTCAGAAGATGAGTTAACCATTAGATCAGAATAATCATATAACCATTTAGTTTCGGTGGTAAGTATAAAAATTGGTGTTGTACTTGTATTAAAATGAGTTAAAATAATAAGAATACTTTTATAATGTATTAAAATATCAAGATGAGATAAATTCTAATTGGTTACGATGGAGTTTAACAGATTATATACTGGGTAATAGGGACGTTGAAAAATATTAAGTGTTTTGCATGTAATTGTGGTATTTTTATGGTGTTTTTAATTAAGGTTTAGTGTCGTTTTTAGTGGTTTCGATTCGAGTTTTGTTAAGTTATTAGGTGGTGTTTCTTGTTTTGTTGTTTTTCTTGTTCTTTTTCTTGTTCTTTTTCATTTTATACTTAATTTGGTTAAATGAGTTCAATTAATTTGAGGTTTGGTGAGATTTTTGGGATTTTTATGTTCAAAATCCTATTTTCATAGGTAAAAGTATTGAGGACCAAAGTTCAAGCCAAGCCGTGCCAAAATCGGTGCTAAGAGCAAGCTTCAAAAATGGCCAAACATTCTAGAATACTAGTCAAGGCGTGCCAGGCGAAGCCAAAACTCACGCCAGGCGCCTTGGCGCACGCCAAAACTTGCGCCAGGCAGCGCCCAGCATGCCCGCGCGCGCAGTGTGTGCAGCACCCGTGCGCGCAACGCCTGCACTCGCCCGACAACTCCCGCCTGCACGCTCCCGACGCCTCCCGCACTCGCCCGCCAGCACGCCAGCGCTCACGCCCACCAGCGCCCAAACTCACGCCAACCTGCCGAGCAAAGCACACCCAGGCTCGCCCAGCCTCAAGCCACACCGAGCCATGTCGAACCAAAAGACTAACCAATGGTCTAGCAAGACCATTTTGGGTCAAACTTGGTCAAATAAGGGAAATCCAAGCTCTTATGGCATAATTGACCCATTTAACCCTAATTAAACCTAGTATAAATAGGACACTTCTCTCATTTTGTAAAGGGATGCACTCTCCTCCCAACCCATGCTTGGGTATGGGTTTTATTTTCTCTCTCTAGTTCTTAGATTTAATTTCAAGAATTTCTTTAGGTTTGTAAGCCTAATAAGAATTCAAGTCATCACTTGGATTTTATTTTGGATTGCTATTTCATTCAAGTTTGTTATTCCTTTCTTTAATTCAAGTAAGTTTTCCTTTATTATTTTCCTTGTTCTTCAATTTCATGCTTGTTCTTCATTTTATGAATTTTGCCTTAGCTCTTAGAGTAATTGTTAGATCTTGTGAATTGGCTATGGAGTCTAAGTGAGTGACACATCTATATCATAGATCGAGTCTCGGATCATTTTTATTTTGAGTATTTCATATGCTTTATTTTAGTTTTTATTTTCATGCATAGTTTTGTGTTAAATCCTATATATAATCTTCGTTTCTAGTTATTTCTCGTAAATTTTTCAACTTTCACGTCAACTTTTGTTGCTCTTGCCATTGATACTTTCGATTATTTTTAATTTGCATTATTTCAAATTTCTTGATCATGCATGCATAGTAGTACTCTAGACTTTCATGCTTGTACTTAGAGAAACTTTACTTTTTGTTGCTTGTTTTCATTCTTGCTAGCTATTTACATTAGGCATACGCATGAGGCATACGAAATACTTGCATTTCCTTTCATAGTTAATCCTTTAATTGTTTTAATTTCCATTTATTGTCATTTTCCTTTAATTCCACAAAGCTAAAAACACGTTGATCACTACGAACAATCGAATTTTGATAATACTGAGCCATGAACCCACTTTTATTTTAACACCACTAAAAGAACTACACTTCAAAATGGCGCCGTTGCCGGGGATGGAACCTGGGTTGCCCGCGTAACAGGCGCGAATACTCACCACTATACTACAACGACAAAATAAAATGGCGCCATTGTGACTCGGCTTGGTTAAGGTTTTTCAATTTGCTTGTAGATTCTTTATGTTTCTAGCTTTCTTTTGTATTTGACATTTTTATGGAGTGTATGCAAGGTCCTTATGGAAATGGAGGTTACATTTCCAACATGGGAGGGCATGGTGAAAACCATGTTGGGAGTGGAATGATGTATAATAGTTTTGGCAATGTGGGAGGGCATGGTGCAAACCATGTTGCCAATGGTGGAATCGGCAATGATCAACCCAACATGGGAGGGCATGGTGCAAACCATGTTGGGTTTAGTGGCTTCACGGGTACGAATGGTCCGTATGGAGGATATGGTGCTCCCAATCACTTTCCGAATATGCACAATCTGAATTCTAGTCCATATGATGGTTATGGTGCTTCCAATCAATTTTGAATATGCAAATTCTGAATCCCGGCCCGTATGGCGGTTATGGTGTTCCCAATCATTGTCCGAATATGTATAATGGTGGCTTTGGGAGTCCGAATGGGAATGTGGGTGACCAATTTCTAAATTTTAGCCCGTATGGAAGTCCTCATGCTTACAATTTCAATCATACCCCGATTGGTGCCACCAATAGTGCTCAGAATCCCGATCCGTATGAGTTGTTTGGAGGTGTTGGTGTTGAAGCTTTCTTATTCCTTTGAAGATTGTAGTTACTTTGAAGCTCTTGTGTTCAATGCA
>BMAC01000476.1:895507-941339 GCA_014905375.1 Phtheirospermum japonicum
GCGTAACAGGCGCGAATACTCACCACTATACTACAACGACAAAATAAAATGGCGCCATTGTGACTCGGCTTGGTTAAGGTTTTTCAATTTGCTTGTAGATTCTTTATGTTTCTAGCTTTCTTTTGTATTTGACATTTTTATGGAGTGTATGCAAGGTCCTTATGGAAATGGAGGTTACATTTCCAACATGGGAGGGCATGGTGAAAACCATGTTGGGAGTGGAATGATGTATAATAGTTTTGGCAATGTGGGAGGGCATGGTGCAAACCATGTTGCCAATGGTGGAATCGGCAATGATCAACCCAACATGGGGAGGGCATGGTGCAAACCATGTTGGGTTTAGTGGCTTCACGGGTACGAATGGTCCGTATGGAGGATATGGTGCTCCCAATCACTTTCCGAATATGCACAATCTGAATTCTAGTCCATATGATGGTTATGGTGCTTCCAATCAATTTTTGAATATGCAAATTCTGAATCCCGGCCCGTATGGCGGTTATGGTGTTCCCAATCATTGTCCGAATATGTATAATGGTGGCTTTGGGAGTCCGAATGGGAATGTGGGTGACCAATTTCTAAATTTTAGCCCGTATGGAAGTCCTCATGCTTACAATTTCAATCATACCCCGATTGGTGCCACCAATAGTGCTCAGAATCCCGATCCGTATGAGTTGTTTGGAGGTGTGAGCTCCGATGCACCACCCCCACCCCCCCCCCCCCCCACCCCACCCCATCTGCACTATGAGAGATGTTAACAAATCGTTTTTGAGGACGTTTACTTCACCTCGCTTATCCCTCCCTTCCTAGCAAAATTCTTCTCAAGCCATGTTTTATAGTGCTGATAAAGTGAGTGAAGTTTCTTCGGGAGCTTAACTTGACAAAGAGATCCGCGGCTTTGGAGGATCAAATCGCTAAGTTGTCCTATCCCGAACCCGTATCCTTCGTGTGCATCATGTGGAATGTTTATTCACGGCACCACGTCTTGTCCCCTCAACTCCCTCGTTCAATATGCCGATGCCTCATTTGAAGGAAGTGTATGGGGGTCATGGGTATCAAATGGGACCCGGTTGTGCTAGACCATCTTTTGCTTCACCGTCGACTCATAATCCTCCTTACCCTCCTACCAACCACATGCATCCGGATTTTGGTTACGCCAATACATATGAAGGTTTTACTCCTCACGTGGGTCCACTTGTACCGGTGCATGATCCTACTCCACCTTCCGATCCGAATGATTTGTACTTTTTTGTACGCATTATTGTTACCTTTTTGTAATGTGTTTGCATGTGTTTTGCTTGAATTTATGGGTATTAGGAGTCATCTTGGCCTATTTGTTAGTTTTAGGGTTTGTAGTGTTTTCTTTGTTTTTATTAGTTTTTCTTATATTTTCTTAGTTTTTTTTTATTAGTTTTTGTTTTGAAGGTCAACTTTGGTCAAAGTGGGCCCACGATGAGGTCGAAAGATGATTCAAATCTGATACACTCATTACCAATCCACGACATGTCTTTGGTGCGAGGATCGACCGAAAATGACGAGAAATGTGGCCATTTTCATTATCACCTCGTGCATTCGCTCGGTGGATGTGTCAGTTGTTGTAATACAAGCATAAATCCAAAACCACTTGTGCTATTTGCCTCCACCTTATATCCTTGGGAATCTGAGACAAATGTCTAAAACTCTTGTGTTTACAACAATCCCAAATTCTGAGTTTAAGAAGGGTAAAAAGCAGCTTTAAGTGGAGACGGTTTGACGTGGCCTCGCTTATGGCAGGTTTTGGTGCAGAGCCCATAACTCTCGGAGGAAAATTCCAAATGACACAATTCAAACGCCAAATGAAAATTTGGTAATTTTCTTTCTCTTAATTTTTATGTCTTGTTCTTGATTAATTGTTCATGATGTTGTGTTAGGTTTGTGTTGTTGAATTTGATTAGTGTATGTTGTTGGGTTTTAGTTGTTTTATTGTTCATTGCATTTTCATTCCCCTCTTTAATTTTCTAGCTTTTAGTTTTAGTTGTTCTTGCAAACTCCATTGATGTACTCTCTTTCCAAGCTTTTTACCCCTTTTAGTTAGACATGCTTTTAGCCTTTGAAAGATGTATGAAGCTTTCCTCTTTGATAATTTTGACTTTCCTCCAATTTAATGCTTTTGTCCACTTGCAATTCAAATGCTTTTGATTTTCCCTCCATGAATTATCTCTTAATTGTGAGCTTAATTTGATGCAATTAGTTTAGTTAATACGGGTTTAGGGTTTAGGTTCATTTAGAACCATTAATCGGAGCTAGTCGAGAATCAGGATTGACAACCCCGAATCGTGGATGAAGTGCTCGGCAAAAACCGATTGATCGTGGAGACGAACCGAACACCCTAAACCCAATCATTTTTAATTAAAGTCTCCTTTTAAAGCTTTAGCATAAAACTCAAACCAAACCAATGACTTAATGCTTTCGTAGATTAGATTAATGTAATTTAGCTTAACAAGAGAGTGACTAAATACACCTACCGCCGATTATATCTATCCTCGAGAGACACGACTCGGGAAAACTTACCGCTCTACAATCGACTCCGTACTATTGCGGAGAATATTTCTTGGAGTGCTAAGAATTCTTCGATCACCGAATCTCTTGGTCATTATGCAATCTTGTCTCGTGACGTCGGCCTCATTCGGTACTAATTTCAATGCTCTTGAGGTTACGACCAATAGTTAAACACTAACATGGGGAAAATAGAAAGTGATGGCAATATGCTAACTCAAGCTAATGAGAACAAAAAATTGCCAAACCAACCTTCACATATTCATACGGTTACGGTCCTTGGAAGTGGTGGGGTGGTTGATAATAAGGTTGACCCGCCATCCGACGAGGAAGTGGTTTCTATTCCAAGTGTTCTTACTCCTCTTGATTCCACCTCCGTGGGCCCCACATTGACAAAGGAACTTCCCGATGGCTTCCACTTGTCTTCGAACCCGTACAAGGCACTAACCTCTAAATCCCCTATGCCTTCTCCTTCAAAAATATCTCTTGACGAGTGGTTACATATGGATGTGATCCGAGAATCGGTCGAACAAGTTTATATGGAGGAAATGAGTATTGAGGATGAGTTTGACTCATGAGATTATGTTGAAGGTTGTTGTGAAAGGAATGAGACCCTTGTTCTTAACGACGAGTCAATTGTGCTTCAATGTGCCTATGGTTTGTGTGAGAAGGATTGTTTATGTGTCTTTGAGGGCAACGACGAGATTTTAGAGGGGTAGGTGGAGATTATTGATGATAGGATTGGGTAATTTGAAGATTATCTTGAGGAGGAGATTGTTGATGATAAGAGTAAAAGCTTGAGGAATATCTTGAGGGGATCGGTGAGTTGTTCGAGTTAGTCTCCAACGAGGTCGAGAGGAGGCACAAGCCCGAGCTTAAGCCTCTTCCATCTCACCTCAAGCATGTCTATTTGGAGGAAGAAAGAGAAAATCGATTATTATCTTTGCAAATTCGAATTTAAAGGAAGAGGAGAGGTCGATTGAAGCGCTTAAAGTTCATAAGGGTGTTATTGGTTAGAGACCCGGAGTTATTAAGGGAATTAGCCCTTGGACTTACATGCATAAAATCATTTTGGAGGATAATGCCAAACCATATCGAGAATCCTAAAGGCATTTGAATCCAAATCCTAAGGAGGTAGTGGAAGACGAGAAATTGAGATTGTTGGAGGAAGGCTTAATGCTTGAAATTGTCAGTAGTGAGTGGGTGAGTCCCATTCTCATAATACCAAAGAAAAGCGATATATCCATTGTCGAGGACAAAAAAGGGGAGTTGTTGGCCACGAGGGCTACAACGGGATGGAGGATGTTAATCAATTTTAAGAAGTTAAATGCGGCTACCAAGAGAGATCGTTTCCCTCCCCCGTATATCGACCAAATGTTAGACAAGCTAGTCGGCCACTATTCCTTTTATTTTTTATATGAGTCATCGAGTCACTTCAAAACCACAATTCCACCCGAGGATCTACCCATGACGACTCTTACTTGCCCGTTTGAACACTAACCAACCATTATTCATATTGGTTTTTAGATGAGTTTTCAGGTCATTATAAAACCACCATTCCACCCGAAGATCGAGCCAAGAAGACCTTTGGAATGTTTGCTTCTCGATGGCCTTTACTTGGGATACGCGATACCCCAAGAACGTTGCGAAGAACGGACCCTCCCGAAAAGGAGGATATTATTTCGGTGGATCCTTTCATTTTCTTTCCACCATGACTCAAGAAGGGAGTTCGTCAAGTTAATGACGTAAAACAAGCGCTTCTTGGGAGGCAACCCATGTTCTCTTCATTTATTTCATTTACTTGCATATTTTCTCGTGTTATTGATTTTTGTGTGATTTTCATTTATAGTGTTTTGTTTTTCGACTTCAACCTTGGGTGAATTGATTAATTGGTAGTGTTCATGGAGTCGGGAGAAACAAGCCATGCTCGATTTTCACTTGGATTGCTTGGATGCTTAAGTGGACCCCACCGAGCTTGACCCAGACTCGCTCGGCTAAGGAAGTTTCTATCTCACCCTCCTTTTACTTGATTTTCATTAAAATGCAATGAGGGCATTACATGGTCTAAGTGTGGGGTGGGTAGGTGGGTAGGTTCCGGGTTTTATAAAGCATGATTTGTCTTTCTTAACTCGAGCTTTGGCAAAGTGATGCATTCTTGGCGAATTGACGCTTACTAATTGCGCATTTATATGGTTGAGTCAATTTATGTGTCTTTTGAGACTTTATTACATTGTTGAGAAATCACCACATGCTTGGAAGTTTGAATAGTTTACTTGTCGGGTTTTTATATGTTTATGCCCACTTGTGCAAGGATTTGAATTTTTGTGCTTCGTCCAAAACCTGCCTATATATATATACACTCAGCCTTTACTCGTGAAAAGATTCCAAAGCTCAAACTAGTAATTAGCCTTGTGTGAATTATTGGTTTTGCTTGTATTTTTACGGAAATTGCATTGAGGTGGCTTGATTTTGCTCGTACATGATTGAATTTGGAAATGATCTCGAGGAACATATATCACCCTTATTTCGGCCATATCCAAATATATAAGCTACTTAAAAATCCCAAATGAGCCCCTTGAGCCTATGCCCCGCTTCTTGTTAGCCGAGCTCGATTTGAGCTCTTATATCTTCATAATTTGTGAGGTGAGAGAGTGTGTTATTAGTTGACTAGGAATGTGTGGGAAATCAATTGTGGGTTTCGGGTTTTGAGTCACTTATATACAAAACAAATATAAATAAATACAAAAAAAAAAAAAGAGATCAACAAATAAACTCCAACACAAAAAGTGATATAACGTGCGTTCAAGTGAAAAGCCTAATGTTCGAAAAGGCTAAGTTTAGTGAAAAGAAGCAAATTCAAAAGGCTTTTAAGTGTTTTGAAATAAAGTTGAAAAAGTGTGTGAGTGTACAAAAGGGTTTCGAACGAAGGTTTGGTGATTTGGGGAAGGGAGAAGCGTTTATAAGCTTTGAGTTCTAGAAGTTAGGATTGTGTGTGTAATTGATCAAGTTCGATCGTGTGTCATCCACTGTATCCAAATATTCCATACCTTACCAAAGAGCCAATATTACAACCCAAAATAAAGACCTCTTTCGATTCTTGTTTGATCATGTACAATGGGTGATTTGGAGTTTCTGATTTGTGAAATCTTGACGAGATGCATGCATTATCCGACTCGAGCGTATACACGTCCAATATAACAAACACTTGAGCGAATTGAGCGAACACCCTCAAAACCCCATTTGCGAGGACGTCATCGATTTGGTTTTCATTTGAGAATGAGTAATACGAGAAATGCTTGGCGATAACGAGCTTATGTTGATACTTTCATCATATTAATTAGGATAAGCACAAGGGTTTTTCTTTTTACATAATGTTCATTGCATGTACATTCTCGATTCTTTTCGTTGTTCGAGGACGAACAAACCGATAAGTGTGGGGTGGTTGTTTTGCATGTAATTGTGTTGTTTTTATTGTGTTTTAAGTTAGGGTTTAGTATCGTTTTTAGTGGTTTCGATTCGAGTTTTGTTAAGTTATTAGGTGGTTTTTCTTGTTTTGTTATTTTTCTTGTTCTTTTTGATTTTATACTTAATTTGGTTAAATAGGTTCAATTAGTTTGAGGTTTTGTGAAATTCTTGGGTTTTTATGTTCAAAAATTATATTTTCATAGGTAAAGGTATTGAGGACCAAAGTTCAAGCCAAGCCGTGCAAAAATCGGTGCCAAGAGCAAGCTTCAAAAATGGCCAAACATTCTGGAATGCTAGCCAAGGCGTGCCAAGCGAAGCCAAAACTCACGTCAGGACCCTTGGCGCATGCCAAAACCCAAGCCAAAACTTGCGCCAGGCAGCGCCCAGCATGCCCACGCGCGCGTAGTGTGCGCAGCGCCCGCACGCGCTCGGCATCTCCCGCACGCCCGCGAGCTGACAGCTCGCACAACGCCCACACTCGCCCAGCAGCTCCCGCCCGCACGCGCCCGCACGCTCCTGATGCCTCCCGCACACGCCCCTTAGCACGCCAACGCTCATGCCAAATGCATCGCCAACATCAGCGCCACGGCAGGCGCCAGGCGTCGCCAGCCTCAGCGACACCTCACGCCAATGCCCAAACTCACGCCCGTCTGTCGAGCCAAGCGCGCCCAGTCTCGAGCCACACCTAGCCATATCGAGCCAAATGGCTAGCCAACAGTCTAGCAAGACCATTTTGGGTCAAATAAGGGAAATCCAAGCTCTTAAGGCATAATTGACCCATTTAACCCTAATTAAATCTAGTATAAATAGGACACTTCTCTCATTTTTTAAAGGGATGCACTCTCCTCCCAACCCATGCTTGGGTTTGGGTTTTGTTTTCTCTCTCTAGTTCATAGATTTAATTTCAAGCATTTCCTTGGGTTTATAAGCCTAAGAAGAATACAAGTCATCACTTGGATTTTATTTTTGCTATTTCATTCTAGTTTGTTGCTTTTTTCCTTAATTCAAGTAAGCTTTCCTTTAATTTCATGCTTGTTCTTCATTTTAGGAATTTTGCCTTTACTCTTAGATTAATTGTTAGATCTTGTGAACTGGCTATGGAATCTAGGTGAGTGACACACCAAGATCATAGATCGAGTCCTTGATCTTTTTTATTTTGAGTATTTCATATGCTTTATTTTGGTTTTTATTTTCATGCGTGGTTTTATGTTAAATCCTAGATCTACTCTTTGTTTCTTGTTATTTTTCGTAAAGTTTTTAACTTTCACATCAACTTTTATTGCTCTTTCCATTGGTGCTTTCAGTTTTTGCTAATTTGCATTATTTAAGTTTTATGATCATGCATGCATAGTTGTACCTTAGGTTTTCATGCTTGTACTTAGTGAAACTTTGCTTTTCATTACTTATTTTCATTATTGCTTGCAATTACCATTGGGCATACGCATGAGGCATACAAAATACTTGCATTTCCTTTCATAGTTTAGTCGTACTTTCATCTAGTTTCCATTTATTTTCGTTTTTCTTTAATTTCAAAAGGCTAAAAACACATGGATCACTACAAACAATCTGAGTTTCGATAACATCAAGCCATGAACCCAATTTTATTTCAACACCACTAAAAACTACAAAACACCAAGTTTGATTTAAAAGTCAACTCGACTCAACCACCTTCAGTTTAAGAATTTTACCGCCCATATCGCACTTCACGTGTGGAGTATAGATGTCTCCATCTTGATTTTTTAAATAAAATTTATGGAAGGCAATTCATACTGAAATGAAAATGAAAAGAAAAGAAAAAAGAATTTTGTTGCATGAAGGTTTGTTTGCTAAAGTCAAAATGAAAACTAAAATAAAATTATTACATTAAATACTAAATGTATGTTGCTAAATAATAAAAAACACATATTCTACAAATTCATATCAAAATTATAGAAAATTTAATGTGTTAAATATTCTAATTTATAATTTTAGAAGATGAATTATAACATTATGATTAAAATAATTTTGTAACCAATTAGACTCGCTGTTAAAATATAAAAATTGGTGTGTTACTTGTGTGTGTAGGTTAAAATAATAAATATACGTTTATAATGTATTCAAGAATAAATCAATATGAACTATTAAATATGGAGTTTAGCAGATGAATTCAAAAATGGGTTATTTTGAGAGTGCATTTTAAAAGAGTTTGTGAATTTTGGAGGGAAGAAAATTATATTACTTGTATAAACTATTTTTTTTATCAAACACTTTATTACATATAAATACATCTTTTAACATCCCTCGTTAAAAGTTCATCCTATCACGACGAATATATTTTTATTACAAACTAGATTTGAATCCGTGTGATGCACGAAATACACACACATACACGTAGGTGTGTGTATGTGTTAGATAAACAAATAAAGATATCCATACAATAAACAACAAAGATATAAATTTAAATCAGTTTGTACTATGTGATACATGGAATGTAATATAATGAGTGTTGTATAATTTTGATATTTTTTCTTTTTATATTGGATAAGTGCAAAGGGAGACAGAATAAAAAAATATATACGGATATCATGTTAAATATCAAGATTTAAGAGAAAGATTTTGAAAAATGAGGGGAAAATGACTGAATTAATAAGAATAATGAAAAACGTATTATTATTATATTTTTTTGAACACTTGCTAAAACACTCGTTGAGTTATCTAAATCATTACAAAAATTAAATATTTCCTTAGTTGTTTATATAATAATTATTAACCCAGTCGTGTGACCGGTTGACCAGATGACCCGCCCAACCCAAACCATTTGGCTCATTGGTTCAGCCTTTTTGAGCCACATGCTTTGATGCTTGATTTTTCTCATTCTTGTTATATTCAAATTTTTCATGTATTTTACTTTATTTAATTTATGTGAGAGAATAACATATAGGTAATAACACACAAAAGTCATTTTTTCTATTGGTTTGTTTTTATTTTTTGTTTTGTTTAATTTTTTAGTTTATATTTTCATGGCATCTTGTAATTAAGTATATAAATTTCTATGTTTGAATTATATTATATATAAGTTTATGAATATGAATGTTTATGGTTTTTAATCTGACAGTTATTAATAGGTTATTTAATTCTTTTTTTCAATTTATAAGAATAACATATCAATATCTATCTATCTATCTATACATACATACATACATACATACATATATATATATATATATATATATATATATATATATATATAATGATTAGGTTCAAATGAGAACCATGTCCCTATATATGAACTTAGGGGTCAATTATGGGCCTGAAATCTAATCAAATGGATGGATCAAATTTTTTGTGTATTTTCCTTATTTAATTAAAAATACTAAGATTGTATAATAAAAGCACTACTAGTGTATATAACTGAAATATTAATAAACCACTGTGATTGTGTAATAAAAGTACTGCTGGTATATAATAAAAACATTAGTTGCAGGTTCGCATATAAGCACATGGTTCTCATTTGAACCCACCCCTACACACACACACACACACGCACACACGCATATATATATATATATATATATATATATTATATATATATATATATATATATATATATATATATATATATATATATATAAGAGAGAGAGAGAGAGTGAGAGAGAGAGAGAGGTCTGGGAGAGAATAAAGATGAGTAGGAGAGTAAAAAAATGTCATGTAGATTAGTTTTTTTTATTTTGTTTATTTAGGAATTTTCTTAACATAATTAGGATAGATACCCTAATTAATATTACAAGTAGTAAGATCATTTGAATATATATATATATATATATGTGTGTGTGTGTGTGTGTATGTGTGTGTGTGTGTGTAATCACTTATATGTTAGTTTGATTCTCATTGTGAGTTTTTAATTATTTTGTTTTACGTTTTTATGTTATTTTTTTAATTGTGAGTCCAACAATATCAAGTTTGTCACTTTTTCTCAAAAATAATTTTACAACTTTTTTAAATTATATTATTCAAAAATGCGAAAATATTATAATTTAATATTTATTTTAGCGTCTATCAATATGTTATTTATAACTTATTATTATGATTCAATACTTTTTTATTTAAATTGATCTCATAATGTTCAATATTAATGATGATTTAATTTTTTTATGTAATTAAAAATCCACATAGGATTAGTTTTTTTTTTTAGAAATCTTCTTAATATAATTTGATTATACCCTAATTAATATTAAAAAGAATAAGAATTATATCAAAGATAATAAGATCATTTGAATATATATATATATATATATATATATATATATATATATATATTGTGAGTTTTTCATTATTTTGTTTTAGGTTTATTTTTTATTTTAATTGATCTCATAAAATTACGGATTTTGTTACTAACTCAGAAACCGCGCAAAACAATACAAGTGTGAACATAACATTGAGTGGAATGAACACTTTGGCATCAAATTTAATATATTTGAAAAAAGATCAATAATTCTGAAACCAGGAAGAGGAAGGCCGCCTAAGAAAGCAAATGTTGCTAAAGACGGTAATCTTGAAAGCATTCATGTCATTCTTAGTTTTTATCGAAGTTCATGATCGAATTAAATCTCTTAGGTATGCATTTACGTTTAACATACCAATCACTTCAACTTCATCGGAATATTCATATTTTATTTAGTATACTAATGTCATTATTTGCTCACTGTGCAGGGGCAACAATAAAAAAAATTCTCTTAATACTAAAGTTGCAGCAGACCTACAATCCATGTTGGATGGTGAAAATAATTTGGTTAAATCATTTAGAATGGCCAAACAAACATTTGGAAAGGATGGTGTTGCTGAAGTGAAATAACGTCTACTTAGAGGAAGAGACAAGGGTGAAAGGACGCACAATCTTCTAAAAGTGGACAAGTTTTCTCTATTGCACTACAAAAAAAAAAGATAGTGTATGCTGACAGGCGGATCCGTCAGAAAACCGTCAGCAATCAATTTGCTGACGGGTACCGCCCGTCAATATTTTTGGCATCAGGAAATTGATTGCTGATGGGATTAACGTACCCATCAGCAAATGCTGACGGCATGCTGACGGATTGGGCCCGTCAGCATTTTTGTATAATATTTTAAAAATACTGACAGACCTAACCCATCAGCAATTGCTGATGGGTCAGGCCCGCCCAATAATTTTTATAATGTTTTAAAAATGTTGAAGGGTGAGGACCGCCAGTATTTTTAAAATATTATAAAAATAATTGGGCGGGCTAGCCCAGGCCGACCCACAATCCAGCTAGCTCAGCGCGGCCCGCGTCAATTTAAATTTCACATATGGCATGGATGGGATTCGAACCCCTGACCTCTTGTAAATAGAGGAGGAGTGTTACCGTCTGACCAATTACATCTGAGAGTTTATATATTATAATAATAATATATATTAGATATGTAAATTAAGTTATAAATTATGAATATAATTAATATTGTTATATTTATAAATGTAGTTTATATTTATGAATAATGATATTATAAATATATAAATATTTATATATATATATCAAATATATATTTATAAATATATTATTATTTATATATAATACTAGTTATAAATATATTATTCATAAATATACATATATATATATATATATATATATATATATATATATATATATTATATATAAATAATGATATATAATTATTATAAATATATAATATTATTTATAAATATATAATAGTTTTATATTATATTTATAAATGTAGATTATATTTATGAATAATGATATTATAAATATATAATATTATTACAAATATATTATATATATATATATATATTATTTATATAAATATATAATTATATTATATTTATAAGTGTATATTATAATTAAATTAAATTTATAATTAATTAATTGTGTATATTATAATATATTTATAAATGACTAATATAATTATATATTTATTTATAAATAAATAATTATATTATAAATATATAATATTATTTTAAAATGTATTATAATTAAAATATTATATATTTATATTTTTATATTTATTTATATCCCTTTAAATAATTATATATATATATATATGTATATATATATATTGCGGACGGGTATTGGCCCTCAGCAAATTGCTGACGGCCTGTTGCCCGTCAGTATTATGTTTTTTTTTTAATTTCTGATGGGTATTAGAAAATTGCTGACAGCCTATTGCCCGGCAGCATTTTTATTTTTATTAAATATTTCTAATGGATATGGCCGCCAGCAATTTGCTGACGACCTATGCTCGTCAGCAAACCTGTCAGCATAGTGACCCTTCAGCAATCCGTCAGTATATGCTGACGGCTTTTTACCCGTCAGTATTTTCCGTCATCATATCCTAGTTTTTTTGTAGTGTTGGTTGTTCGGGATCTTGATCCTCAAAGTGGTAACATGGATATTGAAGTAGAAAAGAGATCTTGTAATGTGAAACATATCAACGAGTTGCATCCTTTGTACCTTAGTTTGGAATATTCATTGCTATTTCATTATACGAAAAACAATTAGAGGGAAGATATATCTATTTGTGAATATCGAAAATGTAAAGGCAACGGTAGACAATATGCGAGTTAGAGGGAGTTCTTTTCTCACTAGTTGCATGAAAGACAGATTGAGGTACCTATTATTTTATATAGTCAAAGACTCACACAAAATTTCATAGTTGATCGATATACGATAATTGAATATTCAAGATTGTGGTATATCAGAACCCATCAAAAAAAATTGCAAAGCGAGATGTATAGTGGGGTTGTTGATGTAGTGCTATAAGTTGAAACAGATGGCTCAAGTATTGGTACTCATGTTGTCTTACCTACGACACTTTTACTATATGTGCTCGATTCATGATTGAGAATTACCAAGATGATATGGCGATTTTCCAGTGGGCAGGTTATCCTGATTTGTTTGTTGCATTCACGTGCAATCCTAAATGGTCGAATATCATTCGCATTGTTGATAAAATAATACTAAAACTGGAGGAACGACTTGATATAATTTCAAGAGTTTTCAGAATCAAATTGGACGCTTTCATGAGAGATTTTCGTGATAACGAAATTTTGGACAAATTATTTTAGGTGAGTATAAAACAATTTTATGTTCTTATATTATTTAATCTAAGAGCAATGTTTTTTATTTTTTAATCTGTTGTAATTTATATTTTATGATTTTCTTTTTAGTTATTTACACCATGGAGTTTCAAAAGAGATGCCTTCCTCATGCGCACATACTTCTTTTTCTATCAAAAAAGACAAATGTCCAAATATTGGTGCTATTGATCAAATCATTTCAGCTGAAATTCCTGATTAAAAGAAGATCCAATATATTATTTTTTTTACTTTATCTCATTTGATGTTTCACGGACCATGTGGTCATTACAAAAATCGTATTCTGGCATGGTTGGTAGATATTGCGCAAAATATTTTTTAAGAGGTTTGTAGATACTATTACTGTTGATAACGATGGTTACCCAGTACATAAACATAGAAATAATAGAAGAAGAGTTACAAAGAATGATGTTCAGTTATGGAGTTTATTTGAATATGTAATGGTGTAACCAATCCATATCTATAAAGTATTTGTTCATGTGTCAACAAATGTAACGATAAGATCACTGCAACGTTCTTTCAGAACGAAGACGAAATGCAGATGAGGAATATTTGATGAGATCAACACGCATTATGATTGCCGTTACATTTCTTCATGCGAAGCGGCGTGTAGAATATTAGGTTATGAACTCCAGTATAAAACTCCACATGTCATGCATTTGAGTTCTCATCTTTCAGGAGAGTATAATGTATTGTATAAAGATAATGATCAATTGGAAGCAGTAATGAAATGCAAGTCAATATATCATAGTATGTTTTTAGGTTAGTTCGAGGAAAATAAGAAATGTCCGAAAGCACGAAGTTTGTCTTATGTTGAGTTTCTCAAAAATTTATTTAGAACTTAACAACAAAAGTACAGACACCTATATAACTAGATTTATTCTCATTAGCACAAACTTACTATATTTCGCCAGGATCAAGTGATAACTATTATGCTCAGTCTCTCCTAAATGTTGAGGAGACCAATGTCATGATGACATAAGAAAAATTAATTATACACAATACAATACATATCATGATGCATGCTAATCTATGGGATTGTTGTTAGATGATATATTGATGGTATATCATTAGCAAGTAATTGGGGATCAGCACATTCTGTGATATCTTTATTCGCAATCTTACTTGCATCAAAATCTTTAGCACGTCCCATAAGAATGTGGGAGAAATACTAGAAGATTTTGTCATATGACATTCTATACAATCAACAAAAGTTGAGAAAATCTAAAGGTAGCAATTATTGATATATGGTTTTATCCTCTATAAATTATCAGTTATGTTCTATTGTATTATTTTTATTTCAAATATTTTTAATTTCATTTTCAATGAATATTTTATTTTTCCAAACTTACAAATAAGTGATGCTGAAATCCAGAACCTTATTGACAATTTATTCTAGAGTATGTGGAAGAGTTTAAATGATTTTCCTCCCATGTCAATTCTAAATATCGTCAAGTCCAGTATGTATCGCAAGAGATATATTTCTAAATAATTGGGGTGTGATCGTGAAGCACTCATTGAAAAACATAATAAATTAGTTGATAATTTGAATGTTGATCAGCGTTACGTTTATGATGAAGTAATGAATCGGTACATTTGATCAAGGGTGGTGTATTTCTCGCCTATGGATACGAAGAGACTAGTAAAATATTTATTTGGAGGATGCTTTCGGTAGTTGTTAGATCTAATGGTAAAATTATTTTTAATATAAAATATAGCGGCATAATATATATTCTTCTTCCGAAAGGAAGAACTGGGCATTCTCTATTTAAGGTTCATTTTAATCTACACGAAGATTTATCATTTTCGATCTTTACTAGAACTCCACTTGCAGAGTCAATGTTTCTTACGCATCTCATTATTTGGGACAAAACTCAGACAATGCATTTTCATTGTTTCGGAACTTTGGGAAAATATTGAAAAACGTGATGGAATTGCAAAATAATTCTAACAAACAACTTTCATTTGGTGGCAAAATAATAGTTCTTGGTGGAGATTTCTTCAAAATTTGTCGGTTATTCCAAAATACACTAGACCAGACATAATTCACGTGACGATCAATTCTTTTCATTCATGGACTCATTCCATGGTTTTGAGATTAACCAAGAATATGAGATTGCAAAATCTCAATTCAAATCCCCATTGTGTTGAATTAAAAAGAAAGATCGATAGGATATGGAATAGTTGGAGGACCAAATAATGGTATCGTTCAAATTAAAATCCCAGATGATCTATTGTTGAAAGATGATGGTGACCATGTTGAGTCAATTGTAACAAGCATATCCACAATTTGGAAAAACTACTAAATTCTCCACTTATTTGGGGAGCCGTGCTATTATTTTTCCAACACTTGATATTGTTGATTTGATTAATGAATATATGATGTCATAAAATGGCGGAGAATGTGAAGTATATCTTAAATCTGATAGTGCATGCAAACTCGAGTCAAACATTGACATATTACAGGACGTCCACTCATCGGATTTTCTAAACACCATCAAGTGTTATGGATTGCCGCACTATAAGCTAAAACTAAAAATTGTAACTCCACTCATGTTTTTGAGAATATCGATCATTCCCTCGTGTTGTGTAATGGATCCAGATTGGTTGTTACAAAACTTGGAAATCATGTTGTACAGGCTAAAATTCTTCAAGTGAGCAATGCAGGTGAATTGGTATTGACTTTAGAATGATTGTCACACCATTTGATCTGAGTTTACATTTCAAGTTCCAACGATGATAACTTCATGTGATCGTCATATGCCATGATGATCAACAAATATCAAGGACAATCACTCTCTCATGTTCGATTTTTCCTAAAGAAGTTTCAGTCATGACCAATAGAACGTTGTTATATCAAGAGTGACCAATCATAAAGGTATAAGAATATTGATCTTCGATGATGAGAATACACGTAATACCAAAACTATAAATGTCGTGTACAAGTTTTTCATAATTTGTAAACTATATTTTGTCTAATAACAATCCTTTTATAAACCATGTTATATCATTTTCAATACTATTTGATTTTTGAATAATAATAATTAGATGATATTTATATATAATATATATAATATACAACTTATGTATACATATATGCAATAATTTATTTAAATATTTCAATACATTCAAACTCAGTTATTTTTATTTGATATAAAAATAAAATAAAAAATTATCGTGCTTGTACAGTACTAGTATGTTACATTAAAAAGAGGCAACTTCTATTTAGAAACTCTTTTTTTTTTTCAAAATCAAGTCACTTCCATTTATAACTAATCCACTTTTGTGTGTATATATATAGATATTTATAGAGAGAGGTCCTCCAAACATGCACAGAATTACTCGTTCACACGAGTGTAACTGAGAAAATTATAATTGGACATGTCGAGGAACATGATATGCTTTACTGAGAATATTATTTATAAGAATAAGATTTAAGTAATAATATAAAACATTGATATTTGTTTTGTTAGTATAATAGTATTATATGATTTTTACAGCAATATTTCAATGTCTATTGTACTCTCTTAAGTAATTAATAAAAGGACTGTTAAAGAAGATTACAAAATTATTTTCCATTAGTTAAAAGAATTTATTACTTGGGAAGGAAATTTTCAAGTGATGATCCATAGAGAAGCCTCAGAGTCTTTATTCTTTATTTAAAGAAATAACCAATTATGTTGTGAAACTAGAGAGAAGAGAGTGAGATAAAGGAGATAAGAGAGTGATCAAAATGTGTGCTTTATTATGAGGACTAGAGTCCCTTTTATAGGTACAAGATTAGAGTTTAGGGGTAGGAAGGTCATTCACATAATATATAATTATTAAAATTAATTAATTATAACACTCCCCCTTGAATGACCTTAAAAATGCAGCCTCGTTAAAATCTTGCCAGAAAAACCCAATGAGATAAAATCTGGTCGAAGGAAAAAGAGTACAGCCCTACTCCCCCTGAAAATCAAGAACTTTGAGTCGATCCATGCCAATCTTGTGTACCAATCTTCTAAACTGTGATGTTGGCAATGCTTTCGTGAATAAGTCCACCAAGAATTTGCTGGATATCGATATCGCTATTATTTTGGAAATCTTGTGTGTAGAAGTTCGAGAGATATATATCTTGTATTGTCACCTTTTATGTAGTCAAATATGAGTTGTGTCATATACAAAATATTTCTTTTCACACTTATAGTGTTGTTTTCTATTTAAAACCTTGCCAGAAAAACCTGTGGGACAAAAAACTGATCGAAGGAAAAAGAGTACAGCTGCTCCCCATGACTTCAATTGGTAGTAGTTCTCGAGTTTATCATTTGTCTGTCTTCAAACTTTGAAATATAATATTATTCAAAGAATGTTCCTCGTCAGAACCTTCCAAGGAAAAACCCGATGGGAAAATCCCGAGTGAAAGAAAAAAAGTACATTATTCTTTGAATATGCTCATAATGTTGCCTCATTAAAAATCTTACTGGGAAAATCCGACAAAACCTCAGTTAAGGGAAAAAGAGTGCAATGCATATCTCATCATATTAATGACAATGTTACAAATATGCTTCATGCATATCAAAATCCTTCCAGGATTTCATTTCATTCATGATAGTGCTCTATATTTTCAGTTGAATGAAACTTCAATATCATTCACCACGTAAAAGAATGCTCTTGTAGCATAAATCTTTATTTATATATTATTGAAAAAATACTTCATATGAATGAACTTCTAGTCAAACATATAGCAATGTATAAGATTGCATATTCAATCCTGGCCAAACAATTATGTCAATAACTTTTAATTAATTCAAAAATACCATCCTCGCTATCATTGAGCTCATGAGTATAAATATAGTCGATTAATTTTCTTATTGACTCTATTTGATCCAATTATATAGACATAACTTATCGAGATCTCTTTGTTCCAAAATTATCATCAGGTACCTAAACCTCTTCAAGGGTTTATAATTTGTTATGTCAGTTTACTCTACTGGAGTATAATGTTTAATAAGAAGACCATCACAAATAATTGCTCCATGTAAAGGATAAATATCTGAATCAATCGTTACCATGCTTCAGGCATGCCATCTTAATCCTCTTATAGGATTTTATATAACTTCAAGTTTGAACCTTTAAACTTGAAAACCATTGATAACCTTATAGTCAGTAATCTAAAATGCGAATTTTCTCTACAAACTTCAGGTTTGCCTTAAATTTTGCGAGGATTATATTTATGCATTCCATATTTTTGGTTACCATGACATATTCATTTCATATTCACTAATGCTGAGAATATTATTTATTGTATAATGACTAATAAGTTTTGAGAAAAATGTATCATTATTTGATATGTTCTCAGCATTCGCTATCCATTTTGACATGTGGTGGGGCAATTACAAATATCGCACTTGTTTAACTTTTGATGGAGGCTTCTGACTATAAGTCATAGACAGGGGTTTTACATATATTTTCATATTTGGCATATCTAATGTAGTTATTGAAATATTCATTCCACATAATTACAAAAATTATTCTCATCAAATGATATAACAAGTATCATGAGGCATATCAATTGTTTTTGCCAACCATAGTCAACAAAATATAAATCATCAATACCTTTTAAAAATATATATATTTTTCAGGAAGATTGAATTATCACATAAAATAAAAATACGTCTGTATATTCTTTCGGAATAATATACTTAGTTGTTCTACTTCAAGAGAAACAACTTGAAATGATATAATTAAAACACATGATGGGAAAATAAAATAGTAAAGTAATAATAAAATTAAAAAAAATTGCTTATCTAAGAGCAATTGTAGATCTCATAGTATTCTTCAAGAATACATAATATTCAAATATAATATAATGAAATATGTTGTATTTCTCCACAAACATAAG
The DNA here is from genome assembly GCA_014905375.1 of Phtheirospermum japonicum. Taxonomy (NCBI): domain Eukaryota; kingdom Viridiplantae; phylum Streptophyta; class Magnoliopsida; order Lamiales; family Orobanchaceae; genus Phtheirospermum; species Phtheirospermum japonicum. The sequence continues at coordinate 914,491 of BMAC01000476.1, forward strand.
AATATATCGACGGTGGAAGAAATCTATTTCTCATAGTGTCTCTCCAGTAAACAACTTTAAATCCGTGATATTTTGATAATGATAGGATATATGAAACCTATCTCCACCGTCCAAAGTCAACCTTTATATGTCTTAAATAATATATAAAAACATCAACTTGATCCAACAGTTAGATGTGGGAAATCATTTTTTGAAAAATATATGCAACGGCGATTTTTTTTTTTCGAAATCCATTATTGAACTCCATATAAATCAAAGAAAGATCTCCACTGTTCAGATATCAATTCGATAAAAAAATGTGCTTTATTATGAGGTAGAGTCTCTTTTATAGGTACAATATTAGATTTTAGAGGTAAAATCATTCACATAATATATAATTATTATAATTAATTAATTACAACAAATTATATATTATCATACTCAATTCCCACATATTTTAGTACGTCAACTTATGAAAACCTTGCGTTTGACAGTCATATGATTTTTCACTTAAGTATACATTTCTTTAATTTCTCAAAAAGTATAACGCGTCAAAAATCCACCATGCATGCTAGGACTCATTACTGAGAATCACTAGATCTCTATTAGCCTTATCAAACTTTATGTATTAACATGTTTGTCTTTGCGTAACAAATAATGGAAATTCTGAAGGGGGTGTACATCGGCAATTGCGTAAGTATATGTTGGCGTAAAATTTTATATCGTATTCTATAGATTGTTAGTTGGTCGTGATATATTCTTTAATGCCAATTTATATATCATTTTGTAAAATTTATTGTATGCCTATTTACGTGAAATAGGTCGTTGATGCGTACGGGGGGCACTTGAAGAGGACTTATAGTGCCAATAGGAAATTTACCATTGTTYGAGCAGATTGTTGGGTAAGCATTCAGAATCAGTATTAAGGGTTATGCATTTATACATTTCGACTGTAGATTAAAAACAATTTGTGTGTGTTTTCTGTAGACACGTATCGTTCGGTTCAGTAGCCATCAATTGATAGATGAAATTGTGAAAGCATCGAGGGACGAGGATGCCCTAATTTTATTTCCAATGCTATCGATTGGGAACGACAGTGGTTCATGTGCCGACCACTAGACATTGTTGGTTTTGGACGTGGCGAACGAGCAGTGGAGGTTTTACAATTCAAAGAGGCCCCGTAAGAGCACTCAGAAAGACAAGTACCTCGCCGACGCGGTGAAACTGGTACGTGTCTGAAATCCGCTCCTCACAAATAAATTTGGATCAACTAAATTAAATTTTGAACTGATTTACAAAATTAAACTACTCTTGATTAAATAGATTAGAATATAATCGTCATTGTGAMCGTGAATTAATGACTACTTAAGCAAGTTTATAGAATATTCATCTTAGTTTTATACAAAGATTATAAAAAAATCTTAAAAATAATGAAGTACTTTTAATAAAATTCAAACTATCTGTTTTAAAATCTAAAACTACTCGTGTTTAAATTAAATTGTACAGAATCATCGATGTTCAATATAAACTAATGAGCATTAATTCAAAATGTCTTGTGAGACTTCCAAGACGACTCTGTTTTTTTTTTTTAACCGGAATTATATGTTACTCTTTAAAAATAATGCACTAAAACTTTAGAAAAAATCAAAACACATGTTATCATGTTTTCAAAAATAAGATTCAAAACTAGTTATACAAAATAATAAATGAGTTAGTTTATAACAGTTAATACTATTCTGCATAAATAATTATGAACTATTCTCTATAATTTTGAAATTATACAGTGTTGAATAATTACGAACTTTTTAATTAAATATTTATGAACTACTCTTTTTTAAAATCATGTTCATGAACCACTCAATCGCAGAAAATTCAAAACTTGTTGGAGAAATATTATAAACAACTCTGTTGTAATTTAAATAATAGTCTTTGAAGTCTGAAACTKCTCGAYTTCATATTTTTCCCGTGCGCAGAAAAAGATTATCGATGCTAAGTCGGGAGAAAATGCAAAAGTGAACCTTCAGCTCTCAACACAACAATGCGAATTACCTGTTATCTCTGTTAATGATTTACCTTCACAAGGCCAGACGTAAGAAAAATCAGAATCTGATTAATTGTTGATTGAGCATATGTATACTTCATTCATTTGAGTAATAAATAGTTTTTGTGTGTTTTCTACAGGAGTGATTGTGTGATGTTCACATGCTACTTCATGAAGCATGTTGTGCTGAACCAAGACTTTCCGGTGAATTTCGATAGGGATATCATGAATAGGTTCAAGGCTGAAGTTATTGAGTCAATACTTAGCCCTACTTTGTAATAACATTTATAAGTGCGTTATGTCGTTGAATATGATGGGTTGTGTATTTTGGTTTTGCTCGATGAGAGTGACTGTAGTGGTTAACATTAGTATTTGCATTTTAAAACGATGGTATTGAAGTGAATATTTTGATTCCGTACAAACATGATGTAGAGGTTGTAGCTGGAGACATGATATACGATTCAAAAATGTTGTTTCATGTGGATTGAGTATTCATAAATGAACTATTGTTAACCACGCTAATTAATTCTGAACTACTCTGTCTGAACCATGATGAACTAACCAGTTATATTAATATGAACTACTCTGCTAAGTAATTATGAACTACTATTGAATAAATATGAACTACTGGTAAATAATCATGAACTACTCTGATAAATAATTATGAACTACTCTGCTGAGTAATTCTGCACTACTCTGTCTGAACAATGATGAACTAACCAGTTATATAAATATGAACTACTCTGCTAAGTAATTATGAACTACTGTTGAATAAATATGAACTACTGGTAAATAATCATGAACTACTCTGATAAATAGTTATGAACTACTCTGTCTGAACAATGATGAACTAACCAGTTATATAAATATGAACTACTCTGCTAAGTAATTATGAACTATTCTATCGAATAACCATGAACTACTCTGCTAAATAATCATGAACTACTCTGTCGAATAAATATGGACTATTTCGGAATAGTATTTTGAACTACTCTTTTTAAATTATTATCAAATCTGAATCAAATAATTAGTATTTGAATAAGCATGTTCATGAACCACTCTAAAACAATTAGTATTAATCTGTTGAATAATTATTAATGACTGTGCTGTGTAAATATGAACTATTCTCTCTAAATAATTATGAACTATTATTTTAAATAATTGCGGACTCTTTTGTCGAATAATTAGAAATACCCTTCAGAATAATTAAGAACTATATTTATAAAATGTGATGAGTATAATTAATCACTTTTGTGAGCAAACTACAACTACCCACAAGATAAGTTTAAATTACTACTAAATATGAAATATCTAGTGGTCAATCCAGTGGTTCAGTGCAACTTTTCTTGTTGTGATCCCCAACCCGACCACATCTCCCACACTTAGTTCTTCTTGGTATATGCTCGCCTTGTGAAAGAATCCTTTTCTTCCTTGTTCTTCCAGGTGGCCGCTTAGTCTTTGGTTGCATGACTGTTCGTGTGTCGTTATGATCTTGTGACCTTCCGAACAATGGAACCGGCTGAATATGATATGAATAACAATGTACTTAGGCATCGACGTGGTAAAACTCATCCACATAAGTCGAAATAGGTCTGCCCGTACGCAAGATGCATGCCAAAGCATGTGAGCATGGAAGCTCGCAAATTTGCCATTGCCTGCATGTGCATGTCCGGTCATCGAGTTTCACCTCCACCGATGATGGGTTGCTGTGTACTTCAAATACCGATGCCGACGACTGAGTTAATGGCCACAACCTTGCTTGATCAGTGAGTAATTGAAGCTTTTTGACAATCGAAGGGCACACATCAGCTGTCCATGCCTTGCACACGATTTCCCTTGCTTATAAATGAAAACAAAACAAATAAAAAGTATTTTTGATAAAACCACACAAATAGTACAAGGATTTAATAAGGGATAAAATTAGAAATTTTTAAGTAAAATTGATGAATATTTGATTACCACTGATTTGACCCATCAATTTGATTCTTATGGTGTCGACAAGGTTGGTAATTGGAAGGTTCCTTTCATCTAATACCTATTTATTAAATGACTCAGCCGCATTTGAGCTCATTTCTCCATAGCGCCTGCCCCGAAAATATGCGTTAGCCCATTGTGTAACGTCCATGTTGTCAAGGAAATTCCTAGCCGCATCTCCACCCTCTTTAATAAATGCCTCCTTACACTCCTCAAACATTTCAACAGTAGAGGCATACGCAGCTTTCTTAAGAAGCCACTCAAGTCGACCACGCAAACTCTTTGAGTAGTTTCTACCTCTGTGTGTATATTTAAGGTTTGAAACCAAATGGTTCAAACAATGTCCGTGTGGGTTTCCGGGGAACTCCTTGCTCATAGCATCAAGAAGGCCAGGATTCCTATCAGAAACAAACGTCACTTCACGAAATGGAGACAATATTTTCTTCAAATTCGCCATGAACCAACGCCAATTACTTGAATTCTCCGAGTCCACTATCGCAAACGCTACGTGGTACAACCCTACGAATAGAATAAGACAAGAAGTTTTGAACATAACAAGATTTGTAATGTCGGAGTCGTACTTTTAATTGCGGATTACTATGGGAAATGGAAAATTAATAATGAACTACATTTCCATAATAAAACAAACTTGAAATCATGCATTTTTTTATTTTTTTTGACAATTGAAAACTACTCTGCCATATTCGACAATAATAGTAAACTAGACTGACATAAAACCTAGCCTCATATGTATGAAAGATTGGGTTTTTCAAGTGCATAAGATGATCCTGCATTACAATTACTGGCTGATCTCACATGTTCAATCTTAATATTAAACTGCATTGATATAAATTTCAAGATCGCACGAGCGCAAGTTTACAAATTACAAACTATTTTAAAATTTGGAACAAAAATAATAAACTAGCTTGCAATAAAATTCATGATCGAATGTATGAAAAATGAGACTAATTCATTAAAACACATGTTTGAGAATTTAATGACATGAAATTATTTTTTACCATTATCTCCATCCTTTGCGGTTGCGCCAAGAAGGTGTCCTTTGAATTTTCCTAACAAGTGTGTTCCATCGATGAACAACATAGGTCGACAAAAATTAAACCCTTCAATGCATGCCGAAAATGCAACGAACATCCTTTTGAAACGGTCATTTGAATCATCAACATCCAAAATAATGTGCGACCCCGGGTTAGAATTGCGAAGACAGTCGACATAAAAATTCAATCCTTGAAATGAATCTTCCATATCCCCAAGAACACATTCTCTGGCCTTCTCCACTGCAAGATACGCCATTTTGTAAGTAATTGACAACCCGTATTTACCGGAGAATAAATTTACAACATCAATGGGCCGAGTACCCAGAGCTTGTCGAACATCTTCTAGTATAACTAAGGATATCAGCTCGGAGTTGATCCGATTGTGTTTTAGTGATGGGAAACAAGAGCCACATGTGTGTGTGTTGTTTATGGCTCTAACATAAAATAACCCATTAACACGCTCCATGGAAGCGTGAACATACCAACTGCAATTTTTGTCTGAGCATCTGGCTGTGACCCTGCCCGCATCGTTCTTTACAAATTCAAAATCAAAGCCTACACCGATAGCCTTCTTTSGCAATGCAATCCYRAATTCCTTGACCCCGCCTTCGTACTTTTGTCCGACGGTTGATACCTCTTTGTACCAATCAGCAGTTAGTAATCTCTTGGTGTGGCTAGGGACCAGGGTTGATAGTATGTCCTCATTATTCAAAGAATCGGAAATAGACTGTGGAGCGGGTTGAACGAAATCGCTTAAAATATCGACTCTAACTCGAACCAACCCAAATGATATTAAAAGATTAACCATCGCTTTATAATCACTCTCATTGCCAAGGACGCACTTTGGACATTTCGGGATGGAATAATGCATTTTCATATTAAGTGGATCTAGTTCGCTCCAATTTGCTTGAACTCGCATAACAAGGTCATTAAAAGAGAAGCCGGTCTCCGTGTCAACTACAAGCGTCTCGCTGGCATAATTACAAATTAGAATAATACCTCCATAGTCGGTCAAATCTGCATTAAAATAAGTTTAAAAAATTGGATTATTATAAACTACTTTGTAAATTGAATTGAAAATAGTATTTTAAATGGTTAAATTAGTACTTAAAAACTGAAAACGAAACTAACCGTTCAAAAATTTGGAACTACATTACAATTAAAATTTTGTTGGAAATTAATTACAAACTAACTAAAAAAAATTAAGAATAGCAACTACATTCAACAATGACAGACTCATTCTAAAATACAAAACATAAATTATTACTTCGCATTTGTAAACAAGTCCTTAGTTGAATAACAACAGACTTGATTATTATAAGGACAAGAAATTAACACTGTATTAATTACAAACTACCTAACAGTGTAGTTCAGAATCACCTAGACATTCTAGTATTTGACAAAGCAGTTTAGGATCTTTCATAGATCAAACTACGAAAGAATAATTGCCTTCTCTTTAACCCCTCATTCAGGTAAAACCTAACAGCAGGTGCAGAGCTACGAGATATTGACAGTTCATACATTCGTAAAAGCTATGTTCATGTCATATTAGAATAGCTACTCGCCTGTAACGAACATGTCATAAAATTTTGTTCTAATATTAAGATACCAGATGCACATATACACGTAACACATTAATCAATAATTCAACATAAAACAACTAGCAAATGACGACAATGCACCTCCTAAATTCAACTAATGGACTTAGTAGCTGCATGAAGCAGGGGCTAGAAACTGAGCACAATGCAACATCCACTACAAACATGAAACAAATTTCAACGGCCACGTAAAAGAACACTCTTTACAAACGACATTGAATTTGAGTCACCATATTATATGACTGAACATTCTCGAAAGATGGTACTTTCGTACCCCGCTTAAAACTAATTTGATAATTTGAAACGAATACATAAAATTTGAAACTAATCACTGAAATTGGCAGTTTAAAACGATAAGGACTAAATAAAAACTACATAACTTTGAAACTATACTGAATAGTCATAGTAGTAGTTAGTTTTTCTAGTCTGTGTAGTATTAAATTTAAAATTCAAAACTAGTTAATATTTTTCTAATCAGAGAACAACAAAGCAGTCATGTAGATATCCAAACTACTTATCTAAACTAACTCAACAAGACATTGCAAACTACTTATCGTAACTGCAATATTTTTTACAGAGTAGTTTGAAATAACGAATTGAAGATTTCAAGCCAACTGACATCAACCCGTACAACAAAATCGTAAACTACCTTCCGAAAAAAATAATCACGCAATGCAAAATTTTGAAACTCTCTTCAGCAGGTTGAAAAATAATATTGCGAGAGTTCTGCTATAGTTCAAACAATAATTTCTGCTATRGTTCAATAAAACTTGCGGCCAAAAGGTATAAAAATYGCGAKAGTTCTGCTATAGTTCAAAHAAAAAATAATATTGCGAGAGTTCTGCTATAGTTCGATATTCTGCTTGAACAAAAAATTCAAAAAAAAATCAATATTGTGAAAGTTATGTTGGAAACTTGCGGCCAAAAAGTATAAAAATAGAGAAGGAGAACGAAATTTTTCCGGGAATAAAATTTTATAAGAAAGGATGACATACCATCAGAGTCCATTCGCAAAAAATTCGACGATTGGATTATATTCCTATATTATAAGCTGCGTACGATGGATAGAGTACAGAGGATGTCGATTGATATCTTGTAGTTTAAAATCTCATCTACAGAATCAAGGCTTTTTTGTGACTGACGTGGAGTGAAATTGATTGAGATGGACGTGGGGTTGATTGAGTGAATCATGCTTCAACACCATGCAGATTGGAGTCAATCTTGTTTTCTTTCCATCGGGAGGATTTTTGTCGTTTAAGTATTTTTTGGGGCAGAGTTGTCCATTTAATACATAGTTTGGACTATATGGTATCTTTTTGTCTTATATTGGAATAAAAAGATTCGATGGATTTTATGGGAATTCGATTGTCTGATATATAACCAAATGGGAATTTTCCCTTAAATAAAAAGAGTATATAAAATGAAATTCTATATATGACCCAAAGAAATTATATAGATAAAATTTAAAAATAAGACTACTTACTATTGATTCCAAATAACTAATCAATCACAGTCCAGTTAAAATAATTAACCCCGCATTAATTATTTAGCATATTAAATCTAATACGATTAATTCTTTTCATGCTAATTAATTATTACACAATAAATTCTTTTTCATGCTAATTAAACTCTTTTGATAACTTTTTCATATATCAAACCGATTAAGTTCTTCCCAACTATAATCCCACACGGGTTCAGTATCATGATCAGTTGTTAACATGATATCTGGGACCACTACTGGATTATTAATGTGCTGATTAATGCTAAACGTGGCAGCCGCTGCCTGGTAGTGCACCGCCGCTTGATCGCCTATCACCGCCTCCGATGGGGCCGGTCGTCTGTCAAACTCTCTAAGGCATTTTGATGATTTGTAGATTCGGCACAAGCTGAGTTCCTCCCTTAACTAGGAATGAAGAAGGGGAATTCAAGTAGAGTTAATGTAGATGAAGTAATCTTTATTTCAAATTGTTGCTTTTTTGGGTAAGTATTATTTTATGAAATTATTTCAGTCCATTTTAAGAGTACGAATGCCCAGATTTGAGAAATTGATAGTTGATGATTGTAATTGATAGCTGACTGTAAATTATTATTTGATAAATTAGCTGATTGAGAAAATATAAAAACAATATACATAAAAAGCTAGGAAAATATAAAATAATAGTAAATAAGAATAATAAATAAAGATTTTCTAAGAAAGTATTTTGAAAATTTAAGTAAGAATATAAACAATGATAGAAAAATAAGAAATTTCATGTGTATGATAATAACATTTATGTAGAACAGTAAAATATAATATGTTCTAATATGAAAATAATATATCGAGCAGTATAAATGAGTTGATTGAGGGTGTATAAGCTATGAACTCCTTCAAACCGCTCCACCAATCAGCCCATAATTTGTAGCTGCCCTTTAAATTTTAATCAACACATTTTCAGCGCGCGGGCACATATATATTCAAATTAGCATACTTTCATACATTATTTTGTAATACTGATGATCAAAATGCAAATCCAATGAGATATTTGCAAATCAAATTAAAGGTAGATTAATCACGCATATACACGAATATGATTGTATTACTTGTATATTTAAGAAAATAATATCTACAACTTATTATATTATATTTCAAATACAAAATTATGATACATTATCTCTCGCCATTTCTCATTTAGATGATCGATCGTGAATTTAAAAAGTATGCAAATCATGTTAGTCAAATAAACAACAATAATATATAGACAAGTATTCTGAAAGAAATGAGAATTCAAACCTGTATAGTACCAGTTGCAGCAGCAGATGATGATGACGAGGACGAAGCTTGATCGCCATCATCACTTTGAAAAATAGCCTTGTACTCGACCATTTTCCACTCGGTTTTGTTGCCATACGGTGCTCGTCCAACGTAGAAAACCATGGTCCTTTTCCGACCAATCACGCGATGGTTTAGAGAGGAGGAGGAGGAGTAAACATCACCTGGAGAGCCCGTCGCTTTCCAATAACCTCGGGTCGTGAGCCTGTTGGGCCTTCCCCCGCGGGCTTCCTTTTCTTGCCTTGGAATGAAGAAGAACCATTGCTCCCCGTCTTCAGGACAATAATCTCCACCCAATTCTGTTTAGTTTTATTTTATTTCAGCATCAACAACAAAATACAAAGGAAATACATATATGCATGAGAATAAATAAATAATATATATATATACTAACTTGGGAGATCGGAGGGACTGTAATCATAAATATCGAGGACCGGAATAACCCTGTCAATCTCAGGTCTTGTGTTGTTGAGCTTGTTGTGTAGGTAGAAAGAAACCAGTTCCTCCTCAGTTGGATAGAACCTAAAACCTGTCGCTAATAATTCCTTATTATCCATATATGTGTCTCATGTAATTAATTAACGACTGTGCGTGTGTGTGTATATATAGCAACAATTAGTAATGGAAGAAAATATTGTTGAAACACATGCATGTGTTGTCGTGCGGAAAATAAGGTATTCTGACTGACAGGAGGAGAAAGGCTGAAAGAAAGCGATGTTTTGACTGACGTCGGAAATTTCACGCGGACATCAGGAAACAATACAATTCTGTGTCCCCATTTCTATTCTACTTTATTATTATATATATATATATATATACATTCTCCTATATCAAATCAAATATGTTGTGCTGGCCAACACTATACTACACCGGTTACTGTTTCTTTTTTTTATTTTGACGATGATACTATAATTCAATTCTACTGGTACAATGATGCAATTTCAGTTCTCTTATATCGTCAGAAAAGTCATTGTTTAATGTAACCTTTAGCCTGAGAAAGGCGGTGGAAAAGAGATGGGAATTGATTGAAGTCAAGTCACAACGAGGTCAAGCAAAAACCTTTGATTCTTTTGTCACGACAGGGCCCTTTACGCAGAGTTATGAATTGTTTTTTGGAAAGAGAAAAGTGATTATCAACTTCCACGAGGGAAAAATACACTCCCCATAAAAGCAAGCTAATAAATCCAAGCAATTTGGCAAAATATAACTAACCAGCCGTACAAGTAATTTCTCAAGCAACAGTTTTACCTTTATCCAGATATTCCAAATACAATCGATCCAATTACAAAAATAAAAAATAAAATCTGCAGCTTCAGTGACATATTCACTGTTTACCAAGCGTTCGATTCTTAAACTTGATTTTGATTTTATGAGACGGCGCACTTGGTGGGTTTGCATTTACACCACCACCGTTTCTGTCAACGGCCACACTCGCCTCGCCCGGTTCCATCTGTACATTCCTTTTGTATAATTCATTTTCAGCAGAACTCATCAACTCAACTACAGCTGGCTTCACCTCCGGTTCAGCACCACCACCAGCCACTCTCCTTTCGCCACTTGGCAATTCAAACACAGCAGCACTATTCGCCGTTTTATCAGTGACTAGTAGCTTAGCCAATTCCTTGTCTTTCCGTTTCTTCTCCTTCTTTAGCCTTTTCCGTTCCGATCGCTCCGGGTCGTCACCATGTCCATTTCTCTTCCGCTTCTTTTCCTTGTCCTTTTTCTTCTCTTTTTTACCATCAACGGGGGGCTTCGAACTGCCTTCGGCATCATGTCCGCTGTTTTGTGGGCCCGCGTCGATTTTTACATCGGGTAAAGAGACTTTGCTCGAATCCGCAGTACATTGTAGTTCCTTCACAAGCTCGTCGCCGCCTTCAACCGTCGGTTTAGCACTGCCTATGCTAGCGGTTACTCTAGACCCGACATCATGGCACGAATTGGCGTCCTCGAAATTCTGATTACCCGTGCTGATAGTGTCGGTGAGATTTCTATGGGGAGCGTCGACCGAAACCGAACTGCTGGCCCCACGATCATTGGGCCCGGCTTGAGTGTTCATGATTCTTGAATTATTATCAGGGTCATCGGGCCGACTAGTTGCATGGGATTGTTTGACCCTAATTTTTAATTTTGGCTTTTTTATTTCACGGCCGTTGGAAACGGTGTCAGGTTCGTGATTGGTAGCTTCTTTGGTGGTCAAATTATCGTTTACATGGTCAAACACCGGTTCAGTTTCTTGATGAGATGGAAGCAGAGGGTCTCCTAATAAAGAGTTTGTAAACTGCTCGATTGGCTGTTGAGTTTCAGGAGGCATCTGTAATTGAGGCGTCATTATTTGAACTTCTTCGGTAGGAAACGAAACTGAGTTGTTTTGTTCAGGAATGTTATCGGGAGCATCTGATAACAGCTGTTGAGTAGCCGGAAGTAGAGATGGTTCGGGTGGAGGGGTTGTGTCCGCATTAGTTGAGTTATGATTTACAAGATAAGTGTTTATTTCTGGATAATTTTCTGGAACTAACTGATCGGGTGGAAAAGGAGGGTCTGGAGTTTTGGATTGGTTAATGAGAGCAGCGAAAATGTTTTTAAGTTCGCTGCATGTTTTAGTGTGTCCCATCCTCAGAGTCTCGTCTCTTGGGACGCCGTAAAGTGTTGGAGACCTGAATGTATGAGACGTTAGCAGTATTAAGTTTCAAAAGCCTGACAACTGGGAACTAAAAAGTCACCAAAGAACAATATATTGTGTATTATACTCAGAGATTTTTTTTTTTTCCTTAAAAAATTCAAAGCAGAGTTGGAGCTCATGACAACAGTTGTGCATGATGCTGAGAGATTTGAAATGTCAGCCACCCATTTCTATCATTAAAAGAAAATACAAAGGGCAGATTTATCACCTATGACAAATGCTTTGAAAATGGCAATGACTAATATCTTTGGGTTCACTTAAAAGCAATAACATTATATAAATAATATTTTCTTTCATCTCTCTCCCAGCTACACATAACTTCTTTCCCATTTAAAAATCTAGAAGTAGCAGCACATGTTAAAACACGCTATGAGTTTTGACAATAATGGCAAGAATTTTCTTTCCTATTGAATCCAATTCCTTGCTAAATATAAGGTATACATCCAACAGAAAGTTAACACATGGTAGTCAAGAGAAAGAATGTACCTTCTGGCCAGAACTTGCAAGATGCAGAAGATGTAGTGGCGAAGAGTAATGTTGTTAAAAGCCAGAGGGCTCTCAAGCAAGCGCAAGAGGGTTACAAGATTATCACTTTTGACATCACTGTCACTATCAGATTGATTAGTCATCTGAGATAGGCGTAAGGCACAGACACCTAATTTGGTTTGTCCTACAAATAAATAAACAAATATTAATTACCCAAAATTAACCAACATTAAGGCATTTAATAATTACAATAGTAACTATATACTGGAAGAGCAAAATATATTTAATAAGAAAAAAAACCTCTCAGTGAGGTCTCATTGTTAAGGTATTTGATGAACAGAGTCAGTGCAGCATCAGTTCCTTTGCACTGAAATTCAAGTTCAAGAAGAGCTCTGCTTGCAGCAACTCGAATTTGCCACGTCTTTGACATCAGATATGGTTTAATAAGCTCAATGACACGATCCTGAATATGTCAGCACATACCATGTCAGACATGAAAAGTTCAGCACAAGTCGAAGAGCAGGTAAAAAAGAACTTACAAGAGGAATGAACTCAGAGAGTTTGAGTGCCATTTGAGTCAGTGATTGGATACAGCTGATTGTCAAAATCCCATTGTGGCTAGGCATTAACCTGTTAATCGTTATTCACAATATCAAAAACAAAAGACTCAACAGAAACAAATGTGTTTTTGAAATGAACCAATGATATAAGTAGTACCTGTCAAATTGCATAAGACGGTCAAGTCGCTTCAGAAGGGAGGGTAAGTGGCTGATACTCTGCAACAAGATCAAGCAGCAACAGAAAATTAAGCTATGGAAGCAAATCATTGTTTTGTCTCTCTCGATAAACCCGAGTAACAGCATTATATAAAAATACAAACACCAAGTCAAATTTAATATGACAAACCAAAAATAAAAGGATTGGCAAAAGCACAAAAACAATTTTCTAACTTGTACAGCACACCTATATATTAATGCAAAATCCTCCTAACCTATGTGGCTGCTTCGTTTGGCAAATAAAAAATTCGGGTGCTTCGTTTTCTTATATGTCATCCGAGCCTAATATTTACCTAATTTAATACATTTCTATTTATAGTGTCTTACCAAATTTAATTCTTTTATTATATTTTTCCTTATTCAATACTTTCCTTTGATTCTCATAATATAAATATATAAATAAGTCATATATAATTAGTAGATAAGATCTAAATTAGTTATTTTAATTAAAAGACAAACTACATATGAAATAATTTTAATTACAAAAAAAAATTATTATGAAAATAATTAAATAAGTTTTATTGATAATAGAATTTAAAATAATTTTATTTTTAGAGTTTCAAATATTCTATATAGGTAAAATATGAGTTATTTATAATAATCTAAGTATGTAACTAAATATTAGTAATGTATTCAATATGAACATAAAAATATGAAATTATATATTAAACATTGATTAGACACAAGTAAAATGCGACACGGGTTGAGAATATGACATATTTTGAGTATCTCAAAGTATGTAACTAATAATTATTAACGAATTTATTCTAAACATTAATATATAAAAAGATTTAATAATAATAATTAATAAAATAGATATTAGAGTTTTTGTAAGTATGTAACTAAGATTATTAATGAATTTAAATTAAACATCAAATACAAAGTTATTTGATATTTAATAAATAGATTAGACATGTACAAAACACAGGTTGAAAATACATTATTTTAATTTTTTATTTTAGATTTATAATTCAGTAATTATCAAATATTTTTTATATTTATATTTTGATAAGTCCCGTGTGTATTACACGGGTGTTTAAAAAGGAAAATATTAATGCAAAATTCTCCTAATCTATGTGTCTGCTTCGTTTGCTTCGCATGGATAATAAAAAAATTTGGTGCTTCGGTTGGTTATGTGTCATCCAATAATATATACCTAATTTAATATTTTCCTTTTATTGTATCTTGCCTAATTTAATATTTTCTTTTTATTGTATTTAGCCTAACTTAATAGTTTTCTTTTCTTATATTTTGTCTAATGCAATAATTTTCTTTTATACTCCTAATATAAAAGTATAAATAAGTCGCATATAATTAGTAGAAAAAATCTAAACTAATTGTTTTAATTAAAAGACAAATTACATATGAAATAATTTTAATTACAAAAAAACTTAGTTATGAAAATAATTAAATAAATTGTATTTATAATAAAAGTTGAAATAATTTATTTTTGAAATTTTAAATACTCTGTATAGGTAAATTAGTAAATTATGATATATTTGCAATAATTGGAGTATGTGACTAAATATTAGTAATGAATTCAATCTAAATATAAAAAATATAAAATTATATAATAATAATAATAATAATAATAATAATAATAATAATAATAATAATTAATATTTATAAGACAATGGCACAAAGCGAGAAGGCTTGAAAGTATGACACCTTTTGGATTTTTCAAAGTTTGTAACTATAATTATTAACAAAATTAATCTAAACATAAAAATATAAAATGAGTTAATAATAATTTATTAATATAGATTATAAACGGGTTGAAAATTTGACATCTTTTGAATTTTAAAATATAATATTAATTAATAATTATGATAATTAATAAATTGAATGCCCGAAAACGCATCGTTTCAATTTTTTATTTTATATTTAAAACTTTGTAATTCTCACAAATATTTTTTATATTAGTTTTTTATAAATCTCGTGTAATACACGGGTGTTAAACTAGTTGTATATTAATCTAATAAATTATGGTTCACACCCTAACTTGAAATTGATATCAATATGTTATAATCCGGTCAAAATCTTATCCATACAATCAGTCTAATTTTATCTTATATTATTTTTGTACAGGAGACTAGATCACAGGTGCAAGGTGCTTATCAACATGCAACCTGAAACAAGCAACAAGATACATCCTTTTCTAAAGGAGAAAAAGAAAAGGAAAGGAGAGGGCAATAACACCAATAACAAGTAACATTATGATCAAAGTGAAACATATCACATACCTGCTGTCCAAATTCAAGTTCACCAACAGACTGAACCAATGCAGCTACCCAGAAAACATCCGAGTATGTGTTCCCACTGTTATCATTGTACTGCAAGCATAGTACCCAAAAAATAAGTAGGGGGACAAATTTCAAGGGATAGAAACCGGAAAGGAAAAAGATAGTGAGAAGAAAACAAAAAAGGCAACAGGCTGTCAGGCGCAATCTGAGTAGAGTGGAAATTTTCCATCAAAAAAGGAACCCAACTGAAATACAGTTTCAGGCTCCTATCCAGTTTGTGGATAAATTTCCCAAAATAGGTAAATAATCATTTTGACACGGTTCAAGACCTTCAATCAGAAGAAGCTATTTATTGGGGCACCGAGATTATTTAAAAAAGCATGCATGGGTGTGTGTGGGTAAATAATCAGGTAAATAATCATTTTGACACTTTACCTTCAATCTGTATCAAAACAATATAATGCACCTAGCGCAAGCATGCAAACACACCCTTAAAATGAGGAGACAAGACCACATGGACTTTGCAGGGGCTCATAGTCTATGTTCAATCTTTGACAACACACTCGCACACACACAAAATACAGATATACAGTTGTGTGTGTGGGTGTGTGTGGGTGTTCGTTCAGACTAAAGCTGTAAAGGAACATCATAAAACCAAACAATGCTTTACACTGCCATTTCTCTAACTTATATGTAGGCCTCCCACATTTTCCGCACTGACGGTACAGAAGCAGCACAATTGAAAAACAGTGATGTGTATTAATGAAGGTCTATTATCAGAGCTACAATTGGATTACCTGGTCGCTAAAATGTAGATCAAACATCAATCTATTTATGATCATTAAAGAAGTAGATACCTTCAAAAGTTGCAAAATAAACTCAACAGCTTCCCTAGGGCTTTTCTTGTCTGAAGATCTGACCATAGCCACAGCACGTGGTATTGCCTGAATATGAAAAGAAAAATGTGGTTGAAGATAACATCCATTCGGAATAATAAAAGCGCAGTAACATTGTCACTAACAATTCCCCCAAAATAAACTTACTAAACATATTCATACTCCCACGAGATGAAAATGTTTTTTAAGGTAATGGAACTGTACCCAGCCAGTTTGGATAAAGATCTAGACAAGTGCAACAAGATTACAAAATTATATCGCGTTTTTGCACCATCATGGCTCACAAGGGACATTGAGGGTGAAAAGAAGTGGGAGTACCATCATACACAGGCGTAGGTCGTTCCACTAGACCATCCAATTCAAAGGGATGTAATGCATCTCATGCATAATGCAGAGATAAGAGAATAACTAAATAGTATTGTGAAGCACACACGCCTTGACAAATCTCGATTTAGTTGCTAATGGACGTAGGGGATGAAGCACTTCGTAAGAAGCAAAAAAAATTAACAGTCACTGGCACAAAAGCTCAACGAAACACAAACTAAATGCAGGTGCTATTCTCTGCAAAATATCACATCCTACCTCAGTGCATTACCTCTAGTACAAAGTACTCCTCGAAATCATGAAAGTCGTTTGGCCTAACAATGTAAAAAAAGAATATAATTAACAAATTTACTCAATGATTGCAGAATTATTTTTAAGTCGTGATTAAACTTAATGAATCTACCTGGGAAGCCCAATGTTTGGATCAAATCTCCGTCTTTTATAGAAGTTGATCAGATGGCGTAAGCCAGTCCAATCAGTATCCTGATTAGACAGTAAAGTAACCCATTAAAATGCACACCATTAAGCAGGCAGCATAACATAATCAAACAGTAACAATGTAGATGAGAAAATTATCATAATATCTATACATTAAGCAAGACAAATCATGTAAGAGTACATATGTGAACAGTGTACAATCATCTAATTGTCCGGGAGAAATAATAAAAGTTCATTAACTGGAAAGAGTGTTATACGTACCTCACTTGTGGTAGTAGCTAGTGCATATGCAGCCTGTATACGGACTCTCCAGAAAGCCTGAAGGACAGTACACAAAATTGAGTAGGCACAGTAATACATACAGTACATAAAGGAAAAGATTGAAAAGGACCTTGGAGTCGCTGAGAAAACTATTCAGAGAGTTAACAACAGAAAATGAAAGTTGCGGCAGTGTCTCTAAAATCGCTATAGCTTGTGCCTGAGCAACAACATCTTTGTCCCTCTCCAATTGATTTATCTACAAAGCAAACAAAACAGCATTAAGATTTATGGTGTTGATAAAATATCATATAATGTAAATGAGTGATTCAAATTTTTAATGCTTCAAGGTGCTAACTACAAGCAATTCACTTCTCTATTCTATAACTTGACAATATGCAATTTCATATAGTAACCATTTTCTTCGTACATGGTGTTGAAACTAAAAATATCAATTTAAATAACTTAGAAAATACACAAAACAGCATACAACAAGTAAACGCAGGATAAAAATCATTTTGATCTTGATGGTAATCGTACTGATGTGGGTATTTATTTCTTTAATTCAGATATGTTTGATTTGATTTCCTTTTTGACCTCATGCACAGGTTTTGTATAGAGCATATTAATTTCTTTCAGAGACCTTTGATTGGTCAAAATGTAGTTTCGACAAACATCGAGACAATTACTTAACCATCCATTTAGTTTAATTAATTTTAAGCAATTAATCAAATGATAAATACACTAAGAATAGTATACCTGCTGTCAATTAATTTATCTAATTAAAAAGATTCTACAATTTTATTGCAAACTTCCTCACAAAACACACAAAGGAAATCTACTTTTTTGCCTTTACAAAAGTAGAGTTTTGATCCATGTATCACTCACCCACATTTGAACAGGTTGGTTAACATGTATTTCAGCAAGATACTCCATTTCTGGATCTGCACGGATCCACAGTAGGGGGGATTCGGAGCTGCATCCATATTAGCACTATTTTAGCAAAAAGCAACACACTTGACAAAGACCGTGTGAAAGAACAAGTAGGCACAAAATCATGCTATACCAATACACATACTTTGGTCTCACATCCGTGGTGGTCACAGCATCACCATTGTCATCAGAGCCATCATTCTTGGTGCCCTTCTTGGGTTTTTGAAAGCGCTTTGCAGCAAGTTTTGAATGACACTGAATTTCTAGTAGTTGCCATGGTTCGCCAGCCATAGGTAATATTGGATGATCATACATGCCATCGAGCTCATGCACTCTTATACTCATCATCCCAGGCCACCCAACACCACCTTCTCGATTTTCGGAATCAGGATTGATATTATCAACACCTACCCATGAATCAGGTCTAGACGTGAATCCCCGCAGTACAGCTAATTCTACCATGTTTTTCCTTTTGTTATAGGAGAAGCCCATCCTTAATGGAACCAAGGGAAGTTGAAAATGAAAGGGGTATCAGTAAGTATACTCAACAGAACAAAAGACGATCAAATAGCAAATATCCAAGAATCATACTTCAACACTGGACAGCCACAAGATCCAACCCAGCGAGGAAAAAACTCCTTAAGAAATGGGCGCTCGAGATTTCCAACTTTATTAGCAAAGTGTCGGAACTGCCAGCAAACAAGTCAAAACAATTGGTGATCAACAATGGTATTAATCAGAACAAAAGATCTATAGAAAGAGAAATGTCCACCCTTCCCCACAATAACCAATTGATATCATATTAAGTAGAATTAAACCCTCACCATAATAACCTGTTCATATCATATCAATTATTTGTTACTATAAGATATCATAGTACGTATTATCTAAAAGATGCAACTACATTACACGAATTGAAAGAATAGATGCTTAAGTATGCCTGAAGGATATAAAATCAGTTAGTAGTGCTACATAAATAAGTTCATCCCATGAGCTGGTTTAAACAGGACAAAAAGTCTATCAGGAGGCCATTTCCAGAGTAAAATTTTGATTCAACACTTGTTATGATCACAATCGTCTCTCTCAGATGAGACAATCCACAATTCAAGGATGTTGCATCAGCAGTGATATATAAAGAGGAAAGCCTACTGAGTTACCTCTTTGGTGCTTAGAGTTCTCAAAGAACGACTAGCATCTTGAGCCCTCACAACAATATTTTGTAGAATCTGTAAGTGAAAGAAGGTATCAATCATCATAAAGTCATGTATATACATGAAGAGGCGAAATAATTAATAAATGAATACCAAACTCATTAACAAACATTTGCAGATATTGAAAGAAAATCTGAATATGCACATGTATAAAGAAGATAAAGCAAAGTTTATTAACAATTAGTGTGTATTGAGAGATGATGGATTCGTTTCTTCAGTAAAAGTTCCCAGGTTACGATTTTCTTCTGAACTAGAAATCAGTTTCAAGCCCATCTAAATTGTCCACGTCTTTTCCAAAAACAGATCGGAAGTCCATTAAAAATGACAAGGGGAGGAAAAGGGTCGAAAACATGTCAAAGAGATCAAGCCTGTTTGGACTAGGCTTCATTGGAATCTTGAATCCTGATATTCAGAATCTTGGGTATTCAAAATTCTTTTTTTTTTATGAATACTTGTTTGTTATGTCAAATCATATGTCCAAAAAGTGGATGATGATGTATAATTATATTGTAGTCAAATCATGTTAAAAAAGTGGATGATGTTGTATTATAATAATGTATTTAGTAGTATTTAATCATTTAGATGTAATGATAATAGGATAAAAGAGATGAGTGTGTGAATAAGATAGTATAGAATAGGAGTTAGGTTAGGTGTAAGAAATTGTTGGTTGAGTATTGAAAATTTGAGTCCTAAAATAAACGAGGATTGAGTTTCGGGATCCGAATCCGGGATTGGGAACCCTAGGCCAAACATGAGTTTTCATTTGTAATGACAACTCAACTGACGGTATATAACAAGCAGAAGCATCTTGGTATGAAATCATTCTTACACTATGTATAAAAGGTATGGCTTCGTTTGGTTTAGTGATTGCGAGGTGATTGGAAGAAGGTTTTGGGAACTGTGTATTAGTAGAGAAATGCTTTGGGAAGTGAAAACAGTGTTTGTTAGGTGATTGGGGAAAGTGGTTTCCCCCAAAAGCTTACAATCTGGAGAACATCTCATCCCTATTTCCCCACTGCTACCAAAAAAAAAGGGGTTGCCTCATCCTGATACCATACACATAAACCAAAACTATTCCATTATAACCTACCTATGACATCAAAACCCAAAATTTGATTCTCTGGTCGGGAATGCTGGTCTCCAAGTAAGTCTATTGATTCCCTAAGCTTCTAATTACCAAGCAGTCACACCTGACCAGGTAGGGATCGAGAGTTTGGCATGGAAGAAATGTTATCAAAATAATTTGCAGTACTGGCAGAGCACCGAGTCAGTACGGAGAAGCAGATTTTGGCGTGATAATATAAGAAGCATGATCTGAAACATTTGACTTTGAAAGAGTTTGGTCTTGCTCAATCAAAGGAAGTTTTTTACCTAGCATATCACAGGGCCATGACTGACATATAAGAGGCATTTGCAAGACTACCCAGCCAAATTAACTAAGGGCTTAAGGATGAAAACGAAAATAAAATGTGGTGGAAATTTTAATCTAGAAGTTTTTAAGGGAGCTGAAATTTATATTAAAGAAAATCCTGGTGCCTTATCATTCCAAACTATATCCGAAAGTAAAAACTTGGGGATCAAGTAACTTTTTATCAACAACTACTTCAAATACTGATCTTTCATATGGCTTTTCCAACAAAGCAGTTGGCATTAAACAATTGAAAATTATTCAAATGGTCTATGCATCACATCAACTGAGGTGAATGGAAATCATGAACTGTGACTCAGAAATATTTGCCAGGATTATGAGAAGCAGCAGATTATGGTGAAGCTGATGGTCTCAGACTAAGAATGTATAAAAATAACAAAATATACCATTATAAAGACTTGAGTACAGAATTGTGATGCAAAAAATATCGTATTTACCGCCAACAAAGGACATGAAGACAGAAAAGCACTGTACCCTACTCATCCTTAAAATTAACAACCAACATTTACTGTATAATTCTCAGTATAAGTGAAGACAAGCTTTTGGAACTCACTTTACGGAAGGACTCAGGACCCATCTGCTTTTCCAACATTTGAAGGACAGCAACCTAGTACATTGTAAAAATGCCAAGTCAAAGGCAGAAAGGTCGAAACCTAAGTGTAGCTTAACCAAGCAAAATAAAACTTACAGATTTCCATGATCTTATTTTTCCGTAAAAACCAAAACACTGGGTTCCATACAAATCTTTAGAGGCAAGATCGGAGCTCAAGGCAGTTGCACCACTATCATCTGCTTGGCAAACAGCACAGTTGGCCTGCAACAAAAGAATAAAGAGGCAAGTTTACATCAACCAGATATTAATTTGGGTGATTTGCTTTTCTACGTTCAACTTAACACGAATAGTATGACTTGTACAAATATTTTGATATGTTTACCAATTATGTAGCTGTGTATCTAAAAAGAAAGATGGGGTTTCAGTGCTCCACGACATTCAGGAAAACATATTCCCCATCATTGTTACCAGCCATATATATAAGCTCGTATTATGGCTAAGATAGGAAAAACTACAAAAATTATAAGTCGTGATTTGTTGAAACAACAGCTAACCTTGTATCGTCTATATCGTGCTTCGTTGTTTCCCAAAACCTTCTTAATAAAAGTATCAGTGAGAAATCCGGCGAGACCATCCAACAACCACTCTGACAACAAGTATTACAGCAGCCTTATCAGATTGAGATTTTCCAAAATTACTGATACAAATATATAAATTAGGATATTACCATCATTCGGAGCCTCAGGAGTGATAAATACTCCAAACCACTGTCTGGCAAGGGCATAAGCAAGTCTAATTCTTGTCTCTATAGTCTGCTTAGTGAAGCCAACACCAGGAACAGACAATATTAATATAAGAAAGTACGCATAAGAGGGGCAACACTAACCTGATATGAAGAAAAAGTTCTAATACATAAAGTTTAAGAGATATATAACCTGAAGATGTTACAGCTTGGAAGGTCAATTTCTATAAGCCTACCTGATCAATGATCTTGTCATCGAACAGCAAATGAGAACTGAAGATACTTATAGAAGCTCCCAAACTCCATGAGGATAATGTCATCTCGGGAGCGATAAAAACTTGTGTGTATGATCCAAATGGAAATGAAGCAGAGAGGTAATCCTCATAATGGCTGTTGAGAAGTACACTAATTGTTATTTGACAAAAGTGGAGTGCAAATCCAAGCACAATATACGAAATATTCATCCTCGCAAGGAAAATGAACCTCTGACCAGAAAAGCGACTTTCTAGGACCTTCAGTCACACAGGGCGACGAGCCACAATCAAGATAGAAAATAATCAATATTAGGGAATTACCTGACAGCGTTGTGGAAAAACACCATCGTATTCCGCAACTTCGACAAGTTAGAAGGCAGACAAAAGTGTGATATCAGACCACCATGTCGATCAGGAAGAATCTCAAATGGCGCAACTGCCAGAGAGATCCACTGAGCAGCAACAGGAACATCTAATTTATAAACATATGTCTTCCGCGGTGGATCATCCTTAGTCAAAACCTACAACAGAAAGAATTTTAAGCTACAATTCAAGGATGATGTATATATGTGTATATTTATGGTGCTCTCAATAGTGTGAAATGTTCTCAACAGCAAAGTAAATTAGAAGTTGAATTTCAAAATATACAGTAACCAGAAATTTTTACTGATCGTGTTTTCAAAATATTGCTGGCCAGCAAAACCATTGAGATGAAGCTTTCTACTTTTATTGAAACATATTCCAGTAGATTTTTGCTGATTAGTTTATATGCATTGGAACCATAAAAGAAGATTCACAACTTTATCTCACCTGATAAAGTAAGGTTCCAGAGCTAACTGCCACAAGGTTATTGGCCACTGTAAATTCCAGGTCATAACTAAACAGTATACAGAATAATTACCATTAGCATGAAAATCCAATGTCATTAAAATGCTTAAAGCTTTCAACTTTGCTTTCCTCATACCAGCAACACTGTGAATTGTCATCCAAACAAGGAAACCAGCACCGTGCACGCCTCAACTGGTTATCCGTATGCAAGACATTGTCATTAAAATGAATTCCTGTTTCTGCCTTCTCTACCCAATATTCAATACGAACATGTTTCACATTCTGCACTGCCCTACATGAAAAATAATAGACAATTAAACCCCATCATGATCCTATATAAGAGTAAAGTTCCGATATAGCATAGCATGCAATGTGATGCCAACCAGAAGGCAAACCTATTACTCAAAGGATTTGCATCACGATTCTGTTGTATTGGCAGGTAAGGTTCAATTAAAACTAGAAGGGTAGTTCTAGCGGATCCATTTGTCCTGATTAGGCACTAGACAACCAATAGACTTTTCAAGTTTCGCCCAATTGAGAAATATATGACCTTGCGCTGGTCCAATACATTGATAACACTAAGCACCAACCACATTCGGATATGTGGAATACTTCATCACAAGCATAATATATATATAGATATAGATCTAACAAACATATGACACAAATATACCATAGCCTTCTTTTTTGACATACTCTAGATCGTAAGCTTCAAATGCTCTCGCTTACCATCAACAGAAAAGACTAAAAGCTATTCGGTCCACACTGT
The DNA here is from genome assembly GCA_014905375.1 of Phtheirospermum japonicum. NCBI lineage: Eukaryota > Viridiplantae > Streptophyta > Magnoliopsida > Lamiales > Orobanchaceae > Phtheirospermum > Phtheirospermum japonicum. Next base: position 938,767 of record BMAC01000476.1, read on the forward strand.
CCAAAAGTAGTGGTTTAGACACTACTTACAGTTCCAACTTCTATTGATAAGTCCCCTTCCTGATACCAACAAAGAGATGGCTCCACTAGCAATAACTTGGAGAAATTCAACAAATATTGTAACACCAAACATATCGGGGGTAAAGGAAAACGAAATAAAATGAGGGAGAGTAATAATAGGCTTCTTCTCACTAAATTTCTTTAATAAAGATGACCTTACTAAATGAACTCGTAATAATAGTTAGGAATCCCCATCTCCTCTTCGCCTTGTTTTGGTCAACCGAAAATAAACGAAAAGGCCAAAATGACATATAATGAGTTTCTAGGATCTTGGAAAATACAAAACTTGATCGTTTAACATGATTGTTCCGAAAACTCAAAATTTTCATGAGATATCAAAAAATGATATTCTAACAATTAAATGCTAATTCAAATAACTAACTGAGATCACATTGAATCTCATTTTATTATTTCACATCGATGCAAATCCATTTATGACAAAGCAATAGGAATTACAGTTGCATCGGACTACAAGAGCATGCTAGCATTGCTTGGACATGACATCCATCAAATTAGATGTAACCCACGGAAAGAGAAATTAGAAGTTACAAAAGATATTCAATATACGTGAAACATAAGCGACAGATAAATGTCCATTTAGAAACCTGCTAGCATCAGTAGATGGCTCCCCGTCATCCACCTGCATATCATCTTCTTGTTTGTTGTCAGTTTTAGGGGTCTTGCTGCACATTATCAGCAAATTTGGAAGTAATTCAATCTCGAGAGATGACAAATACACGGACCCGGAAGCATCAGCAGCAGAAGTGGCTGAGGAAACCACACACCACCTATCCTTTGGGTCCAGATGCTGATAATGAGGGAATACTTCAAATTCTGCTGGGTCCCCATCAACTGTAACCTTCTCAATTGCCAGATTATCCGCATGCAAACCCACAATTCCATTGTCAGGTATAACTATCTGTAATTCTGTATACCTGAAGTCACAGATGCCAAAGCTCATAAGTCATATTTAAACTTTTGTATTCCACAATTTATAATTTTGATATTTAAATTCAGGTTCAACTGCTTTATAGGAGGAGTACAAATGGATAACCCAAAAAGAACAGCAAATACTAAAAAAAGAAACAAAAAAATGGTCAAATTGGTGTCTTTACAATGAATATTTCTAAAACTTTCACTTTCTCTAACACAAATCTCTTGAGGTTTAATGACCTATAAGGAAGATGGATGCTTAAACTTCAGGGGGAGAGAAAGTAAAATTCAAACTTCAACTGATTAATAATTTAATGCAAACAAGTATTCAATATGTCAATAACTATACATTTTAAACACAAATTCCTCAAAACTTTAATAATAATAAAGTGGAAAGTTCGTTAAAACAATAGACGGACCCGTAGATTCGTCGGTTGTCCATGTCAATGGATAGACAGAGCTTTTGATGCTTGACAACTGCCTCTGAATTACTACTATCTCCACCTCTCTGGTCTTCATTTTTTGCCTTTTTAGCCTTTGCCATTTCAACATCTGCTGATAAAAAGATGCAAGTGTGTCACTTTTGTAGCCCATATAAGGTTGCCATACGACTAAAACTATCACCGACTCTCCAGACTAAAATACAAAGTCAATTCAATCCAAATCCATCGAGCTGAACCACACTAAGTTTTCAAGCTTGCCTGAGCTACGGCAAAGTGCAGTGTGGCACGCAGCTCAAATTCTAGATTCAGCTATTGTTTGAGCTCAAAAGTTAACTCCATTGTACGCTTAGAACTCGAGATTTCGTAACATTTAATGCTCACAATTAACTGAATTGCATTAACAATTTTGGAATAACTAACCTAATTACTCGTCCCAGAAGGCACCCTGGACAAACTACCAAATAAAAAAACATATAAATGGACATAAGAGAAAACGAGTATTGAAATATTTAAAATACCATACCGATATAAGATTTTTCAGTGGCGGTGGTGGATCACCAAACACGCCCTGCGATAATTTAGGTTCGAAAGCTTTTGGTGGCACTGAGTAGTCGCCAATTTGTTCGCAACGGCAGGTGGCCGCAGCGCCACCACCGACGGAGCTCTCTGGTTATCCTTTTATTTATTCTCCTTTTTTCACTTTTTTGTGCATTTTTTTTTCGTAATGCCTTTTTCGTTATCAATTAACTAAGTTTCTAAAGGAGGATTGGGGGAAGCACTTCAAATTAGTTACGGTGTTGAATTGAAGCGCGAGATTGAAAATATATATAAGTAGAAGAGAGAAGGTAGAGTCAGTTAGGGCACGGAGTAACAGAGCGGGTGACGCACAATGTGAGTTCAATACAGAGCCCAAGCAAGAATAATAGTTGGGCGTGAGGTTATATTTATAGGCACTCTCCTGATTCCTGTCAAAGTCAAACGTCTGATATTAAATCAAGTCCTTTAAAGTTTAAAACTAAATTATGAAGTCAAAAAGGAGAAATACTAAATAAACACACACACACGAGAAAACAGAAAGAGGAAATTTTTTTTTTTGTTCTCCACTTTCCTCTTTTTTTTTTTTCTCGTGTGTGTGTGT
>BMAC01000476.1:941364-954956 GCA_014905375.1 Phtheirospermum japonicum
ACACACACACACGAGAAAAAAAAAAAAGAGGAAAGTGGAGAACAAAAAAAAAAAAAACGGAATAAAAAATAAAAGATAATTTGTGATGATGAAAAATATAGAAACAAAACAACGAATATTATGTAAAAATATTTTCATAATTTGTAAAATATATTAATTCCAATAATAATTTTTTTGTAAGCCAATTTTCTTGAATATAGTATTATGTTAAAAAAATTACATATATATTGCTTATATAATTAATGGTTTTAATTTATTAAAAATCAATAATATTCGAGTTACCTTTGCGATTACAAATAATAGTTGAAAATTTGTAATGAAATACATTGGTAATATACTAGAAAAAAAATATCTATAAATATATTTTTCATTAAATTATTTTAATTAACTACTTGATGGTCCTTCCTGTTTGAAAAAACCATTTGATGGTTTTACAAATAGTGTGATTGCAATAGTTATAATGTTAGTATTGATCAAAAATTATACTAATTATATTTGTCAACAAGCACACATTTATTTGACTTATTATCCACGTATTTTCATGTTTAATATAATGTATCTATGTTATAGTGAATTAATAAAAGTATTTAATTGAATTGTTTCCTTTTTTGCACGGATTATAATGAGTTTGAGTTTTGTATGTGTTAATAAGACTAGTGATTAACCCGTGCGATGCACAGCAAATTAAAATTTATGATGTAATTCATTCAATGTAAAAATAATATTATTAATTTATTAATGTAATATTATAACTTAAAATACTCAAGTCATGATTATTGGTCAATATAAGCAATTTAAAACATATATGCAACCTATTTATTTATTAGTTCACCCCACTAAAAAATATTATCACAAAATTATCAATATTACCCTTAAACGGTACACCCCCAAATACTTCATCTCCTTTAACTCTCCACCACCACTTCAGCCGTCGTCCATCACCGCCGCCACCGCCATGGCTGCCGGCTATTGAAGAATATAAAAAAACCATGCGCATAGAAATACGCTACCGCCGCTGATACGGACCAAAATGTTCATACGTAATATTATTTGATATATGTGGGTATTTGTGGTAAGCGACCTTATTTCCTGAAAAGAGTGTTTCTTCCGGGAGGTTAGCGAGCTAAATGGTTTCTTTGGAGAAGTCAGCGAGTTGGTTGGTAGAGTAGCGACCTGGAGTATGAGGATGAGTTCTCATATAGGGACCTCTCATGTTTTGTGTAGGGTGCTTGAGCTCGGTTGTGGGCTTTGTGAATATCAAGCTCACAGGCTTAATATGGACAATTTATGGGGACCTGGAGGACTATATGGAGGGAATAACAGGCCCAGGCCTATTATGGTAAGAGATCTATTATTCATGGAAACTTAACATACAGGAGGATTCCTAATTCTAAGTCGGTTGCAGTAATGTGGTATTTATGGAATTGTGATGTGAGAAGGAAACTCTTGACTTGGGGAATACTTCTCTTGTCTTTATAAAAGGAGGTGCATACCTCTCATTATTTTTATCTTGTCTTTAATATGTTGTGAGCGTTTTTGAACTATCACTTGCTTTTGACTTAAGCATCGGAGGACCCTCGCGGGTTCGAAATCCGACCCGCCTGGAGGTGCTGTTTTGCAGGACCGGTTAGGTCGCCAGGAGTATCACTCGGAGGCTTAGAAGATCGTCGTGACGTGTTTGGAATCTGTTTCAGGTTGCTGATCTCATATTTGAGGTTAGTACCCCATATTCTTGGTAACCAATCTTTTTGAATTTATCAAGTGGCGTCGTCTGTGGGAAAGAGGGACAACGAGTCCTTGAGCGAAAGGCGTGAGAAATCTCGTAAAGAAAGCATGAAGAACAGTAACATATTGCCCAAAACCCTACACTTTGGTTCTGGTTCGAATAAACTAAAGAAGAAGAATAGAGCGACGGATATCAATTAAGAAGATACAATAAAAGATGGACTGACACCTTCCCAAGTGGGACCAGCAGCTCCAGGTTTGGAGGGCACGCTGTCGCCCTCCCCAAAGCGGCGTGATGGAAAGCAACTAGCAGAAGATTTAGAGGCAGGGACGTCGGAGGTGGTGGCGCAGAAAGCGATTCATATAGGAACGGAGGAGTGGAAGGATTTACTCATAGATAAGCCCTGTCAAATTAAAAGGGGATTCTTAGATGGGCTTATGGATTTTGCGCCCTCGGAGAAGCAAGAAGAGTTAAGCAAGATTTGGCTGGCGAGCTGGGTACTCTAAAAGAGAGGGATGAGGGACCTAATAACGAGCAAGAGGAGAGATCGACAACCAGGAGGGCAAAACAGAACGAAAGGTCTCCGTCTAGGAAACCTTCTCGTGGAAGGAAAGGTCGGAGTAAACGAAAATATGAGGACACTTCCAGTTCTACCTCATCCACAGATTCTCATACTCATAAGCGTAAACGGAAGGGAGTGAAGGTGAAACGGAGCCATTACATGCATAAAGGTCGCCGACATGACAAGCATACTAGTGAAAGCGGGACCCAGACCTCAGATACGGATGGTGAGTCTCAAGATAAAACCTGTAAAAGCCATAGCGGGTACAACAAAGGAAAGGATGAGAATGAGGTGAGGCCAGGAAATAAGGCTTTTAGAGATTTGCAAGAGGCCCTACTAAAATTACAAAAGTGAGTAGAAGGAGAGAAGTTCGGCGGAGGTGAGGGGCACCCTTTTCAGATGAAATGTTGCAGGCCGCAGTGCCTAAGAGGTATAATGCATTAGAGTTTCAATATCGGGGGGCGACAGATCTAGTCGAGCACTTGTAGCTCTTCGAGAATGCGAGGATGTTACACAATTACACGGATGTTGTGGCATGCCGGGCCTTTGTATCCACTTTGAGAGGAATTGCACAAAACTGGTTCTATCAATTGCCACAAGGAAAAATCACAGTTATCAGGTGTTGTGAACTGCTTTCTTGAAACAATTCTCCAGCGTGAGGCAGAATGCGAAGATGGCCCAGTTGCTCTTTACAATGGTACAGCAACCTAATGAAATATTGAAGCAATATGTTAACAGGTTCACCAATGCTACTCTGGAGGTACCTATTGCTACGGACGAGATGAAGGCTGGAGCTCTGCACCAGGGATTAAGGAGGGAGGACTTATGTAAGTCCTTAGTCAAAAAGGAGGCACGGATATATGATGAGGTTTTGGCAAGATGCCATAAGTATATACAGGTGGAAGAAGCTGAGGAAGAACATCGGGCGCATTTTAGCAGGGAGGTCGCGGATACGGGAGACAGTATATCCAGAAGGGAATTAAGGAGAGAACCAAGAAGGATAGTACGTGCTCTTGACTCCGAGTCCTTTGGTTAGCAAAAAACCGGAGGTAGATATGCGAGATTGGAGGAATGAGGATTTTACACCGTTGGCCTACCCGCGAGCTAAGGTGTTTACTATTATGGAGCGTTTGATACCCAATGTTATAAAGTGGCCAGAAGATCGCACTCCAATCCCTACTCACCCCAATACTAATTCTTTTTGTTTATTTCACAACAATTACGGGCATTTTACTGAAAGTTGCAGGCATCTCAGGGAGGAGATAGAAAGACTCATAAAAGCTGGGCATCTGAAGAAAGTAATTTACAAGGATAGAGAATCGAAGGAGCAGGGGCTACCATTACCTCCACCACCACCAAGAGATCCGCCCCAGGATCAGGTTGCGAGACAACCGCAACAGGGAAATCAGGGACATAATGCCCCGTGAAGAAATAAAGGGAGGATAAATATGATCTCGGGCGGACCAACAGATGGGGACTCTAATAATGCCCGGAAGACATGCTAAGTCAGCTCGCCAAGGAACGTGGGAGGTCGCTAGTGTTAGTCGACGATCTTAGATTGCTGGGCCAGTTATCTCTTTAGGTCCTAATGATTGCCATGGGTTGCAGGAGGATCACAATGATACGTTAGTAATTGAAGCTGAGATGGCAGGGTACGAGGTCAGCAGAATTTTTGTGGATAATGGGAGCTCAGTAAATATAATATACACAGATTGTCTTGAGCAAATGAAACTAGAAAACAATGTGCGACCTGTGAACACACCCATATATGCGTTTAATGGGGCACAGGTGACTACGGAAGGAGAGGTGATGCTGACAGTGGTGTTAGGGAAGGATGAGTTACGAGTAAAAAGGAGTTTGAAATTTCTGATAGTTCAGGGGAGGTTGGCATATAATGCCATATTAGGATTGGCCAGCCCTTAACGCATTTCAGGCAGTAACGTCGACCTACCATATGAGTATCAAATATCTGTTAGGGGACATAGTAGGTGAAGTTATTTCGGAACAGCAGGTCGTGAGATCGTGCTATCACCTGACGGTCAGGAGAGGATTAGTTGAAAACAAACGGGAAAGGGATGATGATCAGCCAGAAGGAATACTTAATTCGAAAAAGATGAAGGAACATGAGAATTCTGTTCAACCGAATGAAGAATTGATGGAAATCTCATTAGAAGAGGGTCGCCCAGATTATACTACGAGGGTGGGGACCTTAATGCCTGAAACATTAAGAAACGAGCTGGTAAGGTTATTGAGAGAATTTCGAGATGTATTTGCCTTTGGGGATGGAGAGTTAACAGGAGAATCTCCTGAGGTCGCACAACATGCAGACCCGGAGGCGAGGTCAGTAAAGCAGACGAGGAGGCATTTCGGGCCGGAGCTGGATAAGGTAATCGAGGAGGAGGTGCAAAAATTGCTGATTATAAGAGAGATTCAATTCCCTGAGTATTTGTTTAATGTCGTGATGGTGCCAAAGTCGGCTCAAAAGTGGAGGATGTGTGTAGATTTTCGCGATTTAAATAAAGCTTGCCCAAAAGATCATTACCCTTTGCCACGAATTGATCAGTTGGTGGATTCGACTTCAGTGTGCGAGATGCTGAGCATGATGGGTGCTTTACAGGGGTATCACCAAATACTTCTTGTAAAGGATGACCAGCCCAAAATGATTTTTGTTACTTCTACGGGGACATATTGTTTTGTGTCCATGCCCTTTGGCTTGAAGAATGCTGGAGCGACCTATCCGAGGTTGGTGGATCGGATGTTTAAAGATCTGTTGGGGTCCACTATGGAGGTTTATGTTGATGATATGTTGGTCAAAAGCAAGAAAGCAGGATCCCATGTGGAGGATTTAAGGAAGACATTTATTATACTAAGACAATATGGGATGAAGCTTAATCCGAAGAAGTGTGCATTCGGTGTGCGGTCTGGGAAGTTTTTGGGTTATATAGTAACAGAGAGAGGAATTGAAGTTAATCCAGAGAAAGTGCGAGCTGTTCTGGAGATGCCACATCCTCGCACAGTGCGGGACGTGCAGGTACTTACAGGTCGCATTGCAGGGCTCAGTCGTTTTATTTCTAGGTCGACGGGAAGAGGCATTCCATTTTTCAGGGCAGTTCGGAAAGGATCCAAGTTTGAGTGGACGAAAGAAGTTGCAGATGCATTTGAGGAGCTAAAGGAGTACTTGGCTGAGATACAACTGTTGACTAAGCCAATGCCTGGAGAGGACCTGATCTTATACATATCGGTGGAGGAGGTCGCAGTGAGTTTGGTGTTGATCAGAGAAGAGGCGGGCACACAAAGGCCTATTTATTACATTAGCAGGATGTTACGGGGAGCTGAGTTGAAATATTGAGCTGGAAAAAGGAGGTTTTGCGTTGATTTGTACAACAAGGAAGTTGAGGCCGTATTTTTTGATTCACAGGGTGAAGGTGCGTACTAATTTAGCTCTTAAGCAGGTTTTGAGTAATTCAAATGTATCTGGAAGATTGGTGAGGTGGGCCGTGGAACTAAGCGAGTACGACGTGGTGTATGAACCAAGGGTAGCTATCAAAGCGTAGGTGTTGGCAGATTTTTTGCAAGAGATGGTACGCCCATCTGACGCGGGCGAGAAAGTAAAAGCATGGACATTATACACTGATGGTTCGACTATGGTGTCAGGAGCAGGGAAGGGTATTGTGTTAACCAGCCCAGAAGGAGAAAATTTGGATTTCACGATCAAGTTGGGGTATAAAGCATCCAATAACGAGGCTGAGTACGAGGCTGTGTTGCAGGGTATTAAAATGGCAGGCGATCTGGGAGCAAGAAAGGTATGGGCCTTCACGGACTCTCAGCTGATAGCTCGTCAGTTCGATGGTTCTTTTGAAGCCAAGGAAGAGCGGATGATAGTATATTTGAACAAACTGCACGAAGAGGCAGCACGCTTTGAGGAATTTAAACTGGAGCATTTACCGCGAGCTGGAAATACTCGGGCGGATCAGCTCGCTCGGATAACAGAAGCGCTAGGGACTTGTGATACTGGAAAAATCACACTGATGGAATTGAGTCGTAGTAGTGTGGAAGAAGGGAATGAGGTTATGGAGCTTGCAGTTAAAGATGATTGGCGTACAGCTATATGGGATGTCCTGGTCAAAGCGAAGGAAGGCGCAGAGAGATTGACAACAAATGAGGCTAGAACGGCAGCTCGCTTATATGTGATACATGAGGAATTGTACAAGAGGTCACGCTTTGGACCTTTTCTAAAATATCTAGCTAAGGAACAAGGATTGGAGGTGTTGAAGGAAATACATGAGAGATATTGTGGCGATCATGCAAAGGGAAAGGCGTTGGTGGGCATAACGTTGCGGGCTGGTTTCTTTTGGCCAGGAATGAAAGCTATGGCTAGCGACCTGGTGCGAACGTGTAAGAAGTGTCAGATGCATGCACCGGTTATCCATATACCGGCAAAGGAGATGATGGTTATGAGCTCACCATGCCCGTTTGCGCAGTGGGGAATTGATATTGTAGGTCCTTTTCCAAAACCCCCGGTCAATAAAGAGTATTTGGTGGTCGCAATTGATTATTTTACGAAGTGGGTGGAGGCCGAAGCGGTTACAGGAATAAGTGAGCAACATATGATGGGTTTTATTTTTAACAATATATTTTGCAGGTTTGGTGTACCACGAGTGTTGGTGTCTGATAATGGGACCCAATTTAATGGGAGAAAGATTCAAAAGTGGTGCAGAGAGATGGGGATGAAGCAGCGATTTACTTCTGTGGCGCATCCCCAAACTAATGGACAAGTAGAGGTTACTAACTGTATAATTGTGCAGGGACTCAAGTTGCGACTGGAAAAGACAGGAGGACTTTGGGATAAGAGCTCGCATCGGTCTTGTGGGCTTATTGAACAACTCCCCGAACCTCTACGGGAGAGTCGTCCTTCAGTTTGGTCTATGGGATGGATGCAGTTATTCTAGCAGAGATAGTAGGAGGGTCGCAGCGTTTAATAGCTTTCAATGTGGAGGAGAATGAAAGGTTAGCTCGGGGTGCGATTGAAACAATTGATGAAGTGCGGGATAAAGCTACGGCTCGGGTTGAGCATTATAAATGAAGGATACAAGCTGCTTTTAATAAACGGGTCAAGCCTCATTATTTTCAAGTAGGTGAGCTGGTATGGAGGCGGGCTGATGCGTTACGTATGACTAAGAAATTGGAGCCAAATTGGGTTGGGCCGTTTAAAGTTGTAAAGGTATTGCAAGGAGGAGCTTATGTACTTGAAGATTTGAGTGGAAAAGTCTTGCCTAGAAGCTGGAATGTATGTCATTTGAAGAAGTATTATGCCTAGAGGGCGGTTGTGGTGTGTTTGGGGCAGGAGAGGGTAACCCTTGTTCGGGGGGCACCTCTCTTGTAGTGGAGTTTTTGTTTTTGTGGGCTGACGCTTCTATTTATGTCGGCGATGGTGGGAGAGGGTAACCCTTGTTCGGGGGGCACCTCTCTCGTAGTGGAGTTTTGTTTTTGTGGGCTGACGCTTCTATTAGGTCGGCGATGGTAGGATAGGGTAACCTTTGTTCGGGGGGCACCTCTCTCGTAATGTAGTTTTTGTTTTTGTGGGCTGACGCTTCTATTAGGTCGGCGATGGTGGGAGAGGGTAACCCTTGTTCGGGGGGCACCTCTCTCGTAATGGAGTTTTTGTTTTTGTGGGTTGACGCTTCTATTAGGTCGGCGATGGTGGGAGAGGGTAACCCTTAACCGGGGGGCACCTCTCTCGTAGTTGAATTTTTGTTTTTGTGGGCCGACGCTTCTATTAGGTCGGCGATGGTGTCTATTTATTTTACGGGAGAAGATAACTGATCGACGAATCCTCGACGCGCTATTTCGGAATCCGTCTCCGCAAGAGTACGGAGCAGGTTGTAGGGCGGCGAGTTCTTCCCGAGTCGTGTCTCTCGAGGATGGATATTTTCGGCTTATCGGTTTCTTATTTGCTCTTATTGTCGGTCGAAATTAAACTTATCTAAACTAGGAAAGCGATAGTCATTGATTTGGTTTTTGGTTTTTATAACTAATCTTTAAATTGAAATAGAAGTTTTAAAAGCATTAAAATACGAAAAGGAAATTAAAGCTTGTTTTAAAAATGATTAATCTAAACTAGTTAACTAAGAAAGCTTATAATTTAAATTAAGGAAAATGGAGGGAAAATTAAAGTCATGCTTATTTGAAAAAGTCAACATTAATTTAACAAAGATCAAAGTTTTAAAAAGGGAATATTTATAAAACTTCTAAAAAACTAAGAAATTGATCTAAACAACTTAACAACTTAAAAGCATAAGTTCAAAAGCTATGAAGCTATGAAATGAAAATGGAAGTTTTGATAATCAAAATAGCAACTAAACTATGATCCAAGCATCAACACAAGATTAAAAGATATAACATGAAAATAAAACTATATTATAGAAAGATATTACCAAATGTATGATTCCACAAAAAGCTTGAAGAGGAAAGCTTGAAATCTTAACAATGGAGATGGCAAACCCAAGCTTGAACAACTAGTTAATAGAGATCTAACACTTAACTAAGCTATTACTAATTACTAGGAATTAATACATATAAATGGAAAAAGAAAATATGTAAAGGAGTTTTTGGGAGCAAGAAGCCTGAACCAGACCCTTGCTGCAAGTTGTCCTAAATGAAATGACATCTCTGGTTCTTTATCCTTCACAAAGGGGCAAATTCGTCCAAAAGTGGTGAAAAATCTGCTTTTCAGTCTATCGACTATAAAGCATTCGATCGACTGGCAGTCGATCGGTCAAGTCGCATGTCGATCGACTGCGCTGTCAAAACGGCCAGAAGCCCTGGAATCCAGTCAATCTTGGGGGGCTCCAGTCGATCGACTGCAGTCGATCGGCCACGTCGGCAATCGATCGACTGCATCGTCCAAAACGGCCAAAAGTCCCTAGAATGCAGTCGATTTTGGAGTTCCAGTCGATCGACTGAACTTCCAGTCGGTCGACTGAAATGCAGCACCCGGCTCGATTCCTTGCTTGTACGTCCATTCCCGAGTCGAGTAAAAATGATCCCAAATGAGTGCGGGCCCCGCTTGGACGTCCTACGGCCAAGAGAAAAATGAAATAGTGAAAAACTACGAAAACTAATAATAAAACGTACAAAAATACGAAAACCTAGAAATAACGAAAAACGGCCAACTCGACTCCTAAAACACCTAAAAGCAAGCAAAACACACGCAACGTGATACAAAAATGGTAAGAAAAATATGTACAAAAACGTGCAAACCAACCACCCCACACTTAGAACGGTTGCTTGTCCTCAAGCAAAACTAACGTAAAATTACAARACTACCCCCGACCAATCCTAACTAATGCACAAAATAACTCGAGACGTCGTACGCTACGTTGCTTGTTAGCTTTGGCTAAAAGGACGTCAATGTGCGTTGTTAAGGAAATTTAGATCGACTCCCGAAACCTAAAAGGACTTAAACAATCCACCAAGTCGGTCTCCCCGTCCTTGCCCCGGCTAAGGTCTATCCACGCTCGAACCGTTAATCGGCTCCCTACTAGCCAAAATCATCTACGCCTCTCTTTAACAAATATATACTAAAAATCAAAAAAAAAAAGGAAAAACGTGCTACTCAACAACTTCAAGAATTTATAACGTATCCTTGTTTATTCGTCTCTTTTTTTATTTTTATTTTTCTTTTTTTCTTTTTTTACGGTAAATAAAGATGAAAATACGAAGCTTTCAACGACTCCGATCATTCGTTGCTACTAGCAACTTACAAAATTCTCGATCGAGCACGTGGAGCAATTGACGGCTCCAAATTAAAAAACAAAAACCTATAGAGAGCGTTTGATGACGAGGGCTAGTCGAGGCACTAGTTCTAAACGAGCACAAGGATAGAACGAAGTTAAAACCGAACGGAGATCCAAACAAGATAAACCACCTAAGTCCACTATATTCGATCGAAAATCTAAACACCCTAACAAATCATCAAAACTGCGTCACTTCGCCAAGGGTCCAAGCAATAATAGCACACACGTTACTCAAACTAACACAAACAAGCATACGATGAAATTAAAAACCTAGGACGAACTCTAACCACCCCACACTTAAAACCTAGCAATGTCCTCATTGCGTATTTAAGCTAAAAAAAGAAGTAAAAAGGTGTAGGGAAAAGAGAACACCCCTATGTCCGAGCTTGTGTCGTCGTGGTTGTGCAAAAGTCATCGTCGGGAGCCGAGACAAGCAACAAGCTATCTACAAGGTAGGTAAGTCTGGAAGATTTGCACAAAAATAAACTATTTACAAAAACGAAAATCTTTTTGAGTTTTTGAATTTTCTAATTTGTTTGGATTTTATTTTTCAAATTTGTTTTATATTTTGAAAATATATTCAAAGAAAATGAAATTAAACTATATACAAAAACAAAAGCAAGTAAAAGGATTTTTTTTATTATTTTCTTTTTATTATTATTTTTTCTTTTTTTTTTTACAAGAGTCGAGACAAGAAATAAAAGAACATAATCGAAAGATAAAATAAAATAACACACAAAAACAATAAACAAATAAAAATAAACAAAGGATAAACTAGGAGATTTAACGACGTCTCCTAGGTCGGGCACGGAGGTTCGCGTCCTCGTCTTCCTCCTCCTCCTCGTCGTTTCCGCCCTCTCCGCCATCATCGTCGTCGTCGTCGTCGTCGTGACGCATCCGACTCTCGACCAAAAGGAGCCGGGTATGGAGGCCGCGGAAAGCTCGGTCGTTTCTTGCCTGCCCCTCGTCGAGCCGGTCGAAACGGGTGTTGAGCTGGTCGAAACGTGAAAACACGGCCTGTTGGAAATCGTTCCAACCCATCTCGGAACCCGAGCCGGTGCTCGGACCTCCGTACTGCAGGACTGCCGCTTGGCTCGTGCTCGCTCCGAACTGCACGCCCGAACCGGTGTTCGGGATGTCACCAGCCCCGCCTTGTTCATTGCCCCGGTGGCGTTGGCGTCCAGGGTTTGGGTTCGCCGGGATTTTCGGCATTTTGAACACCAACTCCACAAGATCGACCCTTGTCATGTTGGCCGCCTCGGCCTCAAACCCGAAGTAACGGGCAAGAATGGTGATCATCGGCCCCATGCCGACTCGGGCAACKCTTCCTCCCCTCATCTTCCGAATCCCTCGAATCTGTCCAYGGATATACGGGAAAAACGGGACCTGATGTCCATTKCACAKGCACCAAAGCACGTATAACTCGTGATGGGTGAGGTTGGTGCTCTCGTGCTTTCCCATCAGGACGTGGGCAAAGAATTTGTAGGCCCCAAGTAGTGCCAAGTCGGTGATCACCGAGGCCGAGTAACGATCACGAGTACCACGTCCACCCGTGATACTTCCCCAAAATTCCTCCGGACTAAAACCGTGCAGCCGCGTGGACGAAAACTGTTGGCAATTAAGCCCGAGCACCTCTTGGAGCACCCCTTGATCGATCCGGTGCTCAATTCCCCCAAAACGGACATTAAAACCCCCGTCATCGGTCTCTTGGTATGTGGTGAAGAACTCGAGCACTAGCTCCCTATAAGCCGGTGCCCGGAAAGACGCGAACAATCGGCCGTTCATTGCGTCGATGAAATGGAGCAGTCGGGTGCCGAACCCGTCAAAGTCCCCGTTCGCCACCCACCCGTCCAAACGCTCGATATTGACGAAGCGCGAGGTAGCGAAATGTCGCAGAGATAGATTTTGAAAAAGTTCCCCCTCATGTGTGGAGTAGACGGGGAAGGGGGCACCGTAAGCCTCGGCGATATTGAGGTATTGGGGAAGGTTGAAAATTTTGTCATCGGAGTGGCCGTCCATGGTAAAAGGTGGAAATAGGACGAAATTAGAAGGATTTTGTAGCGGAGGGTTCCAAGAATCGAAAGGAACGAAGAACAACGGAAAAACGAGAAAATTTCAAACCAAATGCTCACTGGGGCATTTCGTCGAACACTTGGTGGGCAAGTTTTTTGAATATGGAGAAAAAATGAAATTGGCTCCCGAATCCTACCCAAAAACGCAACCAACGCAACCAACAATAACAAATTTCCCAAAAAGATCGTTTAAGCGAAGTACCTCAAATAATGGCTCGAAAAATGGAACGAAAAATCGAATTATTCCCAAGGAGAGGCTTGAATGTAGAGAGGAAGGAAAAAAACTGAATTTCCCGCGTAATTGCTCGCTGTTGATCGACTAAGGTCGTTTTTCTCTTCTCTTCCCCCTCTCTTTTTTTTATATTTTTCTGCGTTTTCTTTTATTTTCGCCCCTTTTTCCGTTCGGTCGATTGATGAAGATGGTGTTGGAATAAGGTGACCAACAAGCCAACTTGTGGTTGTGGTCTGACTATTCTCTAGTAATACAATCGTTTTTATTCGAAATAATATCTTTTATACATATTGGCATTCCATATCTTTTGTCCCATGCTAGTTGCATAGGTATGGTCCTGATGAAGTTACTCTATTACGGTGGATTGGTCTAGCAGAACCGTGAGATAATCCAGCACGTAATGTAACTCGTCGAACTTGTTCCTAGTCATAGGGTTACGCCATAATGAGGATACAGGCCTTTCCCGTTAAGACTAGTACTTAGTGTATGTGGACCGCGTCTCAATCGGTCCACGGTGTCTGGACATCGACATACATAAGTAGGTGCTCATATGATGAGTTCACTGAACTCCCTCACCTAGAAATCTCTAAGTGGTTCCACTCATCGAGTAGATGATTTCTATGGTATAGCGTACAACATTAATCCCCTACGACCATCGCACGAGACTTCCCACTAGATTCCCGACTATGCGAACGTTGCCCCTTTTGATCGGCCTCCAAGGAGACACAGAGACAGGTCACAACATAGCCTGTCCTCTAGTGAAGTCACGATGAGGTCTGGGTCTTAAGGATTAATGTTGTACGCTATACCATAGAAATCATCTACTCGATGAGTGGGAACCACTTAGAGATTTCTAGGTGAGGGAGTTCAGTGAACTCATCATATGAGCACCTACTTATGTATGTCGATGTCCAGACACCGTGACCGATGAGACGCGATCCACATACACTAAGTACTAGTCTTAACGGGAAAGGCCTGTATCCTCATTATGGCGTAACCCTATGACTAGGAACAAGTTCGACGAGTTACATTACGTGCTGGATTATCTCACGGTTCTGCTAGACCAATCCACCGTAATAGAGTAACTTCATCAGGACCATGTGGTCTGACCATTCTCTTGTAATACAATCGTTTTTTATTCGTAATAATATCTTTCATACTTATTGGCATTCCATATCTTTTATCCCTTGCTAGTTGCATAGGT
>BMAC01000477.1:0-29439 GCA_014905375.1 Phtheirospermum japonicum
GGTCCTACTCGCGTCGCCTGGAACAACTTCTACTATCATCAGCCCTTCCTCCCGTCTCTGTAATTCCATCTGCGGCTGTTCCGTCCGAGCTTTTTTGCTCATCCTCTCCTCCTCATTCCGTCGTATGCAATCCACATATGTTTGCCGTGCGGCATACTGGTCTCCCCTTACCTCACCAGTTCCATCCTCCGTAGAGAACTTCATTTTCATGTGGAAGACTGAGATGGACAGCCTGAAACTGGCTCAAAGAGGGCCGACCTAACATGACATTATACGAAGATGGCGCGTCTACCACCAAGAAACGTACCATCCGTGTCACCCCTATATGGCTCTTCCCCCAGGGTTACCAGGAGTCTCACCGCTCCCATAGGCTTTAACGCGCCTCCCGCAAACCCAAACCAGGGAGGTGGTTACCTCTTCAAGTTCAACATTCAATTTTAACTTTGTAAAGCAGTCCAGGAATATAATATCTGCAGAAGATCCTATATCCACAAAAATTCGACGAACGTTATAGTTGGCAATAGTAGCTGTTATCACCAAAGCATCCATGTGTGGAGCGAGGATGCCATCACTGTCCTCTGATCCAAAGCAAATATTGGGCGTGGCTGCTTACTTGTCCCACTTCCCGGGACATTCTGACTAGGTCTTTAGCAGCCCTGACATAACTGTGTCGAGTTCTCTTAGAGTGCTCATCTAGCTCTCCCCCTGTTATCATTTGGATTTCCCCATGAACGACCTGGGCTTGATCAGGTCTTCTTGAACCAGCCCTTCCTCTGTCTGGAGCATCCGCCCGACCACCTTTGCTTTGCGAGAAACGGTCTGTACTGTGATGTCCAGGCCTGGTATCACCTCTCTTCGCCACCAACATATTCTTTGAGGTGTCCAGCCTGGACCATTCTTTCCAATTCGTCCTTCAGGTGCGTGCATTCATCCGTGTTATGTCCATATTCATTATGGAAGCGACAAAAGCGATCTGACCTTTCTTTTCTTGGCTTCTGCGAGTATGTTTTGGACCACTTGAGCTCTGGGTGACGCTCTATTGCCTGCAAGATTTCGCCCGGAGGTGTCGCCAGGGGAGTATATTTATCAAAACGAGATCTACCCATTGACAGCTCTGGCCTGGGCTTTTTTGTTATCGCCCTATCATCCCTGTCATACCTCTCTCTTCTCCTTTCCCCTTCGTCCTTGAGCTTCAGAGCTTCCTCTAAGTGGATGTTACTTCTCGGCTCTCTCCAGGAGCTCTCCAAACTTCGATGCTGGTCTTACCACCAAAGATTGGAAGAACTCTCCCTTCCTCAAACCTTGTGCCAGAGCGTTTACGAGTAGCTCTTCTGATGCCGAGGGTACTTCCAGCTTTGCCGTTGTGAACCTATTGATGTAAGCGCGCAGGCTCTCATTCTCTTTCTACTTTAAACTAAAGAGCTCGAGCGGCATTTTTTGATACTTCCTACAACTCGTGAACTGATGTAGGAAGGCCGAGCTGAATTCATCAAAGTTGCTGATAGATCTCGGCGGTAATTGGCTGAACCAAAGCTGTGCTGATTTGGTAAAAGTCATCGGAAAGACCCGACACATAACCGAATCGGAAAATTTGTGCAACGCCGCTGCTATCTCAAACGATTGACGTGGTCTACTGGGTCCGTCGTCCCGTTATATTCAAAACCCAAGGATCGATAAGATGCTGGGACTTCATCGCACATGACTTCCTCCGTAAACGGGGTGCCCCGCCGTGCCGGTGGTGCAGCTGCACCCACCAACTTCTTCCTGAATTCATGAACCTCTTTCTGTAGGCTCTGCATCTGTTCGACCAAGCCGGGATTAGCCTGGTGGGCCGTGTCGCCGTCAGATGGGGCAAGATGCTCTTCTCTATCCGGCTGGAAGATTGCCCATTTAGGGATAAGAAATGAGCTAGTTACTCGGAAGATTATTCACTGATTCGTCCTGAAATAGCGAATCGCCTGAATCAGCACCTGGGAAACTCGCAAGCTTCCGAAACCTACACCACAAACAAGGGTTAGAAAGGACCACCGGTGGTTTTCCGGTGGAAACCTCTCCGATGCTTAAGTTAGTAAGCGATGAGGTATTTTCCAGAAAAATAAGAAGGAATGCTTGTCACAACATACCTCCCATTGCCCCCAAGCTGGGGTATTTATAACTTGTCCCTGTGGGGACCCCAGCCGGGATCTCGGGAACACGTGCCGCAAATCACGGGCCTTTTATGAAACATATTCAGAACAAGTGGTCCCACTTGTTCCCTCTTGGGCAAACTGGTGACCAAGTCTGCTTAGACTCATTCCAGTGCTGATTGTTATCGGTGCCCTCTCTTCTCTTATTCCAGGTCTGCCGGACATATACACAGGTTCTTCCTGGTGTGGGGACCCCTTTTCCGGGATCTCGGGAACACGTGCCGCAAATCACGGGCCGTTTTATGAAACATATTCAGAACAAGTGGTCCCACTTGTTCCCTCTTGGGCAAACTGGTGACCAAGTCCTGACAAATGGCTTTTACTTGTCTTTTCAGTTCAGGCCTTTAAGCAGATCTGTCCCGAAGGCTATTTTCTCCGGAAGAGCTTTCAACCAGCTTTTCCTTCATGCCGATTCGTCCCTTCTTGTCTGTTACTGATTCCAGTTCTACCTCAATCCAGGTCTGACCGGTATGGCCCTATCATTCACCATATCAGAAGTGGTAATCAAGGGATGTTGTAAATGCCTTAAACGATCGAAGTTCAAAATGTAAGGAACCAACTCGTTCTCAAGTGAACAATGACCTTGCATGCACTCAAAGAAAGCGTCAAATACGAAAGAAAACTAAAAACTCAAAGAAACTACAAGCAAATCGAAAACCTTAACCAAGCCAAGTCGCAACGGAGCCATTTTGTTTTGTATTTTTTAGTGGTAATAAAATAAGAAAAGTGGGTTCATTGCTTGGTATTATCGGGATTTAATTCGACTGTAAGGATCGAGGTGTTTTTAGCTTGGGGAATTAAAGGAAAACGCAAATAAACGTAATTAAATCAAGTAAAGCAAGTGAAATAAAAGGAAATGCAAGTTGGTCGGATGCCACGAGCATGTGCATTAAGGAAATTGCAAGCAAGAATGAAAATAAGCAATATAAATCGAAGTTTCACTAAGTACAATCATGAAAGCCTAAAGTACTACTATGCATGCATGATCATGAGATTTGAAATAATGGAAATTAACAAAAACCAAAAGCATCAATGGAAAGAGCAATCAAATTTGACGTGAAAGTTTAAATATTTTCGAGAAATAACTAGAAATGAAGAGTAAATCTAGGTTTCAACACAAAACTATGCATGAAAATAAAAACCAAAATAAAGCATATGAAATACTCAAAATAAAAACGATCAAGGACTCAATCTATGATCTTGATGTGTCACTCATCTAGATTCCATAGCCAATTCACAAGATCTAACAATTAATCTATGAGCTAAGGCAAAATGCATAAATTGAAGAACAAGCATGAAATTGAAGAACAAGGATGAAATTAAAGGAAAACTTACTTGAATTAAAAATAGAATCCAAAAGCTTGAATAAAATTACAATAAAAATAAAATCCAAGGAAGTACTTGAATTCTTCTTAGGCTTACAAACCCAATGAAATGCTTGAAATTAAAATCTAAGTACTAGAGAGAGAAAATAAATCCAAACTCATGCAAGAGTTGGAAGAATGAGGGGTTTGTTACAAAATAAGAGTTAGGTTATATTTATAATAGGTTTAATTAGGGTTACATGGGTCAAATTGGACTTTAAGGCTTGAAATTCCCAGATTTGACCAAAATTGACCCGTGTTGACCTTCCTAGCCACTTGGCTCGACCCTGGGCTCGATTTGGATCGAGGTGGCTCGACAATGGCCGAGCTTGGGCGCTTGGGGAAGGGGCTGGGCGCTGGGAATGGCTGGGCACGGATTTGGGCGCCAGATTGGGCAAGGCTTTGGGCATGGGCGGTGATCGAAGAATTCTTAGCACTCTAAGAAATCTTCTCTGCAATAGTATGAAGTCGATTGTAGAGAGGTAAGTTTTCCCGAGTCATGTCTCTCGAGGATAGATATAATCGGCGTTAAGTGTTTTTAATTAATTCCTTATCATTCTTAATTAAACTAATCTAATCTAAGAAAGCATTAATCATTGGCTTAGTTTTTGAGTTGTAATCACTAAACTTGAATTGAAAAGAGAGATTGAAAAACACTGAGGCAAAGAGAAAGGAATTTAAAACTTGCTTGAAAATAACTAAACTTAATGACACAAATTTAATCTAATTAATAACCTTAATTAAATTAAAACTATTAACTAAGAAAGCTTGTAAATTTAAAAGATAAAAAGGAGGGAAAGTCAAACTTAAACTCAAAAGAGGTCAAATGCATTAAATAGGTACAAGTCAAATGTTTCAAAAGGGAAAGCTATTAATAACTTTCAAGGCTCCCATGCTTGTTTGAACAAAAAGAGTAAAAAGCTTCAAAACCAAGCATCAATGGAGTTTTTACTACAAGAAGAAAACCAACCTAAATTTAATAGGGAGAACAACTCTACTAAATTTAATAACCAACACAAAGTAAATGCTACTGCAAAAGAACAACACCAAATGAGGGAAAGTTTACTACCAATATTGCATTCCAAACACAAGCTTCAAATGTATCAATCTTCAAAATACCAAGAGCAACTTCAAAAAATAAAATCCACAAATGAGAGAGATGTCACCTTCTCCARCACTTATGAAAAACTACTAACTAGCTAATTAACTAAGCTAAATTAAACTAGCTAACTAAGGATTATATCTAGGTTTGCAATGGAATAGTGAAAATGAGCTTGGAAGAGATTGAATGGGGTTCAAAATCAGCCAAGGAAGGATAAGGTAGGTGGGGGAAAGTGCTAGATATTTATACAAAAACGCAGGGGCAAAAATGTCAAAATGGGTCAAAGAAATATGCGTGTCAGTCGATCGACTGAGAGCCAGTCGATCGACTACCAGTCGATTGACTGAAAGCTGTCGATTGACTGGTATGCCTAAAAATCGCAAAACACACTGCCTTCCAGTCGATTTCCACGAGGTTCAATCGACCGACTGATCTTCAGTCGATCGACAACAAGTCCAGTCGATCGACTGACAGGCAGTTCCGGCTCATTTTTTTCTCATTTCCGCTCTAAACGTCCGCCGGTTGTCGTTCCTCATTTGCGCTGTGTTCCCTTGCTTTCTTGTTCTAATCCGAGTCGAACGGGATGTCCTGAGCGTGCACGGGACCGCTTCGGTCATCCTACGGCCATAAGGACAAAAACGAGTAGAAATAAACAAAAATCCAATGAAAAACGCACAAAAGTTACAAAAACCTAAAACTAATAAAATCGGCCAAAACGTCTCCTAATACACATAAAAGCAAACTATACGCATGCAAGAACGACACAAAATGGTAACAATGCTACGTACAAAAATATGCAAATCAACCACTCCACACTTATAATGATTGCTTGTCCTCAAGCAAAACTAATACAAAATTACAAAACTACCCCCCGGACAATAAACTAATGCACCAAACCTAATTCGAGACATCGTATACTACAATACTTGTTAGCTTGGCTAAAAAGACGACAATGATGTGTTGCCTAAGAAAGTTTAGATCGACTTCCGGAACCTAAAAGTACTAGGTAACCCTCCAAGTCAGTTCCCTCGTCCTTGCCCCGGCTAAGGTCTATCCACGCTCAAACAGTTAATCGGCTCCCTACTAGCCTCAATTATCTACGACTCTCTTTACACACAAAATCTAAAATGGAAAGTAAAAAGTGCAAGAATTGCATATTTATTGCGTAAGCACTTCAAGGATTTATAGTGTATCCTTGTTTATTTTTTTATTATTATTATTTTTTCTTTTTCTTTTTCTCCTTTTTTTTCTTTTTTTTTATTGTACCTAAGGATATATATGGTACTTGAGAAATCAACGGCTCCAATCACTTGTTGCTACTAGCAACTTACATTTATTCCCGATCGAGCACATGGAGCAATTGACGACTCCAAAATACAAAGTAAAATCCTATATAGAGTATTCGATAACAAGGCTAGTTGAGGCACTAGTTCAAAATTGAGAACAAGGATAGCACGAAGCTAAAGCCGAACAAAGTTCCCAACAAGTCAAGTTCCCTAAGTACACTAAATCCGATCGACAATCTAAACTTTTAAACAAATAATCAAAATTGCGTCACTTCGCCAAGGTTCCAAGCAAACATAGCACACACGCTACTCAAATCATCACAAGCAAGCATGCAAGAAATTAAAATCCTAAGATGAACCCTAACCACCCCACACTTAAAACCTAGAAATGACCTCATTCCATATTAAGCTAAGTAAAGCGGTAAAAAGTGTAAGGAAAAGAGAACGCCCCTATTTCCGAGCTTGTGTAGACGCGTTGTGCATAAGTCCTCTCCGGGAGTCGAGTCAAGCTATTTACAAGAAATGAACAATTGGGGGGTGTTTTGCGTGTAATTGTGGTGTTTGTATAGTGTTTTAAATTAGGATTTTATGTTAATTTTAGTAGTTTTTTAGTCGAGTTTTGTTAGATTTTCACTTGTTTTCTCGTTTTGTTGTTCTTTTCGTGTTTCTTGTTGATTTTATACTTAAAATGGTTAAATGAGTTCAACTAATTTGTGGATGGGGGTTATTTGTGTTAGGTTTTGACAAGAAGGCAAAAAGAAGTTGAAAATTGGCCCTTGGCTCAATTTGGCTCGAGCCAAGGCGAGTCCCGCGCACAGCTGCTCGGCCGCTGCCGAGCGCTGCCGGCCACGCCCGCCTAGTCCCGCGCGCAGCTGTCGAGTCCCGCCCGCAAGCCCGCGCGCAACTGCCGAGAGCTGCCGAGCATGTCCGCACACGCCTGTCGACGCTGGCCGAGAGCTACCGAGCACTCCCACGCACAGCTGCCGAGCGTGTCCACCCAGGCCTGCCGACGCTGGCCGAGAGCTGCCGAGCATGTCCGCCCACGCCTGCCGACGCTGGCCGAGAGCTGCCGAGCATGTCCGCACACGACTGCCGAGGGCTGGCACGACTGACGAGCGCTGTCGATCGACTGCCGAGGGCTGGCTCGACTACTTTCCAGAGAGTGGCCATCCTGCCGAGAGCAGTCGATCGACTGCCGAGCCAGTCGATCGACTGCGCGCATGCCTGCCGAATGCCGCCGAGAGATGCCAAGTCCTGCGCGCAGTGCCTGCCGACAGCTGCCGACCACGACCGAGCCATCTCGCCCATCTCCGAGCCACCTTGCAATTTTGCCGAGCCAATCGAGCCCAACTCGACCCAAATGGTCTATTTTGACCATTTTGGGTCAAATTTGGTCAATGCATGGAAATCCAAGCTCATATGTCATAATTGACCCATTTACCCCTAATTAACTTGTATAAATAGAACCTCTCTTTCATTTTGTAAAACACCTCCTCCCAACCCAAGCTTGGGTTTGGGACTTAATTTCTCTAGATTTAATTTTCAAGCTTTGCCTTGGGTTTGTAAGCTCAAGAAGGATTCAAGTACTCCTTGAATTTTTAATTCTTTGCAATTTTAATCAAGCTTTTAGATTCTCCTTTAATTCAAGTAAGCTTTCTTTATTTTTATGCTTTGTTCTTCATTTACATGCTTGTTCTTCATTTTATGCTTTTTCTCTTAGCACCTTGAATTCATGATGAAACTTATGATTTGGCTATGTAATCTAGATGAGTGACACATCTAGATCATAGATCGGGTCTTGGATCATCATGGCTTTGAGTTTTTCCTATGCTTTATTTTGATTTTTATTTTTATGCTTTGTTTCATGCTTAATCCTAGATCTATGCTTCGTTGCTTGTTATTTTCTTTAAGGTTTTAAACTTTCTTGTCAAATTACATAGCATAAATTTGAGTGGACACAATGAAACTATACTTCAAAATGGCGCCGTTGCGACACGGCTTGGTTAAGGCTTTCGATTTGGTTGTAGTTTCATTGTGTTTTTAGCTTTCTTTGTTATTTGACATTTCTTTGTTTAGTATGCAAGGTTCGTATAACTATGGTGGATACATTCCCAACATGGGAGGGCATGGTGCAAACCATGTTGGGAATGAGAGGATGTATAATGGATTTGGCAACGTGGGAGGGCATGGTGCAAACCACGTTGCCAATGGTGGTTATGGTTATGGGAAACCCAACATGGGAGGGCATGGTGCAAACMATGTTGGGTTTGGTGGCATCGTGGGTATAAATGGTTCTTCCGGAGGGTATGATGCTTCAAATCCTTACTATGTGGATTATGAGTCATTTGGCGGTCCGAGCTCCTATGAGATGAGTCCTCCCATCCGTACTATGAGGGATCTTAACCAACCTTTTTTGGGATGTGGATGGTGTGGAACGAGTGCTCATATTCAAGAATATTGCCCTTTCATGTCCTCGTTCGATTCCGTTGATATGTATGGAGGTCGTGGAAGCCAAGCGGGACTCGCTTGTACTACGCCTTCTTTTACTCCACCGCCGACTCCCATCCTTATGAGTTATTTGGAGGTGGGAGATCCATTGTTCCAAGTGGCCCTCCCGAGCGAAAATCTTCTCCTCCGACATATTCTCATAATTATTACGTGAACATGGCTTTATCCTCGAGGTAGTTTGAGTTGACGATGAAAATAGAGACATTAAAGGCTCGAATCGCTCAAATGTCTAGCCCGGAACCGACTCCTCCTTGTGCGGGACCCGATTGTACTACGCCCCCGCCGCCTCACGATCCTCTTGTTACTTATCACGTGGACCAATTTCCTTCGTCTACTCTTCCGGTCACTTTCCTTGACAAGTGTGGGGTAGTTGATTCGGTTGTCTTACCGAAGACGGTTGGCCCGGTTGTCGATATAGAGGGATGTTGTGAGGATAGGTCCCTTGTTCTTCTCGATGAGCCCGTTGTGCCTCTATTCAACCCCATTTTGTGTGGAGATGAGTCTCGATGTATCGTTGAGGGCAACGATGACTTTTTAGAGGGGGAGGTGGGGGTTATTGATGATGAGCTTGAAAGAATTGACGATTATCTTGAGGAGGATGAAGAGAGTAAGTCGATTATTATCCTTGCAAACTCGCACCGAGAAGAAGAGGAAGAGAGGATGGTTGAAGGGTTTAGAATTCTTAAGGATGCCATTGAGTGGAGACCCGGAGTGATTGAGGGAGTCAGCTCTTTGAATTCGAGTCTTGAAGCTATGGTGAGAGCCGGGATGTGGAGGTTTTTAGAAGAGGGCTTGATGTTCGTACTCGCCGAGAGTGAGTGGGTGAATCCCATTCACGTGGTGCCCAAGACGAGCGGCTCGTTGGTTCTTGAAGATGAAGAAGGGGCGTTGTTGTTCATGAGGGCTTCAACGGGTTGGAGGATGTCGATCGAGTTTAAGAAGTTTCATGAGGCCACAAAGAAAGATCGTTTCCCTTCCCCGTTTATCGACTACATGATGGACGAGCTAATCGGCCAATATTCCTTTTGTTTTCTTGACGAGTCTTCGGGTCACTTTAAAGTCACCATTCCACCCGAGGACCTAGCCGAGAAGAGCTTCAATTGCCTATTTGGAACGTTTGCTTTTTGGCGGATCTTATATGAGCTATGCAATGCGCGCAAACACATTCCAAAGAGTGGATCCTCCTGACAAGGAGGAGATCGTTTTGATGAACCCTCCCATTATCTTCCCACCTTGATCGAAAAGGGAGTACGTCGAGCTAATGACGTAAAACAAGCGCTTCTTGGGAGGCAACCCAAGTTCTTTCCATTTCTTTCTTTMTTTCTTTCTTTTATTGAAAAATCCAAAAACATTCAAAAATTCAAAAATCCAAAAATATTTGAAAAATTGAAAAATAAAAAAAATACATTTAGTTGAGTTCATGTACATATTTCCTTGTGTTTTTAATTTCGTATGATTTTCTTTTCTAGATTGGGTTTTTCGACTACAACCATTGGGCTATTTGATAAGATTGATAGCGTTCGTGGAACCGGGAGAAGCTAGACATGCTCGTTTTTTGATTGGATTGCTTAGATGCCTAGGTGGACCCCACCGAGCTCAACCTAAACTCGCTCGGTTGAGGAAGTTTCTATTCAGCCTCCTTTTACTTGTTTCTCATTAAAATGTGGGTAATGCATGGTTTAAGTGTGGGGTGGGTAGGTGGTTAGGGTCCGGGTGTCGAAAAGCATGTTTTGTTGTTCTTAACTCGAGCCTTGGCGAAGTGACGCATTCTTGGAGAAGTGACGCTTACTATTTGCGCTTTTATATGGTTAAGTCGATTTTTGTGTCTTTTGAGTCGTTATTACATTGTTGAACAACTCCACATGCTTGAAAGTTTGAATAGTTTACTTGTCGGGTTTTTGCATGTTTATGGCCTCTTGTGTGAGGGGTTGAATTTTTTGTGCTTCGTCCAAACCCGCCTATATATATATAAATCAACATTTTCTCGTTAAAAGATTGCAAAGCTCTAAAAGCTCTTTTGATTTCGCTCCCAAATTCGGTGCAAACTAGTGAGTAGCCTTGTGTGATTTATCGGCTTGCTTGCATTTTTATGGAAATTGCATTGAGGAGGTTTGATTTTGCTCGTACATGATTGAATTCGAAAATGACCTCGAGGCACATATATCACCCTTGTTCCGGCCATATTCATATATGTAAGCTACTTAAAAATCCCAAATGAGCCCCCTTGAGCCTTTATCCCGTTTCTTGTTAGCCGAGCTCGATTTTAGCTCTTGTATCTTTGTTGTGAGGCAAGAGAGTGTGTTATTAGTATGACGAGAAATGTGTGGGAAATCAAGTGTGGGCTTCGGGTTTTGAGTTGCTTATACAAAAAAAAAGAAAAAAGAGAGAGAATAATACTCCAACACAAATCACGAAAAGTGATAAAGCGTGCGTTCAAGTGATAAAGCCTAATTCAAAGGCTAAGTTGAGTGAAAAGAAGCAAATTCAAAAAGCTTCTAAGTGTTGTGAAATAAAAAGTCGGGAAATGTGGGTGAAATGATGAAAGGGTTTTGAATGAAAGATTGGTGAATTGGGAAAGGTGAAGCGATCATAAGCTTCGGGTTTTAAAAGTTAGGATTTTGTGTGTTATTGATCACGTTTGATCGTGTGTTAGCCACTATATCCATATATTCCATACCTTACCAAAGAGCCAACATTACAACCCATAATAAAGACCTCTTTCGATTCTTGTTTGGTCATGTACTATGAGCAATTTTGAGCGTCCAATTTGTGAAATCTTGACGAGTGCATGCATTGTCCGACTTCGAGCGTATACACGTCCCATATCAAACACTTGAGCGAATTGAGCGAACACCCTCAAAATTCCATTTGTGAGGAAGTCATCGATTTGGCTTGCATTTGAGAAAGAGTAATACGAGCAATGCTTGACGATAGCGAGTTTATGTTGATACTTCCATCATATTAATAAGGATAAGCCACAAGGATTTTTTTTTTTACATAATGTTCATTGCATGTACACTCTCGATTCTTTTCGTTGTTCGAGGACGAACAAACGATAAGTGTGGGGTAGTTGTTTTGCATGTAATTGTGGTGTTTGTCTAGTGTTTTTAATTAGGATTTTATGTTAATTTTAGTAGTTTTTTAGTCGAGTTTTGTTAGGTTTTCACTTGTTTTCTCGTTTTGTTGTTCTTTTCGTGTTTCTTGTTGATTTTATACTTAAAATGGTTAAATGAGTTCAACTAATTTGTGGATGGGGGTTATTTGTGTTAGGTTTTGACAAGAAGGCAAAAAGAAGGTGAAAATTGGCCCTTGGCTCGATTTGGCTCGAGCCAAGGCGAGTCCCGCGCACAGCTGCTCGGCCGCTGCCGAGCGCTGCCGGCCACGCCCGCCTAGTCCCGCGCAGCTGCAGCCCCCAATGCCGAGGTGCCGAGGCTGCCGCCACGCCCCAGTCCCGCAAGCTGCCGACCCGCCGCAAGCCCACCCACTGCCGAGAGCTGCCGAGCGTGTCCGCCCACGCCTGCCGACGCTGGCCGAGAGCTGAGCACCCCGCAAGCGCGTGTCCACCCAGGCCTGCCGACGCTGGCC
This sequence comes from Phtheirospermum japonicum, assembly GCA_014905375.1. Lineage (NCBI taxonomy): Eukaryota > Viridiplantae > Streptophyta > Magnoliopsida > Lamiales > Orobanchaceae > Phtheirospermum > Phtheirospermum japonicum. The sequence goes on from BMAC01000477.1 coordinate 12,032, forward strand.
GAGAGCTGCCGAGCATGTCCGCCCACGCCTGCCGACGCTGGCCGAGAGCTGCCGAGCATGTCCGCAGCACGACTGCCGAGGGCTGGCACGACTGACGAGCGCTGTCGATCGACTGCCGAGGGCTGGCTCGACTACTTTCCAGAGAGTGGCCATCCTGCCGAGAGCAGTCGATCGACTGCCGAGCCAGTCGATCGACTGCGCGCATGCCTGCCGAATGCCGCCGAGAGCTGCCGAGTCCTGCGCGCAGTGCCTGCCGACAGCTGCCGACCACGACCGAGCCATCTCGCCCATCTCCGAGCCACCTTGCAATTTTGCCGAGCCAATCGAGCCCAACTCGACCCAAATGGTCTATTTTGACCATTTTGGGTCAAATTTGGTCAATGCATGGAAATCCAAGCTCATATGTCATAATTGACCCATTTACCCCTAATTAACTTGTATAAATAGAACCTCTCTTTCATTTTGTAAAACACCTCCTCCCAACCCAAGCTTGGGTTTGGGACTTAATTTCTCTCTCTAGATTTAATTTTCAAGCTTTGCCTTGGGTTTGTAAGCTCAAGAAGGATTCAAGTACTCCCTTGGATCTTTAATTCTTTGCAATTTCAATCAAGCTTTTAGATTCTCCTTTAATTCAAGTAAGCTTTCTTTATTTTTATGCTTTGTTCTTCATTTACATGCTTGTTCTTCATTTTATGCTTTTTCTCTTAGCACCTTGAATTCATGATGAAACTTATGATTTGGCTATGGAATCTAGATGAGTGACACATCTAGATCATAGATCGGGTCTTGGATCATCATGACTTTGAGTTTTTCCTATGCTTTATTTTGATTTTTATTTTTATGCTTTGTTTCATGCTTAAATCCTAGATCTATGCTTCGTTGCTTGTTATTTTTCTTTAAGGTTTTAAACTTTCTTGTCAACTTTCATTGCTCTTTCCATTCATGCTTTCAATTTTTGTAATTTGCATTATTTGAGTTTTTATGCATAGTTGTACCTTGTGCTTGCATGCTTGTASTCGGTGAAACAATGCATTTCCTTGCTTATTTCCTTTATTGCTTTGCATTTTCTATTTGAGGCATCCGACGAGGCATCCTACCAACTTGCACTTTCATTTTATAGGATAGTTAGCTATTTTAATTGCTTTATTTTCATTTTCTCTTTATTTCTTCAAGCTTGAAACACCTCGAAACTTGCAATTGAATCGAATTCCGATAATACCAAGCCATGAACCCGTTGATTCATTTCAACACCACAAAAACTCTACTAACAGGGGGTTGCAAAAACAAGTGATATACAAAAAGCGAAAATCTTTTTGGGTTTTTTGAAATTTCTTTTTTTTATTTTCTTTTTTATTATTTTTTTTATACTATATACAAAAACACTATATATATATATATATATATATATATATATATATATATATATATATATATATATATATATATATATTAAAATTTTGTTTGGGTTTTCAAGAGCTAGATAAGAAATTAAAGAACATAATCAAATCAAAATGAAACAAACAAAAGTAACGTGCCAAGTTTACGAAAACAAAAATAAAAAGGATAATCGGAGAATCAATTACGTCTCCTACGTCGGTGTTGGAGGTTCGCATCCTCGTCCTCTTCCTCGTCCTCTTCTTCTTCCTCTTCTTCCTCGTTTCCATCTCCTTCTCCGTCGCTCTCCTCGTCATCATCCTCGTCCCGAGGCAATCGACTCTCGATCAACAAGAGGTGGCTATGGAGGGCGCGGTGTGCTCGTTCGTTTCTCGCTTGCCCGGCCCTCAACTCCTCCATGCCGGTGTCGAGACGGTCGAATCGGGCGAACACTTGGCGCTGGAACTCGGGCCAACCCATATTAGGACCCGGGCCGGTGCTCGGGCGTCCCTCGCCATGCGGTATTGCCGCGTGGCTTGTGCTTGCATCGAAATGTTGCCCCGAACTGGTGTTTGGGGCTTCTTCAGGCTCAACACCCTCTTCGTGCCGTCTCTCTAACTCGGCCTCTTCTTTGTTCGCCTCTTGCTCTTGCTCGTGGGCTCAGCGGTGGCGTAGGTCTATCGGGACCTTGGGCATTTTCAACACAAGCTCTACCGGCTCGATCTTTTCAAGATTTTCCGCCTCGGGGTCGAAACCAAAGTATCGGGCGAGCAAGGTAATCATGGGCCCCATCCCGACCCGAGCGACACTCCCGGCCCTCGTCTTCCGAATCCCAAGAATCCCGACTCGGATGAAGGGATAGGCGGCGAATCGATGGCCGTTGTGAAGGCACCAAAGCATGTAAACCTCATCCTGGGTAAGGTTGGTGCTCTCGTGCTTGCCCATCAGGACATGGGCGAAGAACTTGTAAATCCCGAGCAATACCAAGTCGGTGATTGCCGAGGCCTGGAAATGCGGAGTTCCACGTCCGCCCGTGATAGTTTCCCAAAATTGATGCAGCGCAAACCCTCTCGGTCGCTCCTCCCACAAAACTTGAAAATCCTACCCGAGAACCGCATGAAGCACGTCTCGGGTGATCCGGCATTCGACTCCATGAAAACGAACAGTGAACTCCCCGCTCACACCACTCTGGAAGGTCGAGAAGAATATGAGCATTAACTCTAGGTACGCCGGTGCACGGAAGGATGCAAATTGACGCCCGCTCAAGGCGTCGATGAGACGGAACGTCCGTGACCCAAAGTGCTCGTGGTCCCCATTTTCTACCCACCCTTGTAAGCGTTCAATATCAAAAAATGCGGGCGGGCGTATTGCTATTGGATGAGGCTTTGATACATCTCCCCTTCAGCCTCGGAGTGAATCAGGAACGGAGCACCATAGACGTGGGCGAGATTGGGGTTATTGGCCTCATAAAACTCATCGTCAGAAAGATTATCCATAAGAATTATATGAAGTGATTCACGAGAGGAATACGAAAACTTTGGTTAAGGAATCGTAAGGAATTGACAAGAATGGAAAACGAAAGAGTTTTAGCTAAGAGTGCTCATTGGGGCATTTCATCGAACACGTGTTGGGTAGGATTTTCACTAAGGAATTTTGAGAAAAATGGAACAAGATTCTACACACAACCCAACCAATTCACAAATACGAACGACAAGGACTTAGTTTCAAGTGAATTACCTCAATGAATTGCTCAAAATCGAGACGAAACCTGGTTACACACCCTACCCTTGGGAATTGAGAATTTGGGAAAAAGTTGGGGAAAACAAGAATTATAGGTGAGATCTTCCAACCTAGGTGAAATTGGGATGGAGATTACCGGAAAAAGAGAAGAGGTTGAGTCGATCGACTAGCCCTTCAAAATTTCGTGACTCCCTCCTTTTCCTCTCTTTTCTTTTCTTTTTCTGTTTCTGTGTCGAAAACCGTCTACTGCCTGTTTAAAAAGATGTCGTGACACTGTAGTAGTCGATCGACTGGTCCTTAGTCGATCAGCCGAGCTTGCAAAAATTCGGAAACCTACTGTCCTCCAGTCGATTTGGTACCCTCAGTCGACCGCTCAGTCGATCGGCTGAACTCGCAAAACTTGAAAACTTACTGTCCTCCAATCGATTCAACCGCTCAGTCGATTATTTAGTCGATCGACTGCACTTCAGTTGATCGACTGATGGGCAGTAGCCAACTTCCTGATTTCGATTTCCTTCATTCTCAAACTGCCATGATTTCTCCTAGAAAACCCGAAAAGAAAGAAAAACCTAACTTAACGATCAATTGATAAATAATATACACACAACTCGAAAGAAAATGAGAAAGGGGGTTAAGAAGTCGTGGGTTGCCTCCCACGTAGCGCGTTTGTTTAAAGTCATTCGCTCGACTATTCTCCTTTGATCAAGGTCCCGTCGGGGGCACATCTCCTAAATCTTCCTCTTCCACGGTCACGAATTCGAGATCTTTGGCTTGCAACAATCCGTGTCGGTAAGGCTTGACTCGTACACCATTCACTTAGAAATGCTAGTTCGTCTTGGGGTCGATCAATGCCATGACTCCAAACGAGGATATCCTCTCGATCGTGTACGGTCCGCTCCACTTAGACATGAATTTCCCGGGAAACAACGCGAGTCGGGTATTGTAAAGGAGCACTTGCATCCCTTCCTCCAACTCCTTGGGCACAAGCTTCTTGTCGTGGAGGAGCTTCATCTTTTCTTTGTACATTCGAGCACTCTCGAACGCCTCGTTTCTTAGCTCATCAAGATCCTCAATTTGGAGCCTCCGCTCCTCGTCGGCTTGTTTCAAATCGTAGTTGCATGCCCGGATAGCCCACCAAGCCCTATGCTCCATTTCGACCGGTAGATGGCACGCTTTCCCATATACAAGGCGATAGGGGCTCATTCCGAGAAATGTTTTATGGGCCATGCGGATGGCCCACAAGGAAACCATGAGCTTTGTTGACCAATCTTTCCGATTCGGTTGGACGGTCTTCTCGAGAATGTTCTTTATTTGACGGTTGCTCGTCTCGACTTGACCGGCCGTTTGGGGGTGGTATGGCGTGGACACCTTGTGAACGACCCCGTAGTTCTTCAAAACCCTTTCAAGTAACTTGTTGTTGAAGTGTTTACCTTCGTCACTAATAATCACCCTCGGAACTCCGAATCGGCTAAAGATGTTGCTCCGCACAAATTTCACCACGGTGTCGCCATCGTTCCTCCTCGTCGGGATTGACTCGATCCATTTAGAAACGTAATCAACTCCAACCAAAATGTATTCAAAATCATGAGACTTCGGAAAGGGGCCCATGAAGTCGATACCCCACACGTCGAATATCTCAACGGCCAAATTATACGTCATCGGCATCTCGTTCTTTTTTCCTATACTTCCGGTCCTTTGGCATCGATCGCACTTTTATCAATGGCCGTGGGCATCTTTGAAGAGGCTAGGCCAATAGGAACCCGATTGAAGAACCTTTTAAGCAGTCTTTTGCCCGCCGAAATGTCCCCCGACTAGGTGATCGTGGCACTTCGTCAAAATTTCCCTTTTCTCCTCGTTCGGAATACACCGCCTCAACATACCATCTTTTTCGATCTTGTACATGTGAGGGTCATCCCAATAATACCCTCGGCAAGTGGAAAGAAACCTCCTTTTCTCATGATGAGATAGATCCGGGCGGAGTGCTTCGCTAGCAAGGTAGTTGGCAATGTCGGCATACCATGGTGCGGAGGAAACAACGAATAAATTCTCATGCGCAAGGTTTTCTCCAATGATCTCTCTCTATCCAAATTGGACCTCTAAATGAGAGAGGTGGTCGGCGACAACGTTCTCGCACCCCTTCCGATCCTTGATCTCCACATCGAACTCTTGAAGCAAGAGTATCCATCGGATTAGCCTCGTCCTAGCTTGAGGCTTGTTGAAGAGATATCTCAACGCCGCATGGTCACTATGCACAATAACCCTCGAACCAATGATGTAGGCTCGAGACTTTTCAAGCGAGAAAATTACGACGAGGATCTCTTTTTCGGTAGTTGTGTAGTTCTTTTGGGCGTCGTTGAGCATGAGACTTGCGTAATAGATGACCCGAAGAAGCTTGTCCACTCTTTGCCCCAAGATGGCTCCCAACACTTCGTTCGATGCGTCGCACATTATTTCGAATGGGAGAGACCAATCTGGGGCCACCACCACGGGAGCCGAGGTCAAACTTTCCTTTAATGAATTGAACGCCGAACAACAAGCATCGTCAAACACAAATGGTACATCGGTACTAAGTAAATGGCACAAGGGACGGTTAAGCTTTGAGAAATCCTTGATGAACCGTCTATAGAATCCCGCATGACCAAGAAAACTACGAACTCCCTTCACGTTGATTGGAGGCGGGGGTTTCTCGATCACGTCGACCTTCGCCTAGTCAACTTTGATTCCCTTGGACGACACCACGTGCCCCAAAACTATCCCACTTCTCACCATGAATTGGCTCTTATCCCAACTCAAGGTGAGGTTACTTTCGACACACCTCTCCAATACACTCGCCAAGCGATCAAGACATTCATCGAACGTGGAGCCGTAGATGGAAAAATCGTCCATAAAAACCTCCATATATTTGTCAATCATATCGGAGAATATTGATAGCATACACTGTTGGAAGGTGGCGGGTGCGTTGCATAACCCGAAGGGCATTTGTCGGAATGCGTATGTGCTAAAGGGGAACATGAACGTCGTTTTGGATTGGTCCTCCGGTGAGATGGCAATTTGGTAATGTTTCAGCCCAGAATATGCCCGACGTAAAAAGCAACACCTGGAGCCTTGAACACCCACCTGATCTGCACACAAACACAAGTTAGAAAGGACCATCGGTGGTTTTCCGGTGGAAGCCTCTCCGATGCTTAAGTCAGTAAGCGTTTGAGGTGTTTTTCCAAAAAGCAAAGAAGGAGTGCTTCAAAAGAATGACATACCTCTCTCAGCCTTGGGGCTGAGATATTTATAGTTTATCCCATGTGGGGACCCCAGCCAAGATCTCAGGGGCACATGCCATGAATCAAGGATTGTTACGTAACCAATTCTGACAAGTGGTCCCACTTGTCTCCTTATTGGGAATCTGGGAAGCAGGTCTTCCCCGTTCCATGTTTGCCTTATTTCTTGCCTCTATACCACCTCAGTATCAATATCAGACTTGAATCTAGTCAGGTCTTCCTTATTTCAGATCTTTCTCATTCTGTATCCCTTCGACACCAGCATTATGTTCACCTCTAACCCCGGGTCTTTTCTGGCAGAGCGCATTTGCTAGCTCGGTATAATCCCCAAGCTGTAATGATCTTTTCTTAAGAGATGGTCAAGTCAGAAGAAATCCCGTATGATAACTTACCAAATTCCAGATGTTTCGTTTACTCAAGAGGCCTAACTAAACCTTCTTTCGAGACAGAGCTGCTCTGTCTATATCTCCTCTTATCCTAACTACTTGGGTCAGATCTACCCCAAGGCAGGTCTGGCATATTTACTGCCCTATCAGGTAATATCCAGACAATCCATCGAGAAACAATACGAGTGGTGCCCCGCGAGCTTTTCTAACATTTGGTCAATGAACGGTAACGGGAAGTGATCCTTCTTGGTGGCGGCATTAAGTTTTCGAAAATCTATACACATCCGCCACCCAGTGATTGCACGAGCCGGCATGAGCTCACCACGGTCGTTCTCAATTATGGTAATTCCACTCTTTTTCAGCACCATGTGTACCGGGCTCACCCACTCACTATCTCCAATATGGAAAATTAGACCCTCGGTTACGAGCTTTAGGATCTCGCTTTTCACCACTTCCATCAAATTCGGGTTCAAGCGACGTTGGCACTCTCTTGTTGGTTTCGCCCCATCCTCAAGGACAATACGATGCATACACGTGGAGGGGCTTATCCCCTTAATATCACCAAGGCTCCACCCGATCGCCTTCTTATTCTTTTTCAATACTTCAACCAATTGCGCCTCTTCACGCTCGGAAAGCTCGGCAAAGATAATCACGGGCTTTGATCCTCCCTCTTCCAAATACACATACTTAAGATGGCTCGGTAGGGCCTTGAGTTCCAGTTTTGGTGTAATGGTTGGTTCCGCACTCGCGATCTCCAATATCTCCATCACCCCTGCCACTCGTCGTCCTCAATGACCTCATCCACAAGTCCCACGAAGGCTTGCTCAACCAACTCTTCTATCGGATCAATCATCGAGTAATCGGCTTGAAAAGATGAAGGGGGAACAACTCCCAAGTCATGGATCAAAAAATTAACCGTGTCCTCCAAAACCGAGAACGACAACTTTCCATTCTTAACATCGATCAAGGTGTTTGTAGTCGCCATGAACGGTCGCCCTAGTAAGATTGTGTGATCTCTTCCTTTGTTGCTCACCTCCCCGACATCCAAAATGATGAAATCCACGTGAACTATGAGGTTCCCCACTTGTACCAAAATGTCTTCTACTACGCCCTTCGGATATCGGATCGATCGATCGGCCAATTGCAAGCACATTCTCGTCTCCTTGAGATCGCCCAACTCCAATTGTTTAAAGATGGAGTAGGGCATCAAATTGATTCCCACGCCGAGGTCCAACATCCCTCGTGTTTCCTTTCCGTTCCCATGGGTAATCTTGATGTAAAATCTTCCCAGATCACTCTCTTTAGGCGGGAGAGGGTTGTTATAGACGATACTTGCCGCGTTCGATATACACACTTTCTCGTTATCCTCGAACCTTCGCTTCTTGGACGTCAATTCCTTGAAAAACTTGGCGTACGCGGGCACATTCCAGAGTATTTCGAGCAAAGGGAGGTTAATGTTAACCTTCGATAGCATCTTGTACAACTCGAGAAATTGGTCGTCTTGTTTTGTCGGTCGGATACGACTCGGGTTTGGAATCGTAGTTCGGTACGGCATCGTGGATTTGTGGAGTCCTCTGGTAGTCTTAGCCTCCGTCGCCTCTCCGATTGAAGAAGACAAGGGTAAGCTAGGATCGGCTATGGGCTCGTTCGAGCCTTACATGGTTGGATCTTGTTAGAATTGGGGTGAGGGCATTGAATCATTGTTGGGAAGGGCTACTTTGTTATCCACCAACTTTCCGCTTCGAAGTAATGTCACGGCTTGAGCTTGAGCCGGTTGACTTGGTAGCTTATCTTTGTCACGGACCCGTTTAAGTTCATTAACATCCGTCGCCACTTGCCCAGGTTGTGTTTCCAAACTCGCAAGCCGTCTTGTCAATTCAGATAGGATAGACTCAATTTTTGGTTGACGCAATGTCGACTTGTCTTGTGGAGGCGGATATGACGCTTGAGAAGGCGGGAACGGTGGTTGTCGCGCATTGAACGGGGCTTGAGGCCGTGGTTGTTGCATCGGAGGCCCGGGTGGCATTTGAGCTTGGGACGTGTCCCCCCACCTAAAGTTGGGGTGGTCCTTCCGCATATATGGGGTTCCGTTTCGATAGCTTGGTAACCTTGAACTGCGAATGCTTGCTCGTCGAAACTACTCGGTGGCCCATAAACCGTCGGGCATGCACTAGCTCCATGCCCCGAGATACAACATGTGGGGCACGTCTCCATTGACCCCGAGAACTGTTGGATGAGGGAGGCCACTTGGCTCTCTAGTTCGGCGATCTTACGGGCCCACTCGGGATCCTCTTTTGTCGAAACCTCCTTCACTTGCTCCTTCCGCTCCAAGATACTCATGCGATGGTCGTCGGCGGCCATGTTCACGAATATGTCGTACAACTCCCTCGTCGAGCGTCCGGCTAGATTTCCGCTGGAGGCATTGTTCACCATACGCTTGGACGCAAATGTCAACCTGTTATGAAAGAATTGATTCAAGAAATCCTCGGTGAACCGATGATGGGGGCATTTGGTGAGATAGCCCTTAAATCGCTCCCACGCCTCGTAGAAGGTCTCGTCTCTCGCTTGACGGAATGAGGCGATCTTTGCTCGAAAATTGTCCATTTTATCTTGAGAATAGTACTCCTCTATAAACCTCTCGGTCACCATATCTCAATTGGTAAGGGAATCGGCCGGCAACGTCATGAGCCAATCGACGGCTTTATCCTTCATTGTGTACGGGAAACACCTCATTTTAATTTGATCAATGTGAATCTCTTGGCGCGGAAAGCTTGACACCCTGTAGGAAAAGATGCGTAGGAATTGAAGAGCATCCTCTTGTGGTAGGCCGTGAAAATTCGAAAGTCAGTTGAGATCAATCGGCCGTAAGTCATACTCGAGGGGTCTTAACCGAATGCTTGAGAAGAAATCCCCCATATATGGCCGTGACACTTCCTTTATAATATTTTTCGAGACTCCATCGGGGGTGGCAAACGGGTGGCCGTCCACATCTTGTACGGCGTAAGGATTTTCGTTGACGGCGGGCATCCTCAGAAAGTCTTGTGGATGTGAATCTCGAAAACGATGCGTGGGCCCGGTCTGATGCTTCATGCGAGGTGCTTGTAAATGGGGACCGGCGAAGTGTGGCCCTTGGAATTGTGGCCTCTGAGCATGAAAGTGCGGTTGAAACGGGTACGGCGAGCCATCGACAATCGGGCCTTAGAATTGTGTTCCATGTGTCGACGGGTCCGAGTGTGGCGAAGCTTGATGTTGGGGCTCGGGTGTCGGCACACGAGCATGAGGTGGGGAAAATGGGCCTTGAAATTGGGCATTCGAGCTTTGAGGGTCTTGATTTGGAAACTCGTTCCCCCTTGATCAAGTGGTAACCCGTAAGAGAGTTGTGGACCTTGGTGAAGCGGGCCATGAGGTGATGAAGTTGGCCCGATCGTTATTTGAGGCAGAGTTATCCCTTGGTTGTCTTGAGTAAGTGCGGGTGGCGTCGGGTTTTCGAACGAATTGGTCATCGTTCGACCCTCTATCACCGTAGGTAAGGACGGGTCGAACGTGTCTTGATTCCTTGTGGCTCGTCTCACCCTCTCAGGATTGGTCAAATATGGAGTCAATTCTCGTCCAAGCGATCACCTACCTTGCATACACAACACTCGACAAAGGGATTACGATATCGAGTGTGAAACACTAATCTAGTCTAATCTACTAATTAAGACAACAAGAAGAGTTATTAAGAACACCATTAGCCTGAATGTAATCCTCGGTAACGGCGCCAAAATTTGATCAAAGAATTCTTAGCACACTAAGAAATCTTCTCCGCAATAGTACGGAATCGATTGTAGAGCGGTAAGTTTTCCCGAGTCGTGTCTCTCGAGGATAGATATAATCGGCGTTAAGTGTTTTTAATTAATTCCTTATCATTCTTAATTAAACTAATGTAATCTAAGAAAGCATTAATCATTGGCTTAGTTTTTGAGTTTTAATCACTAAACTTGAATTGAAAAGAGAGCTTGAAAAACATTGAGGCAAAGAGAAAGGAATTTAAAACTTGCTTGAAAATAACTAAACTTAATGACACAAATTCAACCTAATTAATAACCTTAATTAAATTAAAACTATTAACTAAGAAAGCTTGTAAATTTAAAAGATAAAAAGGAGGAAAAGTCAAACTTAAATTCAAAAGAGGTCAAATGCATTAAATAGGTAAAAGTCAAGTGTTTCAAAAGGGAAAGCTACTAATAACTTTCAAGGCTCCCATGCTTGTTTGAACAAAAAGAGTAAAAAGCTTCAAAACCAAGCATCAATGGAGTTTTTACTACAAGAAGAAAACCAACCTAAAAGTTTGAAGTGTGAATTTCAGAAGCATAGGGAGAACAACTCTACTAAATTTAATAACCAACATAAAGTAAATGCTACAACAAATGAACAACACCAAATGAGGGAAAGTTTACTACCAATATTGCATTCCAACCAAAAGCTTCAAATGTATTGTACAATCTTCAAAACACCAAGAGCAACTTCATAAAATAAAATCCAAAAATGAGAGAGATGTCACCTTCTCCAACACTTATGAACAACTACTAACTAGATAATTAACTAAGCAAAATTAAACAAGCTAACTAAGGATTATATCTAGGGTTTGCAATGGAATAATGAAAATGAGCTTGGAAGAGATTGAATAGGGTTCAAAATCAGCAAAGGAAGGATAAGGTAGGTGGGAGAAAGTGTTAGCTATTTATATAAAAATGCAAGGGCAAAAACGTGGGTCCAAGAAATCTGCGTGTCAGTCGATCGACTGAAAGCTATCGATCGACTGGTATGCCCAAAAATCGCAAAACACACTGCCTTCCAATCGATTTCCACAAAGTTCAGTCGACCAACTGATCTTCAGTCGATCGACAGCAAGTCCAGTCGATCGACTGAGATCCAGTCGATTGACTGTCCTGTTAGTCGATCGACTGACAGGCAGTTCCGGCTCATTTTTTTCTCGTTTCCGCTCTAAACGTCCGATAGTTGTCATTCCTCATTTGCGTTGTGTTCCCTTGCTTTCTTGTTCTAATCCGAGTCGAACGGGATGTCCTGAGCGTGCACGGGACTGCTTCGGTCATCCTACGGCCATAAGAACAAAAACGAGTAGAAATAAACGAAAATCCAATGAAAACCGCACAAAAGTTACAAAAACCTAAAACTAATAAAATCGGCCAAAACGACTCCTAATACACATAAAATCAAACAAAACGCATGAATTCACGACACAAAATGGTAACAAAAATACGTACAAAAATATGCAAATCAGGCGGGCACTGCTTTGGGCAATGCTGGGCACTGGCAGGCGCGGCCATGCACGGAAGTTGGCATGGAAACGGGCGCCAAAATAGGCGCAGGCAGGCGCGGGGCTGGGCAACGCTGGGCGTGGGCTGTGCGCACCGTCGGTAGGCGTCGGGTGTGGGCGCGCGGGCGCTGCACACGCTGGCCGACAGGGACGTGCGGGCGCTGCGCGGGAGTTGTTGGGAGCTGCCTGGGCATGGCATGGCGTGCCCTTTCATGTGCCAAGGGTGTGGCATGGATTTGGGCGTGGCTGGGCACGCCTGGTCTAACATTTCAGAATGTTTACCATTTTGGAGCTTGCTCTTGGCACCGACTTGGGCACGGCTTACCTTGAATTTTTGTCCTCAATGCCTCCACCTATAAAATAGGAACTTTGAACATAAATATCCAAGAATTACCCCAAACCTCAGATTAATTGAACCTATTAAATCATATTAAGTATAAAATCAAAAAAAAACACGAAAAATAATAAAACAAGAGAAACAACCTAATAACTTAACTAATCGACTCAAAAACTGCTAAAACCAATATAAAACCCGATTTTAAAAAAATAAGAAAAATACCACAATTACATGCAAAACAGGTCCCAACCCTTTTTGTAGACTTCAAAGAGCTACCTTCACTAGCACCTTATCACCTGACCCCAACACGTTCTTTCCACCTGACATCTCTTCCACCTTCCCTTTATCTTTCAGTTAAACAGAAACAATGTTCTTATGTTCTTCAACCGGCACCTTGTTGCTTGACTTAACAACCTTTTTTTCAACCGTCTTCGTGCCCGACACCTTCTTCACCTTCTTCAAAACCTTTTCAACAAAATCATCTGAAACTGCGACATCTACTCCCGTATCTCCAGCAACAGGTCTTTCTGGTTTCAATCGATTAACATTTAACATTAACAGGTCCTTATGAACTAATGAAAGTCCGGTTGTCTTATGCACGTCAACAGACATTTTCTTCGCTTTTGGTGGATATGACGATCTCTTTGCTCTCTATTTTTTCATTAACTAATAGAAAATAAAGAAACACAAAAAAATATATATCAAAATATTACACATATAATTATAAGACCATATATTATACTTTAGATTTGTTTTGTAATACTTTAAATGTATTTTATAATACATAATGTGAAACAGAACAGTTTCAAAATACCAAACAATAATATAATACTTTAAGCTTATTATTTGATACTTTATATGTGTTCTGTGATACATTTAACATGTTCCATGATACTTCATGTTTTGTGATACTTTAAAAAAAAAAACATAGTTTTAAAATCATAAAAAAAAAATATAATACTTTAAGATTATTATTTGATACTTTAGATGTGTTCTGTAATACTATTAACATGTTCCCTAATACTTTTAACATGTTTTGTGATATAATTATTATGTCAAAAAATTAAAACTCAGAAAAAACACATAAATAGCTAACACGTAAAAGTATCAGACCACATGTAATACTTTAGATTAGTTTTGTAATACTTTAAATATATTTTCTAATACATAACGTGAAACAGGAAAAGTTCAAAATATCAAGCAAAATATAATATTTTAAGCTTATTATATGATGCTTTAGATGCATTCTGTGATACTTTTAACATGTTTTGTGATACTTTGAAAAAAAATCTAAACCTAGTATCAAAACTCATAAAAGACACATAATAGATGACTAAAATAACACAAAAATAAAATCAATCTAACAAAAAATCAATCGAACAGAAAATGACAGAGTAGAACACTATACATCGAATAGAAAATAAGGACTAAAAACCTAAATCATATATACAAAATATAGGAAATGAGTATAAACACGGGGAATCTATATAAAAAATGAAAGACAACTAGAAAATTATCTTGAATATTGAAAGCCCTAGATCGACAGTAAATTGTGCAAGTTTTAGCTTCGAAAATTCGCCGAAGGATTTGATATTGGTTTGGATTTGCCGACTATAGGTTTGAAATCACAGTTTCAATTTGATATTTGTAGTTGCAGAGTTTTGCTCGGTTGTTCATGAATTTTCAATTTAGATTTGATATGATAGCTGAGGGATAATCGGCTGCTGCGAATTTTGCTCTCAAACTTCCTTCAAATCTGGATTTGCTCAGGTTTGGAATTGAAAATTCACAGATTTTAAAAATCATTCGCTGCTCAGGTTTTGGATGAAGGTTTGAATTAGGTTTGAAATTGGTTTGAATTGGATGGAAACGGGGGTGAGCAATTTGGTTCCTGGATGGGGTGAGCAATTTGTTTCATGGGTCCGGTTTCATGTGGATGAATAAGGGTGATCCGGTTTCATGTGGATGGATACGGGTTGGAGGGCACCGTTCACTGGATCCAGATAAGAAAAATAATAAAATATGGTCTCATAAGGTGAGACCAGTCTCACCCAAGTATTTGCCTTTTCAAATATTTATATTACGGAGCACTTGTATGCTACAGACACAAGTCGAGAATACGACATTCATATTCTTTTTGAATTACCTATACTTCTATGTATTTTTATTTTTGTAAGCTTTGAAATGTGTTATTTTACGCGTAACTTGCGAGTTTTATGTCAAATATCGAGAGTTATAGAGTTGAAAATGGTTGAAAATTATTTTATACGACGATAATATCGTTTTTACCAATAAATATATATTTATTAAACTATTAATTCATTTCTCAAAGTTCGTGTAACATACAAGCATAACACTAGTTTTAAAATAATAACCGAAACCGAATCGAAACTAGGTCTAAAACAAAAATAAAAACGAAAACCAAAATATTTACTCCCTCTGTTTCTAATTAATTGATTTTCTGAACTCTTTCTCAGTTTTCTGATTAAATGACGTTTAAAATATTTATCATCTTTTCTGTCTACTTTATCCTTATTATAATCATAATAAATCTTATATTTTTTAACTTATCAATAATATTTTGTGAAGATAAGTATATTAATAAAACACATAAGTATAAGAGAGATAGAGATAAACAATAGTTTTTTCAATGTAAAAGATAATTATACATATTTAAGAGATTGATTATCTGGGGCAACTTGGTCAGATTACACAATTTTTAATTCTCTCATCTCACGCCAGAACGTCAATTATTTAGGAACGCAGGAGTATAAAATTGCAAACCAAATCAAACCGAATATGTTTAAAACCGAATTAACCGAATCGAATTAATAAAAGATAATATAAAAATTATCATTTTTTTTAATTATATTTCGGTTAAAATCGAACCAAAGTTTATTTGTAAAATCGAACCGAATTAACCGATATTTACGAATTTTCAAACCGAACCGAATTTACATAAAAGCGAATCGAACCAAAAATTTCGGTTCGATTATTTCGATTTTTTGCTCACCCCTTTAACTACAAGTTGAAGAAACTCAGTGAACAAATACGAAAAAAAAGAATAAATATAAATGCCTTTAAATACAGAGGAAAAGAAAAGGCAGTATGCTGAATTCCATAACTGCCCCCATACACTCTACGTAATTACCAAACACACCTTCCTCCCTTTCTAAATCCTGAAGCTCATTGTTCCTTATCTACTGCTCAAGAACAAAGAAAAGAAAATGGATTCAATAGCACTAAAATCTCCTCATTTCGCACCCAACAGCAAAATTAATTTCTGGGCATCAGCAAATGGGGGTCAATACACTTTTTCTTCTTCATTTTCTTGCGTGTCGTCATTTTATTCGCAGAGGTCGAGGCTTAAGGGCAACTCAGCAATAGTGGCCGCAGCCAAAAAAGAAAATAAAAGGAAAAAAGATGACAATCATAGCTTTGTTCCCAGGCCCGATGAGGCAACGGGCCCTTTTCCTGAAGCTGTGCTCCTTAAAGAGGTTTGTCTTCTTCTTCTTTTTTTTTCTTTTTTTGAGTGTATCTGTCAATAATTACACACAAATGTTTGTGTTTTTAGAAAATGCATTCATGTTTGCATTTTGTTTCATATTTCTGTTATGTGACTTTCTTTTGGTTTTAATTGGATGTTAAAGTGCCTGATGGTGTAGAGAGACTCATTCTCGTACAGTTTTATTAATCTGTTTGTGATTTTGTATTTCCCCTTTCTTAACGGTTGGGTTCTCTGAGTTTTTGACATTTTATTTCAATTGATTTTTTCTTTTTTATGTTTGTGATTACCCAAGGGAAGAGCTTTTGATGTAGGTTTTTGGTTTTCAGTAAACTTAAGCGAAAAGTTTTAGAGGTGCTGACTTGTTTTCCATTTAACCAATTGATAATTCTTGAAAAGTTAAAGAAGAGTTTTTGTTTTTCCAAGATATTTAATTAGTACATTTAGCTGCTTCCAAATGTTGATTACTCTTGTTTATGCTTGAAGAGGAATATATAATCAACATATATATATTTTTTTCTTCCCATTCCCAATATATAATTAGCAAATTGTAATTACTTTCCCAGAAAAAGGTTGAGGAAGATGGTAAGCTTATGCCGGAGTTTGCAGATGTAAAAGAACGTAAGTTAAACTTTCACTTTTTCTAACTTTTGATTTACTCGAATATATATATATAAGTGTGTGTGTGTGTGTGTGTTGAAAGAGTGAAATCTGAAGCAATAAGATGAAAATTTGATTTGCAGGTGAACTTTTCGATGCCTTGAACCTGCAGCTCGAAAGTGATATGAATGTAGATCAAAGTAAGAAATGTCTCTACTCTATATCAGTTGCTACTTGTGATTGAATATATACTGTACCCTTTGTTTTCTTTGTCGATCATGGTTTAATTTTTCCAATAGAACTGAGTTAAGAATAACGCTGTAATATATATTCTTTTACAATGTTCTTTGAAGACACTTTTTTTTTTTTTTGCCACGTCTGTGCCAAATGGGCAGTAGGTTCCATCTTACAGAACCAGCTGCCATATCTTTATTAGTTTTTCATAATAAGAGTATCGTGTATTCATATCATAATTTTGTACTATTTGACTTAAATTTGAATTTAGGACTAATTAAGATATGTTCCTCCACTTGGAAAACTATTAGACAATTTTCTCCTAAAATAAATAAGGGTAGATAAATAAAATCAAGGTTTAATTACGAAAAAAAAACTTTAGGCTCAATCAATTTTAAAAAATAAAATAAAAAACAAAACCCATTTATTTATAGGCCAGTGCTTATCTGATGAGCAGGTTGTACATGCAAATATCATGAACATTATGACACTGCAATAAGAAAATCTGAGTCTGAATAGTTCCAACAAATTCTTGTAAATAACTATTTCCTAAACCAATAACACCAAAATCTAATTGCCAATCAATATATCTAAGTAACCCATAAATCCACATTAAAACATGTAATTTCTCATCAAGCTA
>BMAC01000477.1:29925-40373 GCA_014905375.1 Phtheirospermum japonicum
AAAATTACAAAACCCACCCTTGAGGTTTGATTCCATATTACAGTTAGCGCCGTTTGTTAATTGACCTGGTGGAATTTGTTAATATTAGTAAATATTTACAATTACACCCTCAAATTCAAAATATTACAAATATAACCCCACTTTTCGCATGGCCAGTTGTAATATTTAGAAAGTGAGGGGTTGTAAATGTAAAATGTAAGACGAAGGTTGAAGTTAGTTGTAATATTTAAAAAAGTTGAGGTTAACATTGGACGATATCAGCAATTTCTGTTGTTAATAAGGGTATTTATCCCTATTTCTAAACAGATATTAAGGGGGTATTTGTATTTTTGAAAGTTAGTTGAGTTTTCTTTTAAAATACTAGATTGAACTTCAACGGTATTTTTGAACACTATAATAAGGACTTGAAACATTCTGAGAGTACAACTAAATATTTGAAAAATGGTTATAAAAGGAAAAAGAAAAGGAAAGAAAGAAAAAATATTTGGTACTGCATATGGAAGCTAAAAATCACCTCGAATTTCGGTATTGGACGTTCTCAACCTCTTCCTTGTGATCCTCATGAATTAAGTACACCACTTCATAGTGTCGCACTGTCCCAAAACATGACAGAAAATTAACTACATCCTCATTTCAGTTTAAAACGGCATAAATATATGCCAGTTAAAAAAAAACAAAAAAAAAAAAAAAAAAAAAAAAGTGCCAATTCAGATAAAATAAATTTTGGGTCAAATAATATATATATATATATGTATATATATTTAACTTTTCTTAATTCTCTCTCTCTTCATGACCGTGCACCTCCGTCTCTCTTTCTTCCATAATTTTTACATCCCAACTAAATTGCTTGTCTGCTCTCTTTTAAGCACTCCAATTTGCACACAGAATAACCGACAACCATCTACGAGCTGCCGACGAACGCGAATTTTCACCAAGAATTTAATTAGAATCTTCACTCTAGGGTTCTTAAGGTTTGATTTTTAACCTTTCTCCCTATTCATTTTTTTGAGGTTTTTGTTTACTATATTTCATTGTACCTAGGGTTAGATTTCTCAAGGGTTTGGTTTGGTTTTTTTTCCTACCTAGGAATCATTTTTTTCGTTTGATTTTCCCCTTTTCTCTCTTAATTTCTTTTTGAGCACAATTTTTTTTAACCTTTAGTTTGAAATCTTTCTGGCTGATTCTGCATAGTAGAGATTAAAAAATATATATATATGAGATGCTAGATTCAGACCTACAGTAAAAAATTTCGGGGGGTTGACCCAATTTTTAATTACGATGAGTTCAATATTTTGTTTTACCTAGTGTTCGACTAATTTCTTTAAGTTTTGGTTCGATATTCTGGGGATTATGTTCAATTTTTGCTGTACTTCCGTTATTTATTTTGATGTATATTTTTTATTGGTTTGACTTTGTATTTGTATGTAATCTGAGTTTCTATAGTGTATGTTGCATATTTGATAATGAAAGTTATACAGGGCTGCCAATTTCTTTGAATTCCAGTCCAATGTTGTCATCAAGAGTGAATATTGAGAAATCCGAAGTAAAATGTGATTGTAGATCATATATAAAAATGAGGATATCAATAATCGACAAGAATCCTTATCGAAAATTTTGACGATGTACCACTATAAAGGTATAAACTGAATTGAGATTATGTTAATAAGTTTTGTTTGTTCTTTGATACCAATCAATTATCTTCATTTTTGAAATATATATTTCTTTAGGATGATGGGAAACTACGCACGAGGTTTGTGTGGGATGACGAGATTCAAAGGGAAAAGCATGGTGATAGGATTGACATGGTAATTGTAGAGGTCCGAAAGATGAACCAATAATTGGTTACTTTGTCCGACAAGGTGGATCGAATGAGATATGAGATGATGGCAATGAGACGTGAGATTACAAGAAAGCGGAGTTGTTTGATTATGTAGCTTCTTAATGTACATTCGTGTACTTTTTAGAAATGAAGATTGTTTAATTTTCAAGAATCTTGTAATTTTTCGTCTATTCAAAATTTTCTTGGCTCAATATAATTTCTAACTTATAATAATTTTTTGATTATTATACAGCTTTGCCATAAAACTATATATCTCAATGAGTACTCATTGGCCACAACCAAAACAAACATAGTGTCTTTCGATGATAACTTTGTTTTGCTTACAAGAGTTTGTTTTATTTGGAATTTTACTGCAGGCACAAAACTAAACATTATTTTTTTCAGACAAGTGTACTCAGAAAGCGTTTAAAGTTATGAACTGTCCACTCCTTGTAAATTGTTACCATTGGAGTATCTGTTTATAAATTGTAGGTTAGATCGCAATTTTGGCAATGTAACTGTAAGCCTGTAACATTGTAGCAATAATGATCAAGCTATGATCCCGATTTGCGAAAAAACTCATAATTGTCAAGCTCTCTTATAACCAAAGGACTGAAATCAATTTTTTAATTACATGATATTTGCAGGATTATTATTGCCAATCCCTTATAACCACACGACTAAAACTACACTTTTCTCAAAGTTGTTGCATCATTACAACAATAAAGTAATACTGGTGGAAGTTGGGCAATAGGCTTTTGATAATTGAAAAGCGGCTTCATTAAATACTTCTAAAATATTGCAAATCATATCACACAGTATTTATAAATTTGAAAATAAATAAACATTATTAACATCTTGTGTACTAAGCCCACACCGGTTTTTTATTTCCAGGAAACTCTTATACTAGCTTTTAGGTGGGATTCCAAAAGTGTAGGAACATCTTGTGAGCTTCAAAATGCCTGCATAATCACGTGATGTGACCACAAGTAAAATATCACATTTTTAATAGGCCAAAGAAAATCACAAGAAACAAGACAAGGTGCATAAGAAAAACCATTCAACAGATAAGGTGCATAAAAAAAGAAAAATAAAAAAATTACACCATCAAGTCTGGACCAAAACCACCAAAAATCACCAAAGTCATCACCAAGACCACCAAAATCAAGTTTGGACAATTGCGCTTATCATGGCCGCTCCGACGACAAAAACTAACAAGCCTGAGTACTCTGAGACATGCCTTTCTCTTTCCCCAACCGTAGGCATTTACCTTTAATCCGTACAGGCTCAGGTCGCATATGAATATCTAGTCCTGACTTTGGCTTCTACTCAATCGATTCATAGTGCATTCCCCTTTATCAATGTTACCAATCTCATATATTAAATCTGGGAGCTTTTCCATCAAAAACTTGCTTCGCGCCTTCGGTCAACGATGCGTCATCTACGAGCGCTTTTGGAACTAACATCAATGATCCACGTTTACCTTGGACAGAATTAGTTTCAGCTAAATTAGGTGGTGTATCATAAATAGGGTTACTCTTCGCATTCTTCGTCCACATTTGTTTAAAATACTTTTTGGGTATAACATTACTTGTTCCATCTTCATCCAACAAAGAATATGCAGACAAGGATAAAGTTACACATCAAAAAATTCAAACATACACATTATAAGACCAACGAGACAAGTCATATGAATAAAAGCAAACTGGACACAAAAACTTAATAAACGCAAGCTTTTTTTTTTTTTTAATAATTACAAACTACATAATCTCGAATTAATTTAACCTAAACCCCAAAAAAACCAAACCCGGGTACAAGAAAAATCAAACAAAACCCTCCAGAAAACTAACAGAGAATGAGGGTAAAAATCAAACCTTTGGAATTATTCATCCCTAATAGTTGAATTAGAAATCGAGTCAGTTGATTTTGTGTGCAAGTTAGAGCGAGAGAAAGAGAGGAGGCAAGCAATTGCCTATGAAAATTAAGGAAGATGGCCGCCAGTCGATTTACTACACAAATCGAAGAGAGAGGGCAGCGAGCCCTAGTTATCAGAAATGTCGAAGAGAGAGAGAGAGAAGGGAGGCGTTCGTCGGGCATGAAGTTGGTTGCCGCCGGTAGATTTTTTTCACAAATTGAAGAGAGGGGTGGTAGCGAGCTCTGAAAATGTCGAAGAGATAAGGGGATAAGAAAACTGAAAAATGGAAATAACCATAATTTTTTTTCCCATCTGATTTGTCATCTTTTTGTGGCAACGTAGGCGCCACATAGGTAGCTGGTTCCATCTTATGGAACTAGCGATTTGCTTTGTAGCAAAACCGATGAATACACCACAATACTCTCACTACTACTACTACTAATACTAATACTAATACTAATACTAATAATAATAGTAGTAGTAATTGGGAGAGCAGGTGGCCTACCGCCTAGACCTGCTGCAGTCGGCCGCAAAATTTTTCGACTTCCAAAATTTTTTTTCCAACGATTTTCTTTTTGTTTTACCCAAAAAGTTTTCTTACTGTATGTTTGAATTTCTTACTATATGTCCATGGAGTCAGTGTAGTTTTTTTTTTAAATCCAGACAATTTCTTACTATATGTCTGAATTTCTTACGATACTTCCAAATATTTCTTATTAATGTCAAAAAATATTTTCAACCACCGGAAACATTTCTTACTTATATGTCCAAATTTCTTACCATATGTCCGAATTTCTTACTATATGTACACTGATTTCTTATTTAATGTTTCAAAATTCGTACTTGATTAAATATTTTACTTAATTGCAAAAGTTTCTTGCTTGATGTGCAAATATTTTTATGTATTTCTTACTTATTATACACCTTTTTTTCACAAAAAAAAAAAAGAAAAAAAATTATTACTTAATAGCAAATTATCATATGCATTTCTTATATAATACAACCATATATTACTTTATAGTGAGTTTTCGAACTCTATGTTCGAAAAGTAAGAAAGTTCTTATTTTATAGTAAAATTCCTTATTTTATTTCCTCAAAAAAAAAATTTTTTTTTTATGTACAAATTCCTGCTGTATTGTGAAAATTTCATACTTCATTGTATGGAAAAGTAAGAAGATTTCTTACTTTACAGTGAATTTTCTTACTTTATGCTTGTTGGTCAAAAAAAATAACTTTGGCAAAAAAAAAAAAACTCGCCGGACTATTTTTCGGCGGTGGTCACCGAAAAAATCTCCGGCGACAACGGCCGGATAGTGGCAAGCGGTGGCGGCGGCAGGTGGACTGGCGGAAATGGTCGGCGAGAGTTGGAATGGAGTAGTGGTGGTGATGGTGATTATTGATATTATTTTTAATAAGGTAACCTTATAATTGTATATTTATAGTATTTGATATTTTATATAATTATTTAGAGTATTTGACAAAATATTTTATTTACACGACCCTATCTTTCAAATTATAAATCATTCCTCAGTATGTGCTTTCCTTAGATCATATTTAATGGGTAGTCCATTTAGAAGTCTATAAAGAAAACGACACAAAATATAAATATAGTGGGTATTAAATAGTCAATATGGGCCGTATGGCCCACAACCTGTCCCGACTTGTCGCTCAACAGGGCGGGGTGGGCTAGCCCATCGAGATGGCGGGTTGAGAATACCTCGAAACCTAACCCAACCATCTTGGCCGCAGGTTGGGCAGGGTGATCCACCTACGCTTAAAATCAGAAGACGTTCTTCAGAAGCCAAATTCTCTCAGTGAACTTTAAACTCTCGTCAAATTTCCCCACAAGAAAGAGGGATTAGTGCCCATATCTCACCAAATCAAGATGTAGAAAAAGTTATTTATATTTACCCATTTCATGAGAGGTGGCAGAGTTTCATTATGAGACTGGCTAAATATTTCATTCTGAGACTTAATTTGTATTTTCTTATTTTTCAAATGATTCATGTCGTCAAGTCTCCCCTTCCCCGGTCGAGGCCCCCTCAATGGGTTCTAATTTGTTGAAAGGGGGTGGCGCTCTGAATCAATCAAAAAGCTAATTGATTTAATTGAAGGGAACTAAAACTATTAGCTTAGCTAGCGTGTAGGGGTATTCTAGTCATTTAGTGGGACGAGCGATGCGAAGGGCTTCCCCATGTTCCAAGGGTTGGGTTGTTCGCCCATTAAAGCGGGTGGACTATCTTGTAGCGGGAGAATCTTCCAACTCCGCCCAGCGACTAAAAAGTTGCACCTTTATGGTAGTATGATTAGGGATGAAAATACTGACCCAACCCGATTCGATCTGTGTTGTTTGGGGTGCCCATCCCGTGACTCGTGGTGGGGCGGGGCGGGTCTGGATACCGTCTCCGCCTTGTGGGTACCCGTCTCGACCCACTGTATATTTTTTATTTTTAAATATATTTTTTATATTTTTTAAATATTTATTTTATATGAATTATTAAGGTTTTTTTTTTTTTACATTTAGTATTGTTTTTAATTAATTTCTCATCTTATATTTAATTTTTATAATAATATATGTGTTATTATAKATTAAATTAATTTTAAATTTAATAAAAATAATAAATAATAAATATAACGAGGCAACCCGACTCGACCCGTGACCCGCAACAGGACGACTCGACCCGACCCGTGGGGAGGACGGAACGGGTTCGGGTCCTCTAGTAACCCTCCCGACCTGGCCCATTACCATGCCTAAGTATGAACAAACGTATTCATGAAATAGGGAATAACCTAATTCGTATGTGTTGTGTGCCTAATGTGTTTTATTGTTATAACAATAAATTCATAAATAATGTATATATATTAGAGTAGATATATATCAGATTACATATTATATATATATATATATATAGGATTGGGTTCAAATGAGAACCGCGTCATTATATGTGAACATAGGGACTAATCCTGACCTTAGATCTAATATTGCACAGTGCAATTATATGTCCAGGTTCATTGTGCTTTTTACACAGTACTGTAGTGCTAAAATCAGTCCAATTTTTTTAATTTAATTATATATATATATATATATATTTTTTAGGTTTTAAAACATGCAGTATGTATCTTAAATTGTAAATCTTGAGAATGTGATTAATTTGATATATATTTCATTCAAAACGAATAAAATTTGAAAAAGTTATGGTTCGTTGAAGATTTGAGTTTCATTTCAAATTTTTGAATTTGCAGTTTATAGACGAAATTTGCGATACTTTTTGTATACAATCGTAGTGTTTTTTTTCTTAATCTATTGTGCTTTTCAAAGAACAATGTAGTGCTCTTTGTAAACGTTGATATATGCCCAAAATACCATTTTTAATTAATTAATACATTTTTTTACATTATTACCATGCTTACATGTCATGATCTCAACCATCAAAATTATTCAATCTAATGGTCAAGATGAGTCCCTAGGTTCACATATAATGACGGGTTCTCATTTGAACCCAACCCTATATATATATATATATATATATATATATATATATGGTTGGGTTCCAGTGAGAATGGGTCCGTAGGTGAGAAATGAGAATGAATCATAGTCATTATAATTAATCTAATCTAATGGATTTGATTTAATCAAACAATTTAAAACCTAAAAAAAACCCACAACCCTTTCCTGACTTTTTTCCACCCGCGGCGAAACCGCTCTGGGCCACCTGCGACGAAACCATGGCGAAACCGACTCTGGGCCACCCGCGAAACCATATCTATAAAGTTAAAGCATCCCGCTCTGCGATAAATGAGGAACCAAGGCCACTGATAGCGGCAGATCAAGACAAAGAATTCATCTGCTTCGATCCTATTCGATTTAATAAAAAAAAAAATCTTTTAGGTTTTATTCAAACACGATTCTATTCGATTTTGGAGAAAATTTCTGATTTTGGAGGCACGGTCCTGTTCGATTTCAGAGGTAATCCAAAATCAACTCGCCTGTAGATTTTGAACACGAGTCTTCTTCGATTTCATTTGGTTACTACGAGTTTCAGCAATTTGAGGCAGATTTGGTTCGATTTGGAGGGTCTTGCTCGAATTTTTTTTTCTGTTTTCTACGATTTGATTTTTCTTGCACACCAATGGATTCAATTATGGACAAATCAGGTAATATTTCTTTTAAATTAGGTCAATTCATATAATTATAACAGTGCATCTGATATACAAACTCGTCTGATGTGCGTTTGGGCTAACTGTTGTTTATTTTGTGCACAACTCAGTGTCAGTTTGTGCACATTAGTGTGTTCTCTTGTGCACGTCCGTGCTGAATAGTGTTTTGCACGTGTCGTGAAGTCTAAAAAAAAAATTTGTGCTTGTCGTCGTCTGATGTGGTTGCTGTCTGATTTGTTTTGTGCACAACTCAGTGTCAGTTTGTGCACATTAGTGTGTTCCCTTGTGCACTTCCGAGCTGAATGGTGTTTTGCACGTGTCGTGAAGTCTTAAAAAAATTTGTTCTTGTCGTCGTCTGATGTGGTTGTTGTCTGATTTGTTTTGTGCACAATTCAGTGTCAGTTTGTGCACATTCGTGTGTTCCCTTGTGCACGTTCCTACTGAATGGTGTTTTGCACGTGTCATGAAGTCTTAAAAGAATCTATGCGTGTCGTCGTCTGATGTGGTTGTCGTGTAATTTGTTTTGTGCACAATTCAGTGTCATTTTGTGCACATTAATGTGTTCCCTTGTGCACGTTCTTACTGAATGGTGTTTTGCACGTGTTATGAAGTCTTAAATAATTTTTCTGTCGTGTTATATGTGGTATGTACTGTTTTGTGCACTGCTTGAATGCGAGATTTTGCAGGTGATGTTGAATGTTCTTCCCAATTGGGCAGGGTAATGTATTAACTTGAGTACAATTGTGAAATAAATTGTGCACATGTTATGAAGTTTCAAACAATTCTTATGTCGCGTTATCTGTGGTGTATGTTCTTTTTGTGCATAGATTTATGAAAAAATTGTGCATGTGATATTGAATGTTCTTCCCATAATTATGAGTCCCTTCAACAAAAGGATGGTCATGACACCTAACTATATAATATATTGCGTACCGACATGTGTATATGTCATTATCACTTATATTAATAAGAGATTCACAAAGATTGGATGAAGTTATGTAGTTTTACAATTCTTATGCCTCACTCGTTGGTATTGAAGTTTGGAAAAAGAGTGGCCAAGAAAAGTCAATGAAAGAGAACCAGAAATGGAGGATGTGCAAGACTTGTGATGAAAGGGAATCACATAATAATATGAGAACTTACCTAGAGAAAAAACAGAGTGTAATACATGCACACTGACGAGGTACGCACAATTGTGACCTGATATTTCACATTATTCAATGACAAAATGCATAATTATCACCCTTGAAAGTTGTTTTCTCCTAATATTATAAATTATTTCCTATTTTGTATGTATTTTCTGATTGTAATAATAATTTATTTGTGTATTGTAATTTGTAGGTAATTTGAGCAAGGAAGCAACAAAGAAAGCAATTGACAGATTTCAAGACTAACCCTTAATATTATTTTTGTATTTTTACTTTTCTTAATTTTGCCAACTGGTTTGTGCACCAGTAAGTATAATTTTGTGCACAACCATGGCATAAGATTTGCACAATAGTTTAATAAATTGTGCACGGTAGCATTTCATAAATTCCTATTTAAGTTGTTGGTCTATTTGGTTGTAAGTACTAAATGTGAGATTGAACTATGATTTGTCTATGTTTTAAAATTAAGAACTTTGACCATTTCCTTTTCCGTTTCATCGTAATTTTTTGGTTTATTGTTGATATACCATATACCTTAGTTTATTAGAGTAAAATCTTGGAGATTGTAGGACAACTAGAAAATGAATCGACAAGATGGTTTGGTTCGACATATAATTTTTTTTATTGATTGTGCGTAATGGAGCAAGTGTGCTTTTGTACTTCTGTGATGGCCCATGAGTTTCAAGTGGGATATGTTTATGTGCACAAGTAAGTGTCAATATGTGCACAATTATGCAATAAATTGTGCACACAAAAGTAAAATAAGAAAATGTAAAGTAGAATCTTTTCTATTGTTTCTTATTTAATCACGCGTTTTAAAAAGATACTAGTATTATACCCGTGCGTTGCAAGATAATTTTTTATTTTATTTTATCTAAAATAAAAATAATTATTTTAAATGTATTAAAATATTTAAATAAGTAATTGTATATATGTATACTTAAATTATGTATATATGTATTTGTGTGTGTGTATTTCGATAAGAACCATCACTGGTTCTCACACCAGAGATGGTTTTACCATAACCGCTCCCTATATATAAATCATCTAAATATTAATTAAAGATTGAATAGTATTCAAAATGATATAACCTTCATAAAAGGACTTTTATTATACACAATGTACTTTACAAATTATGAAAAATCTCCTTATACACAACATTTATAGTTTTGTTACTATATTTGTTCTCATCATCGTCGATCAATATTTTTAAACCCTTGCAATTGTTCACCCTTGATATAGCAACGTATAATTGACCATGATTGAAAACTTACTTCTTCAGGAAAAGTCCAACATGAGAGAGAGAGAGAGAGAGAGAGAGAGAGAGAGAGAAATTGTACTTGAATTTTGTTGATCATCATAGCATATGACACAATCAGAGGAATTTTTCATCATTGGGACTTAAAAG
>BMAC01000477.1:54839-94269 GCA_014905375.1 Phtheirospermum japonicum
AGTGCTTGAATATCAAGCTTCTATGGTGGGAAGAAGGTGGAGTTTGAAGTGAAAGGAGAGAAGAAGTGGAGGAAAGTTGATGGGAGAGAAAGGAGAGAAAATGGAGAATGGGAGAAAGTTTTTGTTTTTGGTTATCCAAGCTTATGAATTTGAGCTCCTTCTTTGGTGTTTATATAGGAGTAGCTGGGATATTTTGGGTATTTTTTCGAAGTGGAGTGAAGGGGTATTTTTGTCTTTTTCGTGAAGGGTATTTTGGTCATTTTCATTTTTTTTACTACTATTACAGTACAAAATAAAATTACAAATCTTTAAAACACTTATTCTATGCCTTCTTCTTCTTCTTCTTCTAATTTCCACCATGATTGTGGATATTCTTCTTTAAGTCGTTTCGTTAGTTCTTTCTTTTCTCCAGTCTTGTACCACTGAATTAGTTCTGGAAAATTAGTCTCTATACTGAATGGAGTGTGGAAGTTTTTTCTTTGTTTTTCGCAAGTCAGCTCAATGTAGATCTTATAAATATGATTTTGGTATATCATATGATTATCCTTTTGACTATTCTGGAGCATAATTCCTTCTCTGAGATCATTTGCAATGGTTCTGGCTCTCCATCTATTGATTTGATCTCTTAGTGGTTTGTAGCACCTGACATAACACTTGTAACCTCCTCCAGATATATAATTATTTCCGAATTTTGTTCCTAGGCATTGAAAGAGTATTACATGTTTTGCTGGTTCGAGGTGATCGTAGATCCATTATGGGGGTTTTGAACAGAAGTTTGCAAAGATCCAAGCCTCGTCCTGATCATTCTTGGGTTTGTACCAGTCTTGGAATTCTTGTATAAGAGATTTGAATTTTTTACCTAAATTAGTGGTTTCTAGGGAGTTAGTATTTTTGGGAAAACGAATGAACTCTATTAGTCCATAATCCAATAGTGTTTGTAATGAAATTATTCCTCCTGGATATATAATTCCATCTGGATGAAAAAATTGAAATTTTTGAAGGTCTATGACGCATTTAGGAATGTTATAGTAGATTTTGCATGGACAGAGTATAGTGTTAATTCGCGGGCAATTTTCATCACATTCCTTTACTCTGTTATGATGAAAATCACTGTAAATTTGTATTCCACTATGTTTGTGATTTTCCATGAGGTTCAAGAATGAATGATTTTTTTCTTCCTTTTCTTCAAATTTTTCTTTGGCTTTTTGGAAGATAATATTTTTGAGGACTTTTGGTAGGAGTTTTAGTTGTTCATGTGGATGAAAGAAAACATGAACTGGATCAAGAGGGGAATTTGTGGCTTTTGCGAATTTTGCCTTTTCAGTTTTTCTTATTTTTCTTTTTAATTTTTTCAAGGTAATCTCTTCTTTTTTGGTGTCAGCCTGTATTTCTTCTTGTCGTTGTTTTTCAACAGGCAAAGTATTTTTGTCAACTTGAAATGGATTTTCAGAAAATTTCTTGTTCCCTAGATTTTCTTTTGCAATTTTTTTTTTGCTTCTTCAACAGTATAAAATCCGTAAAAGATAGAATCTGGGAGAGTTGTGTAGGTTTTAACAAGTGACCAGGTTTTGAAAACGCCTGTCATTGTTCCTTTAAGAATAATGAAGTAACAGAATTCTTTATTTAGAAAATACCATTCTTGAGATTTTAAGTTTTTTAACGAATGGCCTTCTTCATTTTTGCTATTCAAAAGATTACCAAGCGAGACATGATGATTTTTTGTTAGCTCATTTGTATGTTTGTTTTCAGAACAAACATTTTTTTTGTTTATAATCTTTGAGTAAAATGTCTTCAAATTTTGTCTCTCTTGTTGAGTCCATCTGCATAGTTGGAAACCTGTTAGTATTATGAAAACCAGAAATATTATTTATTGTATTTTCACGAATTGAATGAGACTTGATTAGATCAAGGTTTTCGGTTGTGGGTTTTTCAAGAAATTCAAAATGTAACTCCTTCTGGTTGATTTTAAAAGAAATGGAATTTGTTTCAACCATGTAAGGCGTTATTAAATTGATAAAAAGGTGTTCCGAGGATAACAGTATGACTAATGTTATCAACAAGGACAAATGAGGAATTTAGATGTATATCATCTTTTACTCCTGCAGCTTCGGTTTTGAAATGAATATATAATTTTGTATTATTAGCTGCAGATAATCGTTCATTAGTTTTGTTTTGAAATTCTTCAGGAACAAAACTGGTTTTTATGTAATTCAAATCTGCTCCTGAAGTGATCTTTATTAAGTATTTTCTTGAAGTAATTTCTTTAAGAATATATAAAGAATTTTCCGAGATCTTATCATCATTTTCAACGATCTTCAATTCTTCATTATCCTCAATACTTTTACATTCTTCATCTTCACTTTCGCCTTCAATTTTTGTATGATATATTTAATGGCTTCTTCATCTTGTTTCTGTTTTTCTCTCAACTCTTGTAAATCTGTTTTAATTTCTTGTAGCAAAGTACTTAAGCTGTTTTCTTTTCCAGGAATTTTAAGAATTTTTGTCAAATCATAGGTGGTTTTGGAAGTATTTGATAGAGTTGGGTTTTTGTTTTTCTCAGGATTATTTTGTATTTTTTCAAGGTATTCATTTTGTAAATGTGGGTCATGCAGGTTTTTGATTATTTCAATGTGAAACTGTTGTTCTTTTGTCAGTACACTAACATGTTTTTCTGACTCAGAACTTGAATGTATACTAGAAAAGGAAGACCTATTATGCTGTGACGCATTATTATTTGAAAAAGAGCTTTGTTCAGAGTTAGAGGAATCAATCAATAGATTAGAAATTTTATTTATAATTTCATTATCTAAATGTAGTTCGTTTAATTTGTTTTTTAATTTACAGTATCTTGCAGTATGGTCTATTTTATGGCATTTGAAACATTCAACATTTTTAAGCCATTCTTTATTGTTTTGAGTATTAGAATATTTTTGCTTTGGTTTCCTATAATACTCTTCTTTTGATTTAAAATATTTTCTTTTGGTGAACTTACTTTTCTCTTTATGAGGGTTTTTATTAGGTTTTTTGCAATTTCCTGAACACTCTAAGGGAGACTTATTAGGATCTATGTCAAATTATTGACAAAAAGTTCCTAATTCAAGTCTTGACTTTCTCAACTACCATTTGAGGTGTTTTTGGAGTTTTAAATCCTGGCAAAATTTTAATCCTTCTTGTTGGGTTATGCTTACTAATTGTCCATAAGTATACTCATCATATGGTATTATTTGTTTACCACATATCTCTCTAATTCTATTTCTGACTTTTTCACCTAAGAGTGTTGGTAATCCTGCTAAGAATTTCTCTTTCCAAAAGGGTTGATTAGAATCTTCTCTTAGCATAACTCTAGTGAGAAAAGTATTTTTATAATTTTGAAAATTGCTGAGTTTTCTGCATCTAAGACTTGAAAGTAATTCAGCATTTTTATCTTTTAAATGTGAAGGGTCTCCTATAAAATGCAAAGAAATTGTTAGAATTAACCTGGAAACTGCATCTTGTTGAGGATTATCGTCTTCATCTATTATTGGTATATTATATTCATCAGTTCATTTGGCTTCAATTATTTCTTCATGTTGTTGGTCTATGAGATAATAATCCCACCAACCCTTTAATTGACCAGAAAATCCTGCTATGAGGATTTCTGTAATAGTTCTATCTTGCGTACCACTTTGGATTTTGTACGTATTTGCTGCCATAGTCATTTGTTGGAGAACACTTAGAATTTCATATTCAGACTTCCCATCAATATTCCAGTTATACACAGAAGATGCATTAAAGCGAGGCTGGATAGGGGTTTTGCCATATTCAAATCAGGGGAAGGAATGATTTCAAGTTGTTGTTCCCAATCTATTTTATTAACTTGTTTTGTTGGATTTTGAAATTGACTCATAGCATCACTTTCATCAGAATCTTGATGAAGGACATTTACTACTTGGACTAAATTATCAGAGATGTTTGGACTATTACCAATTATAGTTTCTACTTGATTTAGAACAAACTCAGTCATGTTATTTTGAATATTCGATTCATTTTGCAAAGTAGGTTCTGATATTTTTGTTCTAGTATTCAGAGCAAGTTTGGTTTTTTTTAAATATTCTTTTCGAAAAGGATTTTTAATAGAATTTTGGGGAAAATAATAGTATTCTAACCAATCAGAAAATAGAATGTTTGTTTGAAGTTCATCCACAAATTTGTAGAATTTTTCTTTAATCATTTGTTTATCATTAGAATTTTTTTTAAAATACCATTCTCTTTTCTCCAAGTTCTTTTCAGAATAAAAATCATCACGTAAGTATTTCATATTTCTGTAAAAAAGTTTACTATTATGAAAGTCTTTTTCTAAAACATTTAACTCATTGACCATATTTTCTGTTATTGAGGAAAACGTTGGACTATTAGGTTCTAAGTCTGGTTCCAGTCTTCTTGGTTTAATATAAACTGGTTTAGGTATATCTGTAGAGTAATCTACATTTTTGAAAGAAGAACTTGGTATTTTACATTTTGAAACCTTAAAACTTCTTGGAAATGGATTCCTTTTACTGTAGATCTACTTCTTCTAACTCTCTGCTTCCACAGCCTCCGAAGACTTGGCTAGAACGTAGGTTACAGGAAAAAGAACTTTATAGAAATAGAATCTAAAGCTGATAAAAAATTATTAAAAGAAGATTTTAATGCTGATTATAATTTAGAAAGAAGAATATGGTATTTTAAAATTTTCTCTAATGATAAACAAATAATTAAAGAGAAATTCCACAAATTTCTAAATGAATTTCAAATAAATATTTTGTTTTTCACATGGTTTGAATACTATTATGCTCCTAATAATTCAATAAAATATCATTTTCGTAAAAACTCTATCTTTAAAAATAGAAGTAAAGAAAGTAAAAAGGATTCTAAAAAAGATAGAAACAAAGAGTTTGAATTATGTAATAAAGAAGCTAAAGAAAGTATTCAAAACAACAAAGCTGAAATTATTGAAGATAACCAAACAGAAAATCTGATCTCTTCAGATCTAACAAGTTCATCTCCTGAGAAGATAGATGACCCTGTAGAGATACCTGAAGTAATACATGAAGGTCTCAACAGATTAGATATGAATATTAATAATATGGCTTTTTCTTAAATTATACAGACAAATTAAATATTCTACAAAAAGATCTTATAATTGATAAAAAAAAACTATTAAAGTAAAAAATAGTAAAGCTGGTGAATCACAACACGATACAATTTTGAGGATAAACCCTGCTACTTCTCGATAGTCCACATGTAACACTCTCCGTTTGAAATCTGAATTATTTGGTAAACTTAGTTACATAAAACTTAAAAAACTTAAAAATAGTTTTTCAAAAAAGAAAATTCGAAAAGAAAATAATCCATCATATTGGAAGGTTTTGGTTAATTTACATGTCCTTTTAAAAAGAAAATTCAAGAAAAAATATTATGATAAGTTTACTTACGATTACTTGGATAGTATAACTCGACGAAAGAACTTAAAAAACAATAGAGGTACAAAATTCTTAAAACATTTATTTAATAATAAGAAGAAAATAAAACTAAAAGAAAAAATTTATTCTAATTCTTTAAAAAATAACATATCTTTTCAGTGTTATTCAACAATATGCTCAAGTACGGGGTCAGAGAAGCATGTTCGTGTTCTGACAGAAGAACAACAAATTCATTTAAAATTCTTGAAATTATTCATGATCCACATTTACGAAAAGAGTATCTTGATATGATGTTAAGTAACTCAAATAAGAATGTGGCCCCTTTAAAAACCCCTCAAAGTACGCTTGATTTGACATATATTCCTAAAGAAAAAGACTTGACAATAAATGATTTGCAAAAAGAAATGAAAATGGTAAGATTAGAGCTAAGAGATTTAAAAGAAAGGCAAAAATAAGATTATATAGATTTTAAATACATAATAGAAAATACTAATAAAAAAAACCATTATTAAGAATAGAGATTTTGAAATGATGATGATTTAATAATACCTGAAAAGTTTCTATTTATTCTTAAAGAAATAACTTTTAGAAAATATTTGATAAATATATCCCTTCAGTTTTCAGAAAACTTCAAACTTTATACTATAGCTTTATTTGATACTGGAGCGGATTTAAACTGTATCAAAGTAGGTACATCTCTTAAAAGAATAGAAAATAAATTAGGAACAACAGAAATAAAAGACAAAATAAAAAAAAAATTACAATACTTATATGAAAAAGAAGTTTGTGCAGATTTACCCAATGCTTTCTGGGATTGAAACAACATATAGTTGATCTCCCTTATGAAGAAAATTTTAGTGAAAAACAAATTCCAACAAAAGCCAGACCTATACAAATGAACCATGAATTAGAAGAACATTGTAGAAAAGAGATAAAAGATTTGATCAACAAAAAACTAATTTCTAAATCTAGGTCACCATGGAGTTGTGCAGCCTTTTATGTTAATAAACAGTCTGAAATAGAAAGAGGAACCCTTAGACTAGTTATAAATTATAAACCTCTAAACACAGCTCTGAAATGGATCCGATACCCAATTCCTAACAAAAAAGATTTACTGCAAAAACTTCATATTGCTTTCATATTTTCTAAATTTGACATGAAATCAGGATTTTGGAAAATACAAGTTTCAGAAAAAGATCGATACAAAACAGCTTCTACCGTTCCCTTTGGGCAGTATGAGTGGAATGTAATGCCTTTTGGATTAAAAAATGCCCCTTCAGAATTTCAAAGGATAATGAATGATATTTTCATAGATTATTCAAGATTTTGCATTGTTTATATCGACGATGTATTGATCTTTTCAAACTCCATAGAGGAACATATTAAGCACCTCGAAATATTTCTTTATGTTACAAAACAAAATGGTTTAGTAGTATCCAAATCAAAAATGAGTCTTTTCCAAACAGCAATCAGATTTTTGGGGCACTACATTTCTCAAGGAACTATAATTCCTATTGAAAGATCCTTATAATTTGATAGTAGATTCCCTGACAAAATTCTTGATAAAACTCAATTACAACGATTCCTTGGAAGTCTAAATTATGTCTTGGACTTTTGCCCAAACATTAATAGAATGGCAAAACCACTACATAATAGACTCAAGAAAAATCCACCTCCTTGGTCTGATGATCACACTGCTTTGGTCAAAGAAATTAAAAAAAAAGTACAGGAAATACCCAGTCTTCATTTAGCTAACCCAACTTTGCCAAAAATTGTTGAGACTGATGCTCCTGATATTGGTTACGGTGGTATTCTAAAACAGAAGCAAGAAGAAAAAGAAAGTATTATCCAATTTACTTCTTCTCATTGGAATGATACCCAAAAAAATTATTCAACTAAAAAAAAGGAAATTCTGAGCATTGTCATGTGCATTCAGAAATTCCAAAGTGACTTACTAAATCAAAAATCTCTTCTAAGAATAGATTGTAAAAGCGCAAAAGAAGTTTTACAAAAAGATGTTCAAAACCTTGCATCAAAACAAATTTGCACAAGATGGCAAGCTATATTAAGTATTTTTGATATTGAGATTGAGTTCATCAAAGGAGAAGCAAATTCTATACAAGATTTTCTTACTAGAGAATTTCTTCAAAATAGAACTTATGGCTACTAAAAAAGACAATGGCAAGAAACCAGCAGACTCCAATAGACGCTGGTATGATTTGGCATAAGAAGAAGAACTCAAAGACACAGCACAATCTAAGGCTCAAACCCAAATTCAAAATCTAGAAAACTCTGATCTTGAGAGACGAATCCATTTGCTAGAAAATGGACTAAAAACCCCAACTATCAAAAAAGCTATTATACAATCAAATCCCAAAGAAAGTTCTTCTAAACACCTGACCATTCTCAATCCAATTCGAAAAACCTCAAATTCACTTGAAACATCAAAAGCCTTCTCAAACTCCCAATCTTATTCGCCTAAATCCAAGTATTTCATAAAAACCCAATGGCAAATCATTATCCTTATTGAACCTGAATTTGAACACCAAAACCCCATGGAGATACTCCAAAATGCTTTTGGTGAAGGAAACTTTTATAAACCATGGGATAAAAATAAACTCCCCAATATTACCAAGCTATTCTTGAAGATAATAATTCAGCCTTCTTCAAACATTTTAAAGAAAAAGATGAAACCACTTACTCAACATGTAAGATTCTAAGAGTTCTCGCTCCATCCAAATGGAAACATAGTATTTCTACACTTATTCGATTATCCCAAAATTATGCAGAAAATTCGTGGGCATTTATCCCTTACAACTATCAGCAAGCTTGGTTTAATTCCTTCTTCATCCAAAACAAAAATGAAAAACACTCTTGGTTACTCTACTTTGATACAAATACTTGCAAAACTGATCGTTGGCCTCTATGGTGGATTACATGGTGGGATTGCTTTGGTTCATGTCCTGAGATTCTAAGACAAGATGTTAAAGAAAGTCTTGAATTTTTTAAGACACATTATGATCCTACACCAGCGGAACGAAAATTCACCCCGTTATCACTCTTTTGTACAAAGTTCTTTGTAAAAGACATGACTGAAGTACGAGCCATTATGCAAAAGTTTCTTCCGGGACCTTCAAGGATTACACAAACTTCAGAAGAACCAGCTATTAACTTGGATGATGATTATGACCCAAGTTTTGGAAATGACGGATACACGTAGTTAAATCTATTTGTAATTTTATTTTGTACTGTAATAGTAGTAAAAAAAAATAAAAATGACCAAAATACCCATCACGAAAAACATAAAAATGCCCTTTCACTCCACTTCAAAAAATACCCAAAATATCCCAGCTACTCCTATATAAACACCGAAGGGAGCTCAAATTCATAAGCTTGTATAACCAAAAACAAAAACTTTCTCCCATTCCCCATTTTCTCTCCTTTCTCTCCCATCAACTTTCCTCCACTTCTTATCTCCTTTCACTTCAAACTCCACCTTCTTTCCACCATAGAAGCTTGATATTCAAGCACTCAAACACCACTAAATACTAAGTAGATGTTAGCTTAATTAAAGATCTTCACAAAAACTCTTGAGACGTGAAGATTGTTTGTGTAATCCAAGTTCTACATTAATAAAGGTTCGTTTTGTACCATTATGCCAGTTCAAATTCTATTTTTAATTTTGTTTATGGGATCATATACCCCATAGTTATATATATATATATATATATATATATATATATTACTTGACCTCATGCCGACTACCGCCGTTAACTAAGCCGATATATATGATTAAAAGTATTTAAATTCCGAATTTAAATTCCGTCTTGTATGGTTGGTTTAATCGCCCCATACTATTTAAATTCCACTCTTATAATTATATGGTAGGCTTAAAAGCCGCATATATATATATATATATATATATAATATATATATATATATATATATATATATATATATATATATATATATTAATACATGGTCGGTTCTACCACCTATATTAATTTAAATTCCACACTTTAAATTTCTGCAATTTAAATTCTCACTCGTATGGTTGGCTCTGCCCCATACTTTTAAATTTCTTGCAATTTTATTTTTATATGGTGGTTTAACAACCCCATAATTTATTTAATTTCTGCAATTTTATATGCTGGCTTAAGCACCATGATTCTTGATTTATATTTTATATGGTGGTTCAAGCCCCATTGTTTATCTAACACTAACCATCTTCTTTCTTATCCTTTTGTATTTATAATTTGATATCTGCTTTATCAACTAGATTTATATTAGATCTCTTCTCTGTTTCCTATTCCCCCTGCTGGTCCCGGGTTGCCCCTGATATATATATATAATATTAATTCTTATTATAATGTTAATTAGAGTATCTATCCTAATTATGTCAAGAAGATTCCTACATAATTAAAAAAAGAAACTAATCCTAGGTGAATCAAATCATCATTAATATTAATTATGGTATCTATCATAATTATGTTAATGAAACTCCTACATAACTAACAAAGAAAATAATCCTATGTGGCATTTTCTCTCTCTCCTACTCATCTTTTTTTCTCTCTTTAGACCTCTCTTTTAATATATATATATAGATAGATATTTATATATGTGTGTGTGTGTTAGTCTTTATTTTGCGGGCCAACACGCCAATCTGTCGGCCCGCACCGTCAAAGCCCGGAGCTCATGCGGGTTAGCCCATTTAAGCCTGTCTTATAGCGGGTCACCTATCTCTTAACCCAACCCCCTACTTTGGCGTGATGGGCGGGCCAACCCAACAGGCCTGGCCCATTTTGACAGCTCTAATGGGTCCCATTTATTTTTTCAGTTTAATATTTTTTAATCACTTTTATCAGTTTTATATAAATCTCCCACACATTTTGTTGAGATACTAGGGTTACAACATCTCATAATGAGCTACGTCAACTATGTTAGTTAGTTATCTTAGTTAAGGAGTATTAGCCACGTGTCTATATAAAAAACATGTATAAGAGCACTTGAGTTACATCTTCTTTCTCATTAATATAGATACAAGAATTACATATTTCATATTGCTTTCCTGATCTCTTCTAAGATAGATAAGATTTATTAGATTCTACATGGTACTAGAGCGCGGTTAAATTCATGTCTCATAATCATGCAAGCTAAGTAAACATGGATTGAGATGATACATGAAGAAAATCGTCCATGAAAATAGAGAGGAGCTATTCACGTGATCTTGATCCATTGTCGCTTCATGGTTCGGATCACCGTGGTTTGATTATGGTCACAAATCGATAGAACGGATCGAATCACCATCATTAAAGTCGTGCAATTAGACTTGCACTTGGAGCAAAATCCAAATTAGGTTTTGTGTATGGCATTTGTTGAGAATTTTATTCTTGGGAATAATTCCTTATTTTTGTATACATCGCATATTTGTATTATCTTATCGAAATAGTTTTGTTTTGTTTTTTCAGTATGTTAATATTGTAGGTATTAGGTAATATTGAAACACTTTTGTCCTAAAATCATTGAAAAGATTTAGAGTTGGTGGGCAAGACTTGACTCGATTAGAGGTGTGCAAGACTTGGTTTGATTGGTTAAGATTATTATTTTGTGAATTATTTTTGCTTAATTGTGTTTTTGTCATTCTAATTTAAGAACTTTGTTAAATTGATGCAGAGTATTTGTTAAGTATATTGAATGCTTTTGTTAACATTTAGTACTGATTGATTTTAAAATTTTGTAGAGTATTTCTTAAGTATAATGAATTTTTATTACTATTGACTGCATGGTATTAAGATGTTTATAGGTTCGAATGTGAATTAAATTGCAATTCTTTGATATAAATGGTCGAGATAGGTAAAACTAGATGGACATTTAATTCTTTTTCTTTAAAATTATTTTGGAATTTACATGAGTTATAATCAAAACATGGCGATGCTTATTACCAAAGTCGTCATCCGACCATCATTATTGGTGGTGGTTCGAAGAAGAAAAATTGTCTCCTCCCCCCTCAATTTTATTGCTTCTAAATTATAAGTGATGCTTCAAAACTAAGTGTTACCCATTTTTATTAGGTAACGCTTCAAACCTAACAAGAGCCACCCAAATATCTTATAAGTGGCAGTTTGAACCGCCACCGTATGATTTAGGTTTTAAGTATTGTCAGAATTAATAGTAGTTCAAAAGTGCCACTAATCTTCTTTTTGCACTAACGTCTACACAATTGCAGCCTGCTGACATGTTTGCAAAGTCTCTTTGAGGGCTTGCATTCAGAGATTTTTGGCTCAACTTGGGAATGTGTCAAATTACCCACATTTCAGTTTTGGGGGGATAGGGTTCAGCTATTAGGGTTTGTAGTATTTTATAACTGGTTGAGCCAGCTATGTTAGTTATCTTCGTTAAATAGTATTAGCAACATGTTAATACACGGTTGGGCATTATGGCTAAGTGGACCAAACGTGTATAAAAGCAGATAAGCTGCCTTCTTCCTAATGAATACAGATTAAGAAATTACACATTTCAATGTTTCCCAATCTCATTTAAGATGGTTCGGACTTATTAGATTCCTCACATTTATATATAGATCTTCGTCTCTGCTACACAAATACGAGTCATTATACCATGTACCTAGGTGCACCTTACAAGGTGCACCCCATAATTTAATTTATCGTCGCATCTAGCTGGCATATATTATCACATATAACTGATATATATCATCACATATAACAGAT
The DNA here is from genome assembly GCA_014905375.1 of Phtheirospermum japonicum. NCBI lineage: Eukaryota > Viridiplantae > Streptophyta > Magnoliopsida > Lamiales > Orobanchaceae > Phtheirospermum > Phtheirospermum japonicum. Next base: position 67,009 of record BMAC01000477.1, read on the forward strand.
ACATATCATCCAAAATAATTAAAATTCTAAATCTTAAATATAAAATCCTAAAATGAAAAAAAATAACCCTAAAAAGAAAAACTAAACCCTAAAAATGGAGAACCAAACCCTAAAATAAAAAACTAAACCCCAAAATTGAATATTAAACTTTATACCTTAAATTTCTATCATATATAATCACATATAACTGACACATATCTTCACATATAATATAACTAACACATATCATCACATATAACTATTAGAATGATAGATTTTCCCGGGACCCTAAAATGAGAAAATTGAATTAAAAAATTAAAAACTAAACTTAAAATGAAAACTTAAACCCTAAAAATAAAAAACTAAATCCAAAAATGGAAAAGTAGCCATAAACTCTAATTTCTTATCACATATCATCACGTATAACTACCATATATCATCACGTACAATTGTCATATATCATCACGTATAACTGAATGATAATAGGTTTTTACAGGGTGCACCTAGCAAGGTGCCACTACAACAAAAAAAAGGGAATTATCGACGGCCATATCCGTCGGCAAATCACTTGCCGACAACTTGCCAACGGATCAAGGCCGTCGGCGAATCCTTTGTCGGTAATTTCAATTGCCGACGGATTTCTCAGCCCGTCTACAAATGCTGACAGCTTTTCCGATAGACACGGCCGCTGGTAAGCTGCCGTCGGGATTCCTAATTTTTTTTGGATTTACCGATGAATTTTATGCCCGTCGGTAATTAAATATATAAATAAATAAAATATAATTTTATTTATCGACGGCTTCCATGTCCGTCTTTAAATAAAATATATATAAAAATGGATATTACATATGTATAGGAAGGCCGACGGTAGCTTCTTTATTACATAATTCAATTTATTTGTTTCTATCTTTTTTAGGATCATTTTTACTTTCTTTAATTTTATTTTTAAAGATAGAGTTTTTACGAAAAGGATATCTTATTGAATTATTAGGAGCATAATAGTATTCAAACCATGTGAAAAACAAAATATTTGTTTGAAATTCATTTAGAAATTTGTAGAATTTCTCTTTATTTATTTGTTTATCATCAGAAAAAATTTTAAAATACCATATTCTTATTTCTGTATTATAATCAGCAATAAAATATTCTTTTAATAATTTTTTATCAACTTTAAATTCTATTTCTATAAAGTTCTTTTTCCTGTAACCTAAATTCCTAGCCAGATCTTCGGAGGCTGTGGAAGCAGAGTTAGAAGAATTAGATCTACAGTAAAAGGAATCCATTTCCAAGAAGTTTTAAGGTTTCAAAACGTAAATTTTTGCTAAAAACCTGAGAAATACGGCTGCCTACCACTCTCGAGGACTTACTATAACTCAGGGAACACGCTCACAAAAATTTATTTTCTCGGACTTAAAACTCTCAGATCAAGACCACTTTTCCTATATCACCACCCCCTCTGGCTCTGATACCAGGGGGCGACCCGGGACCAGCAGGGGGAATAGGAAACAGAGAAGAGATCTAATATAAATCTAGTTGATAAAGATGATATCAAATTTGAATAACCAAAAACAAAAACTTTCTCCCATTCCCCATTTTCTCTCCTTTCTCTCCCATCAACTTTCCTCCACTTCTTATCTCCTTTCACTTCAAACTCCACCTTCTTCCCACCATAGAAACTTGAGATTCAAGCACTCAAACACCACTAAATACTAAGTAGATGTTAGCTTAATTAAAGATCTTCACAAAAAATCTTGAGACGTGAAAATTACTTGTGTAATCCAAGTTCTACATTAATAAAGGTTCGTTTTGTACTGTTATGCTCTTCAAATTCTGTTTTTAATTTTGTTTGTGGGATCATATACCCCATAATTATATATATCAACATTTATATTTAGTGGTTATATCTGATACCAGGGGGCGACTGGGAACAGCAGGGGAATAGGAAACAGAGAAGAAGATCTAATATAGATCTAGTTGATAAAGAAGATATCAAATACAGAAGACAAAAGCATAAGAAAAGAAGATGGTTAGTGTTAGATAAATTATGGGGCTTGAACCACCATATAAGATATAAATAAAAAATTATGGGGCTTACGCCACCATATAAAATTGCATAAATTAAATAAATTATGGGGTTGTTAAACCACCATATAAAATAAATTGCAAAAAGGTATGGGGCATAACCAACCATACGAGCGAGAATTTCAATTGCAGGAATTTAAAGTGCAAAATTTAAATTAATATAGGTGGTAGAACCGACCATATATTAGTATATATATAAAATTATATAGTTATGGGGCTGTTAAGACTACCATATAATTATAAGAGAAGAACTTAAATAGTATGGGGAGATTAAACCAACCACACAAACGGAATTTAAATGCGAATTTAAATGCTTTTTAGTCATATATATATCGGCTTAGTTAACGGCGGTAGTCCGCCAGAGGTCAAGCAATATATATATAATTATGGGGTATATGATCCCATAAACAAAATTAAAAACGTAATTTGAAGAGCATAACGGTACAAAACGAACCTTTATTATTGTAGAACTTGGATTACACAATTAATCTTTACGTCTCAAGAGTTTTTGTGAAGATCTTTAATTAAGCTAACATCTACTTAGTATTTAGTGGTGTTTGAGTGCTTGAGTATCAAGCTTCTATGGTGGGAAGAAGGTGGAGTTTGAAGTGAAAGGAGATAAGAAGAGGAGGAAAGTTGATGGGAGAGAAAGGAGAGAAAATAGGGAATGGGAGAAAGTTTTTGTTTTTGGTTCTCCAAGATTATGAATTTGAGCTCCTCCTTCGGTGTTTATATAGGAGTAGCTGGGATATTTTGGGTATTTTTCAAAGTGGAGTGAAGTGGTATTTTTGTCTTTTTCGTGAAGGGTATTTTCGTCATTTTCATTTTTTTACTACTATTACAGTACAAAATAAAATTACAAATTTTTCTAAAAGTTATTACAAGAACTTGAAATAAATATTACTAGTCTAAAATTTCGAGGTCTTCATCTTCATCTGTCTCATATTCAATTTCTCTTATGATGTCTGAAATTTGTTCCATGGCATTTTCGTCTTCATTGTATTTGTACCAATCTACATATCCTTCGCAAAGAGTATTTGTATTTATTAGAATATAGAATGGTTCATTGCTAAGTGGGTCTTGTATTCTGTCTTCTTTCACATATATCTTATATATGTGATTTTGATATATAAGATAGCATTGACCCTTGCCATTTTGTAATCTCGTTTTTTCATCTAGGTTATCCGCTATCATTTTGGATTTCCATTTATCTATTTGTTGTCGTTTACTACTTGTGCATTCTTGTGAGTATTTGTTGTTGTAAGGAAGAATCGTATTTGTTCATCCTCCTATTTCGTATTCGAGGAAAATGACATGTTTTGCTTGCTCGAATCTATGTCCAATCCATTCAGAAGAAACGGATTGTATATATGCTCTAACCCATACTTCCTGTGGATAGAATTCTATTTCAAATTTAGACTGATATTTTCCTATAATCATTTTAAGCTTTTCTCCTAAACTACTCTCTTGCAATAGCCTTTTATCAGTTTGAAATAATATTGATTGGGCTAATCCATAATCTAAGAGTGTTTGGATAGTAAGACGTCCCTTTGGGTATTTTATCCCTTTGGGATGGATAGTTTGAAGTGTTTCGAGATCAATATTGCACCTTGGTTGTATACAGTGTGCAATTGCAGTATAATCTTGAGCAATCTCCATAGCACCCATCTCTAATTATGGTAGAAAGAACCGCAGATGCCTAACCCGCTCCTTAAATCTTTTCTTTTTGTGAAGATTTCTTGCAGAAATTGATGGATGTGTTCTTCTTTTTCTTCGAAATCATTTTTGGGTTTTTGGAATATGAGTTGCCTAATCTCGAATGGCAAGATTTTTATTTGTTGCTGTGGGAAAAAGAAGGTTCTTACTGGGTCGAGCGGGAACTTGGTTCAAGAAAGGATTTTGGTTCTAGTGTAATTTGGTTCTTACTTTTTTATTCTGTAAGAAGGTTTTTTGTTTCTCTCAACTCTTTTAAAAGAAGCTCATTTTTCATTTCTAACCTTCTTTTGTCCATTAAAAGAAAATGCTTTTCAGCATCAAGTTTTGATGGACCAAGATTGGTATAGTTTTGTAAATCAATCTTACAATCAAAATCAATAGTGAAATTAGTTGGGAAAGTTTTGTAAGCATAATCCAGTGCTTCATTGAGTTCATAAAACCCATAGTAAACTGGATTTGGAATATTAATATAATTTCTTGCATTTTCCCATCCTTCGAAAACTCTTATTTCTTGACCATGGATTATCACGAAATACTGGAACTTGGTTTTATTTGAAAAATACCACTCTAGAGCATTTAAACTCCTGAGTAGCTGACCATTATTATTTCGATTATGGAAAAGATTGTCCAGCAGTATTTGGTGATCATTTGCAAGTTTATTACCTTGTAAGCTCCGAAAAGGATAATTACTTCGACTGAGTATTATATTTCCAAACCGGTTGTGGGTGAAGTCCATCTGCATTTTCAACACATCGTTAGTAATATCAAAATTATTTGTATTTTGTAAAGGAATATTATTTGTATAAATATTCTTTCTATGATTATTTATTGTTCTTGAAACAGAAAATCGTTTGTTTAAAGGGTTTTTATTAATTGTATCAAGAAACTGAATAATAATTTTTATCAAATATTTTCCTGAAAAATATTTAGGGATTTTATTAATATTTTGTTTTGAAAACTTTTGTTCCTTTTGTTAAGAATTTTAAAATCATAACTATTTTTCAAAGTGTTTGGTGGGGTAAAATTCCAACTTTCTATCTTCTCAAAACAACTTAAAGGAATATCATGATTTTCCTTTTGTAAATGTGGGTACTTGATGTTCCCAATAATACCCATATGGTGCTCTTTTTTAGTCAGAATACTAATGTGTTTTTCTGACTCTGCACTAGTGTTAGAATCAAGCAAGTCATCATGTTGTAGTGGAGCACTATCATAAGAAAGCCTTGGTTACGAGTCAGGTCTACAATTAGTCTCAGAAAAATCAGCAAATAAGTTAGAAATTTTATGTGTAATTTCTTTATCTGATTGTAGCTCATGAAGCTTGCAGTACTCTGTAGTATGACCTGTCTTATGATATTTTGAATACTTCGTATTTTTATGCCACTTTTTATTATTAGAATATTTTTGTTTTGGTTTTCTGTAATATTCTTTTCTAGAATGTTTCTTTTTGTTGAATCTATTTTTCATTGTAGGTTTTTTGTAATTTCTTAGGTATTTAGGAGGATATTTATTAGGGTCTATATTAAATTGTTGACAAAAAGTTCTTAATTTTAATTTTGATTTTTCTAATTCCCATTTGAGACGTTTTTTAAGTTTTAAATCATGACATATTTTTAATTCTTCCTTTTGGGCAATACTAACTAATTGACCATAAGTAATATTATTATAAGGTATTATCTGTTTACCACATATTTTCCTAATCCTATTTCTGACCTTTTCACTTAAGAGTGTAGGTAACTCTGCTAAGAATTTTTCTTTCCAAAAGTGTTGATTGGAATATTCTCCTAGAATTACTCTAGTGAAAAAAGTATTTTTATAATTTTGGAAATTGTCAAGTTTTCTACATCTTGGATTTGAAAATAATTCAGTATTTTTATCTTTTAAATGAGAAGGGTTTCCTAGAAAATACAAAGAAATTGTTATAATTAACTTGGAGACTGCATCTTGCTGTATATTATCTTCTTCATCTAATTTTGGGAAATCATCTTCATTAGTTTTTATAGCATCAAGTATTTCTTCATGTTGTTGATCTGTGAGATAATAGTCCCACCAATCTTTTAACTGACCGGAAAACCCTACTATAAGGATTTCTGCTATAGCTCTATCTTGTATTCCACTTTTGGTTTTATAAGTACTCTCAGCCATTGTCATTTGTTGGATTTACCATCAATATTCCAATCATAAACAAAAGAGGCATTAGGATGTGATTGGAAACATAACTTATCTATTCTTAAATCTGGGGAAGGGATACTTTGGTGTTGTTTTTTCCAAACAGTCTTATTTATTTTATTAGTTGGTTTTTGGAATTGTTTGAACTTTATCTTAGAATCTTGACTTAATATATTTAGTTTATTGGACGCAGAGATGGGAGTATCTGGGGCTATTAGGTTATTAGAACTGCTAGGCATAAATCTTACCTTACTAATTTGATCTTGGGAAGTTTTTATAAATTCATTATCTTGTATATCTTTGACATTTTACTGGACACTTGATAGGGTTTAAAAACTGGATTTTTGTACTTCATATTTGAAGGAGAAGAATCAATTTTTGTACTTCATATTTCAGGGAGAAGAATCAATTGATACAACTGTTTGATTTTGAAAATATTTTTCTATTCTATCTAGTTGTTTTCCTAAAGAGTTTAAATGAATATTAGTGTAATTATTTTGATCGATTAACACTCTTAGAGTTCACAATCATTAGTATTTTTTTAGAGGAATTGCATCTACCTGAATTCCTTGGAAAGACTTTACTCTAATTCCTTGGAAAGGTGGATGGTTAGATTGAATCTTTTTAGATCCATTGATGGGTTCCCACTAAGGTATTTTATTTTGAAAAGTAATAAGATTTGCGTATATTTTATAAAATTTTCAGAAGCATACGTTTCAAACCGATCAAAAAACAAAATATGAATCTTATTATCTTTTAAAAACTTATTGAAAGTTTCTTTAATACTTTGTTTATTTTTTGAAAAGTTTTTGAAGAACCAAGTCCTTTTTTCTAAATTATGCTTAGCATGAAATTCATCACGTAAGGACTTTTTATTAATTCTGAAATCTTTTTGTAAAGTATTTAATTTTTCTGAATAATTTGAAGAAAAAGCCAGATTAATAATATTCATATTTAATCTGTTGAGACCTTCATGTATTACTTCAGGTATCTCTACTTTTAAACCTTCATGTATTACTTCAGGTATCTCTACAGGGTCATCTGTCTTTCCAGGAGATGAACTTGTTAGATCTGAATAGATTAGATTTTTTGTTTGGTTATTTTCAATAATTTCAGCTTTGTTGTTTTGAATACTTTCTTCTTTTTTACATAATTCAAACTCTTTGTTTCTATCTTTTTTAGAATCCTTTTTACTTTCTTTACTTCTATTTTTAATGATAGAGTTTTTACGAAAAGGATATTTTACTGAATTATTAGGAGTATAATAGTATTCAAACCATGTGAAAAACAAAATATTTGTTTGAAATTCATTTAGAAATTTATAGAATTTCTCTTTAATTATTTGTTTATCATCAGAGAAAATTTTAAAATACCATATTCTTCTTTCTAAATTATAATCAGCATTAAAATCTTCTTTTAATAATTTCTTATCAGCTTCAGATTCTATTTCTATAAATTCTTTTTCTTGTAACCTACGTTCTTAGCCAAGTCTTCGGAGGCTGTGGAAGAAGAGAGTTAGAAGAAGTAGATCTACAGTAAAGGAATCCATTTCCAAGAAGTTTAAAGGTTTCAAACGTTCCTAGCCAAGTCTTCTTGGAAATGGATTCTTTTCACTGTAGATCTACTTCTTCTAACTCTGCTTCCACATCCTCCTAAGATCTGGCTAGGAATGTAGGTTACAGGAAAAAGAACTTTATAGAAATAGAATTTAAAGCTGATAAAAAATTATTAAAATAAAATTTTAATACTGATTATAATACAGAAAGAAGAATATGGTATTTTAAAAAAAATTCTGATGATAAACAAATAATTAAAGAGAAATTCTAAAAATTTCTAAATGAATTTCAAACAAATATTTTGTTTTTAAAATGGTTTGAATACTATTACGCTCCTAATAATTCAATAAGATATCCTTTTCGTAAAAACTCTATCTTTAAAAATAAAATTAAAGAAAGTAAAAATGATCCTAAAAAAGATAGAAACAAAGAAATTGAATTATGTAATGAAGAAGCTAAAGAAAGTATTCAAAATCACAAAGGTGAAATTATTGAAGATAACCAAAAAGAAAATCTAATCTCTTCTTATCTAACAAGTTCATCTCATGAAAAGATAGATGACCCTGCAGAGATACATGAAGTAATACATGAAGGTTTCAAAGTAGAGATACCTGAAGTAAAACATGAAGGTTTCAACAGATTAGATACGAATATTACTTTCACTATTCTGGCACTTTCTTCAAATTATTCAGACAAATTAAATATTCTACAAAAAGACCTTAGAATTGATAAAAAAAAAATATTAAAGTAAAAAATAGTAAAGCTGGTGAATCACAACAAGATACAATTCTGAGGATAAACCCTGCTACTTCTCGATAGTCCACAGGTTACACTCTCCGTTTGAAATCTGAATTATTTGGTAAACTTAGTCACATAAAACTTAAACAACTTAAAAATAATTTTTCAAAAAAGAAAATAATCCATCATATTAGAAGGTTTTAGTTAATTTACATGTCCTTTTAAAAAGAAAAATCAAGAAAAAATATTATGATAAGTTTACTTACGATTACTTGGATAGTATAACTCGACGAAAGAACTTAAAAAACAATAGAGGTACAGAATTCTTAAAACATTTATTTAATAATAAGAAGAAAATAAAACTAAAAGAAAAAATTTATTCTAATTCTTTAAAAAATAACATATCTTTTCAGTGTTATTCAACAATATGCTCAAGTACGGGTCAGAGAAGCATGTTTGTGTTCTGACAGAAGAACAACAAATTCATTTTAAAATTCTTAAAATTATTCATGACCCACATTTACGAAAAGAGTATCTTGACATGTGTTAAATAACTCAAGTAAGAATGTGGCCCCTTTAAACACCCCTCAAAGTACGCTTGATTTGACATATATTCCTAAAGAAAAAGACTTGACAATAAATGATTTGCAAAAAGAAATGAAAATGGTAAGATTAGAGCTAAGAGATTTAAAAGAAAGGCAAAAATAAGATTATATAGATTTTAAATACATAATAGAAAATACTAATGAAAAACCATTATTAAGAATAGAGATTTTGAAAATGATGATGATTTAATAATACCTGAAAAGTTTTTATTTATTCTTAAAGAAGTAACTTTTAGAAAATATTTGATAAATATATCCCTTCAGTTTTCAGAAAACTTCAAACTTGATACTATAGCTTTATTTGATACTGGAGCAGATTTAAACTGTATCAAAGCAGGTATCGTACCTAAAAAATTCCAAGAAAAAACTAATGAAAGGCTCTCTACAACTAACAACTCTAAATTAATTATTAATTCAAAAACTAAGGCAACAATTACAAGTAACGGAATACTTCTCAAAACATATTTTGTTCTTGTTGAAGATATACATCATGCAGTTATATTAGGAACACCTTTTATAAATCTTATAACACCTTATAAGGTTGGTTCAAATTCTATCTCTTTCAAGATTAATCATAAAAGATTAAATTTCCATTTTCTAGAATTGCCAAAAACTAGAAATCTTAATTTAATTAGGGCCTACACCATTCATGAAAATACTATTAATAATCTTATCCTAGAAAAGAATTTTCATTTAGATAATATTAAGAAAGACATATCTCTTAAAAGAATAGAAAATAAATTAGGAACAACAGAAAAAAAGACAAAATAAAAAAATTACAATACTTATTTGAAAAAGAAGTTTGTGCAGATTTACCCAATGCTTTCTGGGATAGAAAGCAACATATAATTGATCTCCCTTATGAAGAAAATTTTAGTGAAAAACAAATTCCAACAAAAGCCAGACCTATACAAATGAACCATGAATTAGAAGAACATTGTAGAAAAGAGATAAAAGATTTAATCAACAAAAAACTAATTTCTAAATCTAGGTCACCATGGAGTTGTGTAGCCTTTTATGTTAATAAACAGTCTGAAATAGAAAGAGGAACCCCTAGACTAGTTATAAATTAAAAACCTCTAAACACAGCTCTGAAATGGATCTGATACCCAATTCCTAACAAAAAAAGATTTACTGCAAAAACTTTATACTGCTTTCATATTTTCTAAATTTGATATGAAATCAAGATTTTGGCAAATACAAGTTTTAGAAAAAGATCGATACAAAACAGCTTTTACCGTTCCCTTTGGGCAGTATGAGTGGAATGTAATGCCTTTCGGATTAAAAAATGCCCCTTCAGAAATTCAAAGGATAATGAATGAGATTTTCAATGATTATTCAAAATTTTGCATTGCTTATATCGACGATGTATTGATCTTTTCAAACTCCATAGAGGAACATATTAAGCACCTCAAAACATTTCATTTTGTTACAAAACAAAAAGGTTTAGTAGTATCCAAATCAAATATGAGTCTTTTTCAAACAAAAATCAAATTTTTGGGGCACTACATTTCTCAACGAACTATAACTCCTATTGAAAGATCCTTATAATTTGCTAGTAAATTCCCTGAAAAAATTCTTGATAAAACTCAATTACAACGATTCCTTGGAAGTCAAAATTATGTCTTGGACTTTTGCCCAAACATTAATAGAATGGCAAAACCACTACATAATAGACTCAAGAAAAATCCACCTCCTTGGTCTGATGATCACACTGCTTTGGTCAATGAAATTAAAAAACAAGTACAGGAAATACCCTGTCTTCATTTAGCTAACCCAACTTTGCCAAAAATTGTTGAGAACGATGCTTCTGATATTAGTTACGGTGGTATTCTAAAACAGAAGCAAGAAGAAAAAGAAAGTATTATCCAATTTACTTCTTCTCATTGGAATGATACCCAAAAAAATTATTCAACTAAAAAAAAGGAAATTCTGAGCATTGTCATGTGCATTCAGAAATTCCAAAGTGACTTACTAAATCAAAAATCTCTTCTAAGAATAGATTGTAAAAGCGCAAAAGAAGTTTTACAAAAAGATGTTCAAAACCTTGCATCAAAACAAATTTGCACAAGATGGCAAGCTATATTAAGTATTTTTGATATTGAGATTGAGTTCATCAAAGGAGAAGCAAATTCTATACAAGATTTTCTTACTAGAGAATTTCTTCAAAATAGAACTTATGGCTACTAAAAAAGACAATGGCAAGAAACCAGCAGACTCCAATAGACGCTGGTATGATTTGGCATAAGAAGAAGAACTCAAAGACACAGCACAATCTAAGGCTCAAACCCAAATTCAAAATCTAGAAAACTCTGATCTTGAGAGACGAATCCATTTGCTAGAAAATGGACTAAAAACCCCAACTATCAAAAAAGCTATTATACAATTAAATCCCAAAGAAAGTTCTTCTAAACACCTGACCATTCTCAATCCAATTCGAAAAACCTCAAATTCACTTGAAACATCAAAAGCCTTCTCAAACTCCCAATCTTATTCGCCTAAATCCAAGTATTTCTTATATCCCCAATGGCAAAACATTATCCCTATTGAACCTGAATTCGAACACCAAAACCCCATGGAGATACTCCAAAATGCTTTTGGTGAAAGAAACTTTTATAAACCATGGGATAAAAATAAAACTCCCCAATATTACCAAGCTATTCTTGAAGATAATAATTCAGCTTTCTTCAAACATTTTAAAGAAAAAGAAGAAACCACTTACTCAACATGTAAGATTCTAAGAGTTCTCGCTCCATCCGAATGGAAACATAGTATTTCTGCACCTATTCGATTATTCCAAAATTATGAAGAAAATTTGTAGGCATTTATCCCTTACAACTACTGGGACTATCAGCAAGCCTGGTTTAATTCCTTCCTTATCCAAAACAGAAATGAAAAACACTCTTGGTTACTCTACTTTGAAACAAATACTTGCAAAACTGATCGTTGGCCTCTATGGTGGATTACATGGTGGGATTGCTTTGATTCATGTCCTGAGATTCTAAGACAAGATGTTAAAGAAAGTCTTGAAGTTTTTAAGACACATTATGATCCTACACCAGCAGAACAAAAATTCACCCCGTTATCACTCTTTTGTGCAAAGTTCTTTGTTCCATGGGTTCTTTCCTGGACCGTTGAAGCAGATTATCAAAAAAATCTCGACACTGCGTAGAAGATTCAAGGTGAAATGGTGGGACAAATACATTCCTCCTAAAAGTGTCAAAGCCTACAATGTACAAATATGGATTATGAATAATCAAACTTCTAAACTAATACAAAAATCAGAATTTATAGAACATAAATCACAAATTGCAGCCAGACTAGCAGAGGCAAAAGACATGACTGAAGTACGAGCCATTGTGCAAAAGTTTCTTCCGGGACCTTCAAGGATTACACAAACTTCAGAAGAACCAGCTATTAACTTGGATGATTATTATGACCCAAGTTTTCGAAATGACGGATATATGTAGTTAAATTTATTTGTAATTTTATTTTGTACTGTAATAGTAGTTAAAAATGAAAATGACCAAAATACCCTTCACGAAAAAGACAAAAATACCCCTTCACTCCACTTCAAAAAATACCCAAAATATCCCAGCTACTCCTATATAAACACCGAAGGGAGCTCAAATTCATAAGCTTGGATAACCAAAAACAAAAACTTTCTTCCATTCCCCATTTTCTCTCCTTTCTCTCCCATCAACTTTCCTCCACTTCTTATCTTCTTTCACTTCAAAAATCCACCTTCTTCCACCATAGAAGCTTGATATTCAAGCACTCAACCATCACTAAATACTAAGTAGATGTTAGCTTAATTAGAAATCTTCACAAAAACTCTTGAGACGTGAATATTGTTTGTGTAATCCAAGTTCTACATTAATAAAGGTTCGTTTTGGACCGTTATGCTCTTCAAATTCCATTTTTAAATTTGTTTATGGGATCATATACCCCATAATTATATATATATTGCTTGACCTCTGGCGAACTGCCGCCGTTAACTAAGTCGATATATATATGATTACAAGGTATTTAAATTCCACATTTAAATTCTGTCTTGTATGGTTGGTTTAATCGCCCCATACTATTTAAATTCTGCTCTTATAATTATATGGTAGGCTTAATAGCCCCATAACTATATATATATATATATATATATGGGTGGGTTCAAATAGAACCATGTCATTATATGCGAACCTGCGAACTAGTGCTTTTATTATATACCACCAGTGCTTTTATTATACAACCACAGTGCTTTATTAATATTTTCAGTTATATACACCAGTAGTGCTTTTATTAGACAATTTTAATGCTTTTAATCAAATAAGAAAATACACAAAAAATATGATCCATCCATTTAATTTGATCTAAGGCTCATAATTGACCCTAGGTTCACATATAATGACATGTTTCTCATTTGAACCTAATCATATATATATATATATATATATATATATATATATATATATATATATATATATATAGGGTTGGGTTCAAATGAAACCCTGTCAATATATGTGAACCTAGGGACTCATCTTGACCATTAGATTGGATAATCTTAATGGTTGAGAACATGACATGTCAGCAGGTTAATTATGTAAAGTATTGCATTAATTTAATAAAAAAGGTATTTTGGACATATATCAACATTTCGAAAGAGCACTGCATTGCTCTTTAGAAAGCACACGGGTAAAGAAAAGCACTACGATTATATACAAAAAAGCATCACAAATTTCGTTTTATAAATAAATGTAATTAAATTTAAAAACCTGAATATTAAAAGTATCGCATGTGATTAATTTTAGCACTACAATACTATATATAAAAGCACTGTTAAAAACATGAATATTAAAAAGTATCGCATGTGATTAATTTTATCACTACATTACTTTATAAAAAAACAATGTTAAATTACGAGTAAGAATTTTGGATTGTTACTATATTTTAGTTCTTTTATAATAACGTAGCAATGCTTTTTTTAATATTATTGCAGCGCTTTTTTACTACACTATCACTGCTTTTTTCGATTGGCGAGGGTTCTATGGTTTAAGCCGTCCGAAATYCGAGAACCCGGTTCAGCTGACTATGATCAGCTTACTAAAATTAGCGGTACGAAAAAAGGCGTTGGGGAAAATTGGAGAATTTGGGAAATTAACTAGAACTGCAGTTACAGGTTAAAAACTATGATTGGCATAGTACAAGCATCAGAATGTTGCAGTGCGAAAATGAGGGCAGACAAGAATAAAAAAGCAACCCAATAAGAAAATTAACAGAAAAAAAAAATAAAAAAACAAAAAAAAAACAAACATATAAACTAGTAGTATATAAATGGCTTTATTGAATTGGTTCTTCAATCTTTTACCCACAKAAAGGGATTTTTCCCATCCCACTGCAGAAAAAAGAAAGCAGTTCATCATAAAAAGATTATTCAATTAATAAATCATTATTATTATCTTCCGTGCCATTGCAGAAACAATCTCTTTTTTTCCCCAAAATAAATAATGTAGACTATTGACAAAAACCTTCTAATTTACTTCTTCTTCTTGTTCTTCTCTACAGTCGCACTACTCCCAGAATATATATATATTAAGAAACTTGGAAGAGAGAATTAAATAGAGAAAAGCAGCTAGCTATACAATATATTGCATCTAACTGACCCAGAAATTAAACCTAAAAGATAAACCCCTAAGGTACCCGAACTTTAAATTAGTGGAACGATCGAGACTATATATTAGTGCTCATACCCAGTTTAATTAATTCACTTGACTGATCCAAGTCAACACCTTAATTTCAGAAAATCGCCGACCCACGTGCTCGGCGAATAGACGGCGTTTGGCGACGGTTTCAATCGGCGATGGCGATGGATTCAATCGGGATGGTGACGGCTTCAATCAGGCAATGGCGTTCGGCCCAATCGATTCGAGACCACCGCCGCTGCGAAAATGCCGCGGGTGTGCTTCATCGCGGCCATTTCCTGCCTCCGCCGCTGAAAAACGCCGCCTCCGACTCGCTAGTTCATTGGGCCGCTGCCGTCGACAAGTCAGGAGAGAGGGATGAGCGGTCGATTTTGGGGGAGAGAGGGATGAGCGGACGATTTTGGGGGAGAGTGGGAGAGAAGGGTTTGGGTTAGAGACGGGGGTGGGTTGGGGTTTAAATTGATTAAGATGGTTATGTAAATTTACATAAACACCCTTGTCCTTCTATATATATAATTCAATGAATTTAAAAAATTGAAAAAATCTGGTCCACATATGTTATTAGATCTAAGGCCTAGATTGGTCCCTAGGTTCGCATATATTGACGTGGGTTTCATTTGAACCTAATCCTATATATATATATATATATATATATATATATATATATATATATATATATATATTAATACATGGTCGGTTCTACCACATATATTAATTTAAATTCCTGCAATTTAAATTATCGCTCGTATGGTTGGCTCTGCCCCATACTTTTAAATATCTTGAAATTTTATTTATATATGGTGGTTTAACAACCCCATAATTATTTAATTTCTGCAATTTTATATGGTGGCTTAAGCCCCATAATTTCTGATTTATATTTTATATGGTGGTTCAAGCCCCATTATTTATCTAACACAAATCATCTTCTTTCTTATGCTTTTGTATTTATAATTTGATATGTGCTTTATCAACTAGATCTATATTAGATCTCTTCTCTGTTTCCTATTCTCTCTGCTGGTCCCGGGTCGCCCCTGATATAAATATATATATAATATTAATTCTTATTATAATATTAATTAGAGTATCTATCCTAATTATGTCAAGAAGATTCCTACATAATTAAAAAAAGAAACTAATACTAGGTGAATCAAATCATCATTAATATTAATTATGGTATCTATCATAATTATGTTAATGAAAATCCTACATAACTAAAAAAGAATATAATCCTACGTGGCATTTTCTCTCTCTCCTACTCATCTTTTTTTTATCTCTTTAGACCTCTCTTTTAATATATATATAGATAGATATTTATATGTGTGTGTGTGTTAGTCTTTATTTTGCGGGCCAACACGCCAATCTGTCGGCCCGCACCGTCAAAGCCCGGAGCTCATGCGAGCTAGCCCATTTAAGCCTGCCTTATAGCGGGTCACCTATCTCTCAATCCAACCCCTACTTTGGCGTGACGGGCGGGCCAACCCAACAGGCCTGACCCATTTTGACAGCTCTAATGAGTCCCATTTATTTTTTCAATTTAATATTTTTTAATCACTATTATCAGTTTTATATAAATTTCCCACACATTTTGTTGAGATACTAGGGTTACAACATCTCATAATGAGCTACGTCAACTATGTTAGTTAGTTATATTAGTTAAAGAGTATTAGCCACGTGTCTATATACAAAACATGTATAAAAGCACTTGAGTTACATCTTCTTTCTCATTAATATAGATACAGAATTTACATATTTCATATTGTTTTCCTAATCTCTTCTAAGATAGATAAGATTTATTAGATTCTACGTGGTACTAGAGCACGGTTAAATTCATGTCTCGTAATCACGCAAGCTAAGCAAACATGGATCGAGATGATACATGAAGAAAATCATCCATGAAAATAGAGAGGAGCTATTCACATGATCTTGATCCATTGTCGCTTCATGGTTCGGATCACCGTGGATTGATTATGGTCACAAATCGATTGAACGGATCGAATCACCATCATTAAAGTCGTGCAATTAGACTTGCACTTAGAGAAAACCCAAATTAGGTTTTGTGTATGGCATTTGTTGAGGATTTTATTGTTAGGAATATTTCCTTATTTTTGTATACATCGCATATTTGTATTATCTTATCGAAATAGTTTTGTTTTTTTTCAGTATGTCAACATTGTAGGTATTTGGTAATATTGAAGCACTTTTGCCCTAAAATCATTGAAAAGATTTAGAGTTGGTGGGCAAGACTTGAATCGATTAGAGGTGTGCAAGACTTGGTTTGATTGGTTAAGGTTATTATTTTGTGAACTATTTTTGCTTAATTGTGTTTTTCTCATTCTAATTTAAGAACTTTGTGAAATTGATGCAGAGTATTTGTTAAGTATATTGAATGCTTTTGTTAACATTAGTGCTGATTGATTTTAAGATTTTGTAGAGTGTTTTTTAAGTATAATGAATGTTTTCGTTAATATTGACTGCATGGTATTCAGATGTTTATAGGTTGGCATGTGAATTAAATTGCAATTCTTTGATATAAATGGTCGAGATAAGTAAAACTGGATGGACATTTAATTCTTTTTCTTTAAAATTCTTTTGGAATTTACATGAGTTATAATCAAAACATGGCGATGCTTATTACCAAAATCGTCATCCGGCCATCATTATTGGTGGTGGTTCGAAGCAAAAAATATGTCTCCTCCCTCCTCAATTTTATCGCTTCTAAATTATAAGTGACGCTTCAAAACTAAGTGTTACCCATTTTTATTAGGTAACGCTTCAAACCTAACAAGGCCACCCAAATATCTTATAAGTGGCAGTTTGAACCGCCACCGTATGATTTAGGTTTTAAGTATTGTCAGAATTAATAGTAGTTCAAAAGTGCCACTAATCTTCTTTTTGCACTAACGTCTACACAATTGCAGCCTGCTGACATGTTTGCAAAGTCTCTTTGAGGGCTTGCATTCAAAGATTTTTGGCTCAACTTGGGAATGTGTCAAATTACCCACATTTCAGTTTTGGGGGGATGGGGTTGAGCTATTAGGGTTTGTAGTATTTTATAATTGGTTGAGCCAGTTATGTTAGTTATCTTCGTTAAATAGTATTAGCAACATGTTAATACACGGTTGGGCATTATGGCTAAGTGGACCAAATGTGTATAAAATCAGATAAGATGCCTTCTTCCTAATGAATACAGATTAAGAAATTACACATTTCAATGTTTTTCCAATCTCTTTCTTTTAAGATGGTTCGGACTTATTAGATTCTACACATTTATATATAGATTTTCGTCTCCGCTACACAAATACGAGTCATTATACCATGCACCTGGGTGCACCTTACAAGATGCACCCCATAATTTAATTTATCATTGTATCTAACTGGCATATATTATCACACATAACTGATATATATCATCACATATAATGGATACATATCATCACAAATAATTAAAATACTAAATCTTAAATCTAAAATCCTAAAATGAAAAAAAAAATAAACCTAAAAAGAAAATCTAAACCCTAAAAATGGAGAACCAAGCCCTAAAATAAAAAACTAAACCCAAAATTGAATATTAAACTTTATACCTTAAATTTCTATCATATATCATCACATATAACTGACACATATCTTCACATATAATATAACTAACACATATCATCACGTATAACTATTAGAATGATAGATTTTCCTGGGACCCTAAAATGAAAAAATTGAATTAAAAAATTAAAAACTAAACTTAAAATGAAAACTTAAACCCTAAAAATAAAAAACTAAACCCTAAAATGGAAAAGTAGCCATAAACTCTAATTTCTTGTCACATATCATCACGTATAACTACCATATATCATCACGTACAATTGTCATATATAATCACGTATAACTGAATGATAATAGGTTTTTACAGGGTGCACCTAGCAAGGTGCCACTACAACATAAAAAAGGGAATTGTCGACGGCCATATCCGTCGGCAAATCACTTGCCGACAGCTTACCAACGGATCAAGGCCGTTGGCGAATCATTTGTCGGTAATTTCAATTGCCGACGGATTTCTCAGACCGTCTGCAAATGCTAACGGCTTTTCCGATAGACACTGCCGCTGGTAAGATGCCGTCGGGATTCCTAATTTTTTTGGATTTACCGATGAATTTTATGCCCGTCGGTAATTAAATAAATAAATAAATATAATTTAATTTAATTTTACCGACGGCTTCCATGTCCGTCTTTAAATAAAATGTATATATAAAAAAATGGATATTGCATATGTATAGGAAGGCAGACGGACTATTTGCGTTTGGTGGATATTGTTGTGAGCAGTGAACTTGCGCATGTCGTTTACTAAATTCTCAAGCCCGACTTCGTACACTTCAACTAACTTACCAGACTCCAATTTCTTCAACCTTAACCCACCGATAATTTTATTAGCCCCAGTCAATTCCTCGGTCATCTTAAAATCATCCGATTCCTCGTGATCCAAATCCTCAATCTCTAAACTCATTGTTACAAATCATCGTACCCTATTTTTGGCGCTTGATCAGTTACCCGAGCATGGAACGGATAGTTAATCTCTACAGCAGACTTATCAAAAATGACAACATTAAATTCTGATTTCCAAATCTTTATAGTTGTATATCGGTGAATTATACCGAGTCAAGCCTCATCTTTGGAAGGAGTCGACTCATAAATAATATGTCGACATTTAAAAACCACCATCACATACACTTTAAAAGATAACTGAATAATTGCACAATTGAACACTAATTACAATCGAACATAATTTAATTCAAATGTATATAAATAATTATAAATTAAACTTTAAAATAAACTCTAATTGCATAAATGAATCCTAAATGAATATTAACGACCTAATAGGCCTAATTTTATACAAATATTTATAAACGAGTCTAATTTATAAATAATTATAAACTAAACACGGCCGATCACCACGGCCTTCCCATGCATGTACAATATAAAATAAAATATTCGGCATGCATCACAATATATATAAACTCGATAATCAAATACGATAACCTAAACTATGCCTCAATTCAATAAAATCGAAACCTACATTTCTAGTTAGATACGACTGTACCCTAATTTCCTAAATATTAACTAATTTACCCTTAAACTATGGTTAAATTCAAAATTGGACCTTAATTATCTAACTAGATACGATCAAATCCAAATTGTTTAAATCATTCACAATTGCATAAATCAAGCCTAACTTCGTAAATTGAACCCCCAATTAAATTTCTCAAAACCTAATTCCTAAATTCAAACCCTACACCCTAGATTATAGCCTAAATCAAGCACTCAATCGTAACTTAGAAACCATAAATAATAAATCGAATCAAACCCTAATTACTAAATTAAATTACAAATCAAATTAAATCAACGCCCTAAATTAAAAAATATATATTCAATTTGAATTAAAAGGCTAAAATACCTTGATATATTACGGTGGCGGTGCTCCGGCGTGTGGCGGTGGCAGCAACTCCTCTCTTCTCCCTTTCGTCTCTTCTCTCTCATGCGATTTTTTGTTTGTTTGTTTGTTTGTTTGCTATTGTGAATGACAGAAACTGCGGTGGGCACTGCAGTTTATTAAGTTTGCCAACGGACACGATTCCGTCAGTAAATCCGCTGGTAAAAAAAATCCGACGTTCCCAACGAAATGAGTCTGTCGGTAAATAAAATTCGGCATTGTCGATGGCACATCGGCAAATAAAATCCTAATTTTCTTTCTTTTTCTTTCTTTTTCTTTTTTAAACTTGCCGGCGGCATATTGGGCCGACTATACTCCCGTCAACTTCTCGAAAACTTGCCAACAGAGACATCTGCCGAGGAGCTGTGTCCGTCGGTAATTATTGCTGTCGGAAAATCCATCGGCAATTATTATCGTCGGAAAATTCATCGATAATGTCGGCCTTTTACCAATGGGTAGCTGTCCGTCGGTAATATCCATCGGCTTTTTCAATTTTTTTTATAGTGTGCACTCAGACGCATGTAAATTACCCACAAATACACCATCATCAACACTTTTTCAACTACTATTTAATCATTGTTTTTTAATTTCTTTTTATCTCAATTCTCTTTCTTACATTTTTCTCTTCTTTTTTTCTTAACACAACTATCCATTTTTTATATTAATATAATCTCTTTCTCTATTACTCTCGAAAAACGGACCTTCAAAACTAGATCATGCAACAGGAGGCATGTCAATATAGGGGCTATTTGTAACATTATAGGCTGTTTTGTAATTTTTGAGAGATAATTGATTTTTTTTTTTAAATAAATTTGAGGGGTGTTTTTTAATATAACTCTACAATCAAATGAAGATTAAAGGATGCCATCAAATTAAGACATCTTGATGACTATACATTTGTTGCAAGATTTTCCATCAGCATTGGTGGCATTCACTAATCACAAATGGGAGTTGAGTGTTCAAGTTTTGCACAATGTACCCTGTTTTCGAAGTTCTGCACATTGAACCCCATTTTTGGCAAATGAATCATAAATTTGAATCGCTATTGTTAACAACTTAAGAAACACGGAAACCTCAATCCTGGGCATTTAATATTTGAACACTCCGTCTTACTAAAATTAAATATTTTTCTTTTTCGCCTGTCACACGTTATAAGCTTGTTTCCTTATTTATTTAGAGTATTAATTATTTATAAATTTTAAGAAGAAATTCCAATTCCAATAAATAATTAATATATTTTTTTAATCATTGTGAAATATTATACAAAATATTGAGACACTTTGTGTAAATCAGTTGAGTATCTACAATATCTTTTGAAGAATGGACTTTGGTTCAACATCTTTTATCAAGGAAATAAGTAGTTTAATTGTAAATTTAGAAAAGAAAAAAAAAAAAAGGAGATATTAATTGATCATCTAATTTAAAGATCACTTCAAGAATTTACGTACCAACCGCAATGTAATCTTGATTCCCACAATAGCCATGCAAAGAACTTTATCTATAATCCTTCTCTAAAAATCGGTCACTTACAACTACTCCCCATCTCAAGACCTATCACCCCTTGACACGTGTATTTATTAATATACTTGACTACACCATCTTTTGACAAGTAGGCACTAATTTTATGACACCCTCCCCGGCTATAAATATGCATGCAAGAAATTCAACCTGCATGATCACATACAATATCAATAGGACAAAGAAAATTGTTGCAAAGAACTATACTTAAAACATTAGTCCAATCTTTTTCACATCATGGCATTGTCCATATCCACCGTCTCAACCACCGCATTAATCACCGCCCTCCTCCTCCTCCTCGGCGGCTCCACGGCTTCTGACACCAATCGAACCTCTAATACCAATCGGACCTCAGAACACGGTGGTGGCTCCCATCATTTGCCAGTAACCGATATCGATCTTTTGGAGTTTCCATTGAATTTGGAGTACTTGGAAGCAGAGTTCTTCTCGTGGAGCGCTCTGGGTTACGGATTGGACATATATGCCCCCAATTTGACGATGGGCGGCCCACCGCCTATCGGGGTCCAGAAGGCCAAACTCACCCCATTTATAAAAGATATCATCACACAATTTGCGTTACAAGAATTTGGACATTTGAGGTTCACATTTTTACATCTCTTTAAAATGAAAAATACAATGCACAAAAAGTTCCTTTTATTTACCTATTTTCTTTTTGCATAATAAAAGAAAATGGTGGATATTAGATTTTTTTTTTTAATGGCTTGATAATTTTATGCAGGGCAATAAAAAAAACGGTTCCGGGATTTCCAAGACCACTTATGGATCTAAGTGCGCTGTCATTTGCAAGAGTGATGAATATGGCGGTCGGGAAAATACTAGTGCCTCCGTTTGATCCCTATGCCGATGACATTAAGTACCTGCTCGCATCCTATCTTATTCCCTTCGTTGGACTCACCGGTTACGTCGGAGCAAACCCGTTACTCGAAAGCCCCATTTCCAAAGCAGTAAGTAAAGACAACACAATCTCCCGTTTCACATTGGATGAATGACACATTGACATCTTGTACACATGACATCCATCTAATACTGTGGAATAGATGGAACAGAAATTCGAATGATAATTATAATAATAATCTTTTTATTTTTATTGGAAAATTTTCAGCTTGTGGTTGGGCTTTTGGGAGTGGAATCAGGGCAAGATGCTGTAATCCGAACATTACTATATGAACGTGCTTTAATGAAGGTATTTCCTTACGATATCACCGTGGCAGAGTTCACCAACAAGATTTCAAACCTTAGAAATAAACTCGGAAAGAGGGGTTTGAAAGATGAAGGGCTAATAGTCAAGCCGTCACTAGGCGCCGAGGGCAAAATCTCAGGCAACGTGCTCGCGGGCAATCAAGACTCGTTGTCGTATGGCCGAACACCTGCAGAAATACTTAGGATCGTGTACGGGTCCGGAAGGGAGGACATGCCCGGTGGTTTCTACCCAAGGGGTGCTAATGGTAGAATTGCCAGATCATTTTTACAGCCTGATCAGTGAGCGACTTCGACTAAAGCGTAATTGGAATTATCATTAATTATATCATCTGTGTGTTCTTAAAATTCGTGTTTGAAATGTATGAATAATACTGAGACGAGATGTGATTACGAAGGAGGCAGAAAATATATCTATATAAATATACTTTATTGATGATTGGCTCTAAAGGAAAACTAGTACACTGTGATGCATAATTTTGCCATTCAATGCAATTTATTTACTAGTCGTCTTCATGAAATAAAGAAGCTGTAAAAAATAATTGCACATGACATCATAACTTACAAGTCAAAAATAAATAACAACTAAAATTTGCAAACAAGCACAAACGGTTTACTATACAGTGGTGCAAGTGGGTCGCTAATACTCGTCCACTTTTAGCCATTGAATTGATAATTTGAATTATCAATAGGTGGTAACATAATCACATTGTCAAAAGATACCATCTCATGATAGTTATAATATAAAATGTTCAGACGTTAAATAAGAATAAACTTATATATCTTTTATCAATTATTTGGTGTTTTCAAAAAATATATATGTAATTTTGTTTTTGTTTAAATAGTATCCTCCATTTCAAAAAAGGACATTTTGGAAAGAAAAAAGAAACACATATATATATGAATATAGTAAATACAAATAAAGCCTTAATTAATGCACCATGTTAATTTAAAGGTGAGTCCATTGTGACCACTTTAATAAGATGGATTCATGTGAAAAGTGAAAATTTAGAAAATAACTTAATTTTTTGTCTAGACAAAGTTTAAAGATATTTTCTTCTTTTTCTAAAAATAAAATTTGATGAGCCAAAACATCACTCTTTCTTAACCAGAGGGACAGAATGGATTGTATTGCATTCAACCCATTCAAGCATCATAATCCAGAAAAGCACATAATCGAAAATGCCAACATATCAACCATAAGACAAAATATCCATATTATCAATTGCCCGAAACTCTTAAACCAGTACAAAATACTACCCTAGCCAACTCAAAGCTAAACTAATAGTACTCAAGGATTACAGTAAAACTAACCTAGAAAGCTTGCCAAACTTTCCAAACAACAGCTCATAAAAACGTGTTTTGACGACAAAGTTAGACCCTAATAATTGTGTACCACAATAATACAGAAAACGAACAAGATACCCATGACGTAAATAAGGGGGATCAAAAGCCCTATCGCTTGGATGGTCTCTCGTCATCCTCTCCTCCACCATCACTATCATCCGAATCGTCGTCTTTGCCGGCACGCTTCCTCTTTGGTGGGGCCTCCTCGGCTTTTGCATCCTCATCCTCATCCTCATCTTCTTCTCCCTCTTCAAAATCCTCCTCGCCATTCTCCTGTGGTTCAAAGTCACTAGCATCTTCCTCGTCCTCAGCCTGAGCCACGGGTCGAACTAGGTACTCTGTTCCAAGATCCTCCTGCTAATTTTATACACAATTACAAATTTTATGGATTAGTCTTACCAAAAAAAAATATATCTTTCAGAATTATAAATATTCGACAAATGTTCCCGTACAGAGAATTTTTTTAAATTATCCTGAATCTAATGTTTCAAACACAACCACAAAGTTTGAAAATTCAATTACAATTAAGTTATAATAGGACTTAAAATGAAGCCATAAAAATTCATCACATTAGTTATAAATTGAATTGATTGGATCATCAATAGATCAACGTTACCACAGTAATAGATCTGAGACGGTAAAGCAAAACCAGCACATGTGATAATTATACTGTTAAATTTAAATAACAAATCACATAAAGAGAGACCTCCAGATCTAGCTAATTTAAACTAAGATTCGACTAAACAATAGAAAACAGCAAAAGCATAAACAATGAATTCATAGTAATATGTACATAGTAATATATTTGGTCTTACAAGTTCAGACAAATATTAGCTCGCGTATACACAAAATAAAAGCTCAAAAGTGTTTGAAAAAGCTACAGATCTAACTAGTTCCAACAAAAAACTCCACCGAAAAATCACAAAATCAAACAAATCATAAATAACAGCGGTAAAAATATGGTAATACTAGCACATAAAAGCTTGTGTATGCATCGAAGTTTTCATAATTACTCCAGAACTCCAGATCTGACTATTTGCGAAAGTAAAATTTATTTCACCCGAAGTTACAAAAATCAAAAGTAAATAAAAATTACGCAAACAGTTTCACGAGACCAATAGGAAGAAAACGAACTGGCTGAAAAAACCATGAACAGTGTTTATTACCTCATCCTCTTCTTCACCTTCTTCATCCTCGTCGTCATCTTCCTCATCTTCATCGTCGTCGTCGTCGTCATCATCGTCGTCGCCGTCGTCATCTTCATTCTCTCCGTCTTCATCCTCGTCATCGTCGACGTCCGCCGCCGAAACAGGCACCCTACCTCCGCTACTATTCAACACTTCCTCCTCCTCTTCGTCGTCGTCCTCTTCCTCCACCCCCTCTTCGTTGTCCTCATCGCCGTTATCGTCACCGTCGATTACCTGCTCAAATATTTTCTCCTCTTCAAACACCGCCATAATTTTCAGAAGAAATTTGATTTTCCAATATTTTATTTATTATTTATTTTTATTTTTTGAAAATATTATGAAGAAAAAAAGTGGGAAGAGAGAGGAAGAAACAGGGGAGAAGAGTTCTCGGAGAGAGAAGGGGAGAGGGCGGAGGCTTTGATCTAGACCGTCGAATCGCGAAGCATACTAGGATCGGTGACGTTGTGAGTAATCCAACGGTGGAAGAAGGCTCCAGTGAAATTTCTCGTGGGTTTAACAAACGCGGCGCGCTATATTCCTTCTTTTGTTTTTCTTTTGCTGACTATTGTGTCACGTGATTCGCGTGTGAGGGTATCTAGGGTTAAACAGCAATCGAAGAACAGCTGGGCTGAATCGGGATGCAAGCAGCCCAATTCCGTATGGGCTATAAAGATATGACGTACAAATAATATGCAGTCCAATAGAGGGCCCTCATGGGCTAATCTACAAAGATATTGCAGATAACTTTTACAAATAAGGGTAATTTACATAAATACCAATTGTGAAGGAATAAAACTCAAATTTACGCGTTCAAAATTAATATATTTAAAATACCTATTCAACCGCAAAGATTTTCAAATATACGAGAAAAAAACGGTAGAACTACTTCTCTCTTCTCAGTCAGTTTTTCCATCAGTTTTTCCGTCAGTTTTCCCATGGACGAACCGTTTCGACTGCCGTTCATGTCTTCTGGAGTTAGATTAAATGTGAAATTGAAGTTCGAAAAAAAATACTGAACAAGCATCAATTTGTCTGTACAAAGCGAAGAGGAAAAAAAATACAGAATAGAAGAACCTCTAGTCATAGTTGAATCAGGTATGAATTCTGATTGAATATTTATATCAATTAAAACATGACAAATAAAACTCTTTGATGTTTTTTTTGTTTTTTTGCTTTTTTGTTTTTTTTATTGTTTATTATTTATTTTTTTGCAATTGTAGTTCATCGGAGTATTTGAATTTTTTATTAGAAGAACCAAAGACGATGATTCGTAGAGTTTACCCCTTTAATGTCGTGAATTACTATTAATTATAGAATATAAGAATATTTATGTTAAATGAACTGATTACAAATTTCATAATCATTAACTAATTTGAACAATGAATAAGAATGCATAATCATTGATATGATGTAAATAAATATATCTTTAATAATAAACCGATGATATTGCCTGAAAAGAATGTGATGATGATGTAAAAAGGCTGAATTAATTACAATTCCTCACAATTTCATCCATAAGCTGTGGAGATAAATCAATAGGTTCAAAATCATCTAGCGATACCCCGAAATGGTGGTTTCCAGCAGACGACTTATTATCATTTCTACCTTCCTACAGAAAAAGTAAAAGAAACAATAAACATCAAATTGCTTCGACAATGGTTTAGAGACTTTGAATTACACACCTTAGTAGATTCTTTCTCTTTACAACTTTTTAGGTGATTGTGTACCATCATTATCTCCTGCCACTGGAGCAGTATCATTAGAAGGTTGATGAAGAGTTGTACCATTGTTTGAAATATCCTACAAAATTCAATAAAATATAAATTTATAAACTAGAATTTAAATAAAAATAATTAATATCACACACACACACACACACACACACACACACACACACACACACACACACACACACACACACACACACACACACATATATATATATATATATATATATATATATATATATAACTAACC
>BMAC01000477.1:103959-121962 GCA_014905375.1 Phtheirospermum japonicum
TATCCATGGTTATGATTCTTTTAGTGCTCATTTGTTAATTAATTATGTGCAGAATCCCATGATGGATGCAATTGCCAGTTTAATTGATTGGAACTCTGCAAATACTTTCTCAGAAAAAACTTTCAACTGGTGTTTAATTGAATTCACATTAATGGCAATCTGTCCTTGTTTCATATACAGATCATCAATCTGATCGYGCRCATCAATGGCTGAGGCAACTCTTGGTGTTGAACTTGACGGAATATCGTTACACAACTACCAACCATGTAGAGAAACCATAAATCATAACTTTGTTTCGTTCCAAAAATATAACAAAATAAGATACAAAAAAAACAAAACAATAAATAAATAAAAAACAACCTTTGATCTCGCCCCGTGACCCGTCGACTTTCCGATTCCAACTCGACGTAATTTTCCATCCCCATCTCTTGATTTACGTCGCCAAAACCTCTCTTCCCTATCACGTTGTCCTAATTCAAAATCTGAATCTGAATCAACCCGTGAACCAACAACCTTGAATTTACCCTTATTTTCACTTAACAMCTTAAAATTTATCTTTCTCTGAGTAAGCTTACGTGACTTAGACACGATAATATTCTTCTTCTTCGAATTTAAATTGGCTGCTGAGTGTTCAATCAGTATATCTTCTCCATCATCGCTAGTTGTGTCTGGCACAACATTCATGTCTTTATATTTACTGTTAGTAGACCTAGTTTTCACCATTGAAGAACAAGGGCAGATTCTTGCTGAAAAAATAGGTTTGATAATTAAGGTGAAAAAATATGACTTGTAACTAGAAAAACCAAACTTTATACTTGTCATGTACACACGTTCTCTGAAAACCACTATGTCACGACCTCAAAACAGATAACCACGTGTTTTTGAAAAGATAATCAGTTATTTCGTAGAAAGAAAATAAAATTGTATATTAATGTAAAAATCTTTAACCTATCGTATAAATGTAAAAAAAAAGTCTACAATGACATATAGCGTAATTTTCTCTACAAATAACCATATTTTTTTGGATGCTCTCACAGGTACAGGCCTTGTGTTGCAATTAGCCGATAGCTGATTGTATTAGCTGATAGCTGAGTTGATTAAAGCTAATTATATTAGTTGCTTATATAAAAGTGTTTGGTGAATAGTTGATAGTGGATAGTTATTTAAATGTATAAAATGACCAATACGGACATGAATTTAATTTATTGTTGAGTTTTTTTGATAATAATATAAATTTAACTTAATATATGAAAATGGATAAATGTTAATAATATTAATTACTAAAAAGTAAAAATAAAGGATCTTCTAGAATTTAAAAACAAAGAAACTTCTAGCCTCTCCTGTAACATTTCACGTTATTCACCTCCACAGTTTACAGACATATCATCTTGTAGCCTCTCTTGTAACATTTCACGTGATTCATTTCCACAGTCCCCATACATATCATCTTTCAGTTTTATACTTGCACGGATCACAGTAAAATCGAAAGAAAAAGAGTGTGATAATAATTATCATCTCGCTAATAATTACTTGGCAGATTAAAGCAATCAACCCATATTGGGAAACAACAATACAGAAGATGTGGCAATCAACACATATTGGGCGACAACAATACAGAAGATGTGTAATTAATCAAAAAAAAAAATAATGAAGATAATAATCAAAACTCGGAATAATCAAAACTCTCCAACATGCAGTGAATGAATTTAATTGAGATGGAAGAAGAAAAAAATCCGCGAGTAAGATAAATGAAGGGAAGAGTTTTATTATTTTTTAAGGTGAATTGAAGATAGGAGGCGTGAGATAATTATGTGGT
Organism: Phtheirospermum japonicum; assembly: GCA_014905375.1. NCBI lineage: Eukaryota > Viridiplantae > Streptophyta > Magnoliopsida > Lamiales > Orobanchaceae > Phtheirospermum > Phtheirospermum japonicum. The sequence goes on from BMAC01000477.1 coordinate 105,776, forward strand.
AGGTTAACTTAAATATTAATTCTAGAGGATAAGTTTGTTATTTAACCGTATTTTTCAATCCTCTCTACCCAAAATGCTGCTACAAGGATCTTTTTCTAAAAGAGCTTTTTGGACCCAAAAAGCTAATTAAATCCTCTATTTACCAAACATATCGATTAGAGGATTTGACTGGTCAACCCTCTCAAATAAGTCAAATCCTCTAATTTTGCCTCAAACCGCTCATCACCAAACAAGGCCACACTCGTGTTTTGTTTGGTTTATCCATTGATTTTTTGTGCACTGAGTCAAATTTCATTAATGACTGAACTAAGAGAATCAATGAGGGCGAGCTATCTTTCATTGAACTAATTGATTTAGATTTGTATATTTTTTCTTAAATTTCAGAAAACTCTAGTTTATATCGCTTATCGATCCTGACCTGACGTACAACAGTACAACCACGATCACATTGATGCGACCAAAAAGATTGGTGCTTCAAGAATAGAAAGTACTGGCCTCAAATATGCAATCAGCGACCTGATAGACCTCCAGAAGACTCCTGGCGACCTGATCGATCCTTCCTGCAAAACAAAACCCAAGCCAGACGGTGGACAGCCCCAGCGTAGGCCCTCCGATGTTTAAGTCAGAAAGTGTTTGAGAGAGTTATGCGAGAGCTTAAACGTAGGATAAAATTAACTTAGCCAGAAAAGAATGAGGCCTGATTCCTCTTTGCATAAATGAGAGATGTGTTCCTAATCTAGAGTTCTCATCTCCCATTAGAACTATAATTCCAAAAATAGCGACCGATTTAGAATTAGGATTCCTCCTGTATGCTAAGTTACCATAGCTATGAGAACTCTCGCTAAATTACCGTAACCATGGGCCAATACCGGGACCCCATAAAATAATTCATACTAGCCCAATAGGGCCCAAAAACCATGTTAAATCATAAAACCCATCTCTCAGCACCAAACTACCACTCAGTGTCGAGTTGTCCTAATATCGCTTATCGCCACCTCACATAAGAGTTCGCCACTCTTATGAGAGGTCGTCACTCCTTAAATCAGCTCGACTACCTCCCAGAAGGATTGCACCTTCCAGAGATGGAGGTCGCTTGCTAAATCCATATAATACCTTCATGTTTACCGACGTAAATACTTGATGTCGTATCAGCTAGTCCCCCACATTCTAGTAGGAAACTAAGTTGAATGTAATCAGGAGTTAACCCCAAAAGTTAAATCGACATGGCTCTTGGTAAAAGCGCGAATCCATCAGCCATCACCTCCCATTTAAGAACATTAAATGTGTTCTGAAAAGTGTCCGACACGCGTTTCCAACCCATTACCTCGTAATATATTCAATCCAGTGGGCCAAAAGTGAAAGCCCCACAATAAACCCTACCAAATTTTCCCGCCGATCGAAAATTATTCTGTCTTCTCACCTTTTGCGTCGTTCCCCATTCAGACACCTTTCCACTTCCATCTCTCCCCATTTCAAGAAAACAAACACAAATCTCCGCCATTTTTCTCTGCAAAAAGTACCTCTAGAGTTCTTGCAACAAAAATCACAAGCATCACCAAACGCGAGAAAATCCAGCACACCAAAATCATCATGATAAGTAAGTCCCTCTAATCCATCGTCTCATTGCTAATTATTCTATTTTCTCTGTAAATCACTGTTTGCTGTATATAATTTCTTCTGTTTCTTCCCTCCCCATTATTTAACTGCTATAATCGTATGGCAATTTTAGCTTCATCTTCCTCTGATTCCCAAAACCCTAACTTACCCCCACAAGATATACCATCATAGACGGAGTCTGTAGAGATTCCTCTCGCACGTCAGAGTAGAAAAAGAAATCCAACTGCGCCCCAACCCGATTTGATTGATGAACTGGAGGGAAATATTTCTTGGTCGGAACTTGAGGCTCAAACTAGAGCTTTCACTGGAAATATCCCCGAGGGCATCCCCATAGCGCAACAAGAAATGCCTTCAACCTCTCAACCTGATTTATTCCTTCCTAACCCGGTAACAGTAGTACCATCGTCGGCTCACGCCGACTTGCCTTCTCTCCCACGAGCTACCAGGATAGCTGCGAAAAACCCCTAGATACTCCCTGACCGGGGTAATCTTGATGATTTTATCAAAAGCCTTAACCTCCCAAAAGCTATTAAGCCTATTTTCCCTGAAGTCGGGAAGAATGACCCTGATCATCCCCCACCAAATCACATTACCCTTTTTGACGAACACCCAAGGGCAAGTTTCAGATTTCCCCCGCATTGGTTCTTGATTGCTATATCTAAGAAGTATAGGGTCGCCCTTTTTCAAATGACCCCCAACTCCCTTAGGTTCATATATGGGTACATAACCTTGTGTATATATTACAATGTAGAACTAGATGTAAAATTTCTCCATTTTTGTTTCCAAATAAAAAGGCAGAAAGGCTCTTTCAACCTTTTATCGCATCAAAAGATGCGCTTATTAGTGAACCCATTGTCGAAAGTCCATGAATGGCGATCGAGGTTATTTTTTCTTCATTCTGTTGAATCATGGTCGTTCCTTACCGAATGGCAAGAGGCGACCCCTACCCAAGAGGAAGCACCCTCTCGCAAAAAATAACCTGCCCTTCACCAAAAATATTTTGACCTGATCTCTTAGTGGAGAAAATGCCCCTACAATGTAATGAGACTCATAGAGTCGGAAAGGGTATACTCCTCTGTAGGTCTTAGCCAGCGACCTCTGGAACTAGTGAGATCTGAATCCGGTAGATTTTGCCATATATCAAATCCCTTTAATCATAATCCTGTATCAAACCGAATAATAACACACCTTTTATTGTAGAGAGGATTATTTTTTACTGCAAGTCCTCCAGCTCAGAAGGAGGAGCAATAATCCAACAAGACCCCAGCCTGGTAGTGACGTCGGCGGTCTCAGCTCCTGCTAATGATGTTGACAGAGAGGTGGAGCTCGCATTGGCATTGAGGGATGAGCCAGAGGAGCCTACGGATGTGGAAGATAAACTGCCACTTCGAACCGTGTTGGACAAATGGAAAAGGAAGCAACCGCTCTCGAGCAAACTCCAACGTAGCGCACACCCCCTGCTCCAAATGTTGCCGGACTCAAAAGGCGTCCACCTCAAGTCCCTCGAGTTTGGATAAGGGCCTTGTGCAATGCCAGGATGCCGACCAGATCCAATACCTCCTCAAAAAGCAAATGCTGGCCCAGGTTTTTCACCTACTTACCGAGCTTATCGTATATAAAATACCGCATTTCCCCATACTTTTTAACATACACCATACTCATTCTATTTTTTCATAATGTAGCTGCAACCTTGGATGGCCTCTGTGTCGAACCCCTTATGGTCCGCGCCCCGGGAAGATGAACTAAAAAAGCTGTATGATGAGCTGACGATTCAGACCGAGAAACAAACACATCAATTATCCTTGACTCAAGGAGAACTGGATGAGGCTCATCGCCAACTAGTAACCCTGGAAGAAGAGTTAAATATCGCCAACAGCCAGCTAAAAACTGCAAGAGTGGAGGCTACTCGGTTGGGAGGACGACTGATGGAGCTAGAAGGACTCCTGTAAGAGAGAGATAGGCGGATAGAGGGAGCAGTTCGCATAGCTCGTCAACAAGGGATTACCGAGGGGAGAGTTGAAGGAAAATTCGAAGGGGTGGCCGAAGGGAGAGCTGAAGGGATAGCTGAGGGTTGTCGTACATTTTTTAGAAGTGAAATGGGTAAGAAATTCATGAAAATATATAGGACCCACTTGATTGATACTTATAGACATACGACGACTTTATTGAAGAAGGTAGGGAGAGGAGCTAAAGAATGGTTCAATATCACCATCGAGAGAGTCAAGGCCCAGATCGCAATGGCAGAAGTCAAATTCCAATTGGACGTGGCCAAGTTACAAGAAGATCTCCATGCCTTCAATTTTGGCGCGGCAATGAGAATCAGCCCTTTCATGCCGATTGGTGGTCCACCTGCACGGGTGAGGCAATCCTCAGAGCTGGACTCGCCAACGAGCTTGATGCCTATTTTGCATGTAATTCTTACATTTTCCTTATGTTTTTAGTTAGGGTTTAGGTTCGGTTCTAGTAGTTTTGAGTCGTTTTTTGTTAGGTTTTTAGGTTGTTTTTCGTGTTTCTTGTTAATTTATATTTAATTTGGTTAAATCATGGTTTTTTATGGTTTAAATTCCTATTTTATAGGTGAAGGCATCGAGGCCCGAAAATCGAACCGAGCCAACGCGAGCCGAGCATGCCCGTGCGCAGCTGCCGAGACCAGTCGGCAGCTGCCGAGTGCTACCGAGCGGTCTCGCCGAGAGTGTTCGAGAGCTGCCGAGACGCCCCGCCCACGTCGGCCTACTAGAAGCTGATGCCTGTCGAGCCTACCGAGAGACCGTGCGCGTCGCTGCTGAGACCTGCCTATGTCGCTCGACACGGGGTTGACGCCAACTCTCTGTGAGCGTCGATCCTGCCGAGCGTCGACCGACGCCCCGCGCGCATCGATGCCGAGCCTGCCGATCCATGCTGAGCGCGGTCGAGCCACGCTGCTGAGACCTGCCGAGCCATGCGCGCCATTTTCGGCCGATCACGCCCGGACCGCAATTCCCTCGAGCCAACTCGAACTAAACTGAGCCAAAACTTGCCAAGATGGACCATTTCGGGTCAAAGTGGTCAAAACATGGAAATCCAAGCTCATATGGCATAATTGACCCATTTACCCCTAATTAGCTTGTATAAATAGATAGACTCCTTTCATTAGAAAAGGAACACACCTCCTCCCAACCCAAGCTTGGGTTTGGGATTATTTTTTCTCTCTAGATTTAATTCAAGCTTTGCCTCGGTTTTGTAAGCTCAAGAGGGATTCAAGTACTCCCTTGGATTTTTAATTCCTTTCAATTTTAATCAAGCTTTTGGATTCTCTCTTTAATTCTAGTAAGCTTTCTTTCAATTTCATGCTTTGTTCTTCATTTGTTTTATGCTTTTTGCCTTAGGTATTAGAATTTGTGCTTGATATTGTGAATCATCTTTGGAATCTAGTTGAGTGACACATTTAGATCATAGATTGAGGCCTAGATCGTTTAATTTCACGTAATTTCATATGTTTCATGCATTTTCTTTATTTTTATGTCTTTTGTCTTAGCACCTTGAATTCATGTTAGATCTTAAGAATTGGCTATGGAATTTACATGAGTGACACATTTAAATCATAGATTGGCTCTTAGATCGTCTTGACTTCAAGTGTTTCATATGCTTTATTTTGATTTCTATTTTCATGCATTGTTTCATGCTAAATCTTAGATCTACTCTTTGTTGCTTGTTATTTTCCGTAAAGACTTAAACTTTGATGTCAATTTTCATTTCTCTTTCTATTTACGCTTTTAATTCATGTTTATTTGCATTATTCAAGTTTTTATGTCGAGGCTTACGAGTTGTTTGGAGAGTCGAGATCCATTGTTGCAAGTGGCCTCCCCATATGCACTATGGGGGATGTTAACAGACCTTTCGTGGGATGTGCATGGTGTGGAACGTGTGATCATACTACCGAATCTTGCCCTTTAACTTCCTCGTTCAATAAGTCGTTAACTCATTTGGAAGATATGTATGGAGGCCATGGATATCCGGTGGGACCCGATTGTGCTCCACCATTGTTTGCTCCGCTGCCGACTCCTAATTCTCTTGTTACTCCTCATGAGGGCCCATTTCATCCGGCTACCCCGATGATTGCTCCTACTCTATCCCCCGATCTGGATATATGGGCCATTACACGATAATTCTCAAGTCCGACTTCACATACTTTTTCGGTCGCGTTCTTCGATAAGTGTAGGGTGGTTGAGGATACGGTCGTCTCACCGTCGAAAGAAGATGTGCTTTCAAATCCGAGTGTTCTTACTCCTCTTGACTCCACTCCCGTGGACCTCCCTTTGCTTTCTCTTTTAAAAGGTTCTATTTTCGATCGGATATATATGGACATGATCGAAAGTATAGTCGAACAAGTTTATATGGAGAATAGGAGCATTGAGGAAGATATTATTCGGGATGTCAATATTGAGGATCATTTTTAGGATGACGAGCCCCGTGTTCTTGATGATGAGCCCCTTATTCTTAACGATGAGTCCGTTGTGCCTCTATGTACCCAAGACTTGTGTGAAAAAGTTTGTTTATGGGTCGTTGAGGGTAACAATGACTTTTTAGAGGGGGTGGGGGTTATTGATGGTAAGATTGAAAAAATTGACGATTATCTTGAGGAGGAAGAGGTGAGAAAGTCGATTATTATCCTTGCAAATTCGCATCGAGAGGAAAATGAGGAGAGGATGGTTAAAGGGCTTGATGTTTTTAAGAGTTCTATTGATTGGATACCGGGAGTGGTTGAGGGAGTTAGTTCTTTGAATTCGAGTCTTGAAGATATGGTGAGAGCCGGGATGTGGAGGTTGTTATTGGAGGGCTTGATGTTCGTGATGTCCAAAAGCGAGTGGGTGAAGCTTATTGACTTGGTGCCCAAGACGAGCGGCTTATTAGTTTTTGAGGATGAAGAAGGAGGGTTGTTGGCCACGATGGCTTCAACGGGTTGGAGGATGTTGATCGAGTTCAAGAAGTTTCATGAGACCACAAAGAAAGATCATTTCCCTCCCCATTTATCGACCACATGATGGACAAGCTAGCCGGCCAATATTCCTTTTGCTTTTTCGATGAGTCGTCGGGGCACTTCAAAACCACCATCCCACTCGGGGACCTAGCCGAGACAAGCTTCAATTTCCCGTTTGGAACGTTTTCTTTTTGGCGGATCTTATTTGAGTTATGCAATGCGCCAAGAACATTCTAAATAGTGGATCCTCTTGACAAGGAGAAAATTATTTTGGTGGACCCTCCCGTTATCTTTCCACCTTGATCAAAAAGGGAGTACGTCGAGCTAATGACGTAAAACAAGCGCTTCTTGGGAGGCAACCCAAGTTCTTCTCATTTATTTCTTTTATTTTCTTCTTAAAATGAAAATCCAAAAACATTTGAAAAAATGAAAAACAAAAAAAAAAAAATACTTTGTTGAGATTCGTGTACATATTTTCTTGAGTTTTTAGTTTCGTGTGACTTTCTTGTATAGTGTGTTGTTTTTCGACTTCAACCTTGGGCGATTGGATAAGTGAGTAGCGTTCATGAAGCCGAGAGATACTAGCCATGCTCGTTTTTTACTTGGATTGCTTAGATGCCTAGGTGGACCCCACCGARCTCGACCAAAACTTGCTCGGTTAAGGAAGCTTCTATTCCCCCTCCTTTTACTTGGTTTTCATTAAAATGCGGGTAATGCATGGTTTAAGTGTGGGGTGAGTAGGTGGTTAGGGTCCGGGTGTCGAAAAGCATGATTTATCTTTCTTAACTCGAGCCTTGGCGAAGTGACGCTTACTATTTGCGCTTTTATATGGTTGAGTCGATTTGTGTGTCTTTTGTTTGTCTATTACATGTTTAAGCAACCTACACATGCTTGGGAGTTTGAATAGTTTACTTGTCGGGTTTTTACATGTTTATGCCCTCTTGTGTGAGGAGTTGAGTTTTTGTGCTTTTTCCAAAACTGCCTATATATATATAATCAACATTTTCTCGTGAAAAGATTGCAACGCTCTAAAATCTCTTTTGATTTTGCTCCCAAATTCGGTGCAAACTAGCAAGTAGCCTTGTGTGATTTATCGGCTTGCTTGCATTTTTATGGAAATTGCATTGAGGAGGTTTGATTTTGCTCGTACATGATTGAATTCAAAAATGACCTCGAGGCACATATATCACCCTTATTCCGGCATATCCATATATATAAGATACTTAAAAATCCCAAATGAGCCCCCTTGAGCCTATGCCTCGTTTCTTGTTAGCCGAGCTCGATTTTAGCTCTTATATCTTCATAAATTGTGAGGTTGGAGTGTATGATTAGTTGACAAGAAATGTGAGAGAAATCAATTGTGGGTTACGGGTTTTGAGTTGCTTATACAAAAAAGAAAAAAAAGAGAATAAAAATAATACTCCAACACGAATCACGAAAAGTGATTAAGCGTGTGTTCAAGTGAAAAGCCTAATTTAAAGGCTAAGTTTAGTAAAGATAAGCAAATTCAAAAAGCTTCTAAGTGTTGTGAAATAAAGTCAGAAAAGAGTGTGAGTATACGAAAGGGTTTCGAATGAAAGTTTGGCAATTGAAAAAGGTGAAGCGATTATAAGCTTCGGGTTTTAGAAATTAGGATCTTGTGTGTTATTGATCACGTTTGATCGTGTGTTAGCCATTATATTCAAATGTTCCCTACCTTACCAAAGAGCCAACATTACAACCCAAAATAAAGACCTATTTTGATTCTTGTTTGGTCATATACTATGAGCAATTTTGAGCGTCCAATTTGTGAAATCTTGATGAGGTGCATGCATTGTCCGACTTGAGCGTATACACGTCACATATCAAACACTTGAGCGGATTGAGCGAACACCCTCAAAAACTCCTTTTTCGAGGAAGTCATCGATTTGGTTTGCATTTGAGAAAGACTAATACGAACAATGCTTGATGATAACGAGTTTATGTTGATACTTTCATCATATAAATAATGATAAGCACAAGGAGTTTTCTTTTTACACATTGTTCATTGCATGTACACTCTCGATCCTTTTTATTGTTCGAGGACGAACAAACCGATAAGTGTGGGGTAGTTGTTTTGCATGTAATTATTGCATTTTCCTTGTGTTTTTAGTTAGGTCTTAGGTTTGGTTCTAGTAGTTTTGAGTCGTTTTTCGTTAGGTTTTTTGGTTGTTGTTCTTGTTTTATTATTTTTCGTGTTTCTTGTTAATTTTATATTTAATTTGGTTAAATGGTTCGATTAACTTGAGGATTATGGTAGATCATGTTTTTTATGGTTTAAATTCCTATTTTATAGGTGAAGGCATCGAGGCCCGAAAATCAAACCGAGCTGACGCGAGCCAAGCATGCACGCGCGTAGCTGCCGAGACCTGCCGGCAGCTGCCGAGCAGTCCTGACGAGAGTGGTCGAGAGCTGCTGAGACGTCCCGGCATCGCTTGACGCGGGGTCGATGCCAACTCTCTGTGAGCGTCGATCCTGCCAAGCGTCGATCGACGCCCCACGCGCGTTGATGCCGAGCCTGCCTAGCACTGCCGAGCCACGCCACTGAGACCTGCCGAGCACTACCAAGCCATGCGCGCCATTTTCGGACGATCACGTCCGAACCGTAATTCCCTCGAGCCAACTCGAACCAAACCGAGCCAAAACTTGCCAAGGTGGACCATTTCGGGTCAAAGTGGTCAAAACATGGAAGTTAGCTTGTATAAATAGATAGACTCATTTCATTAGAAAAGGAACACACCTCCTCCCAACCCAAGCTTGGGTTGGGATTATTTTCTTTCTCTAGATTTAATTTCAAGCTTTGCCTTGGGTTTGTAAGCTCAAGAAGGATTCAAGTACTCCCTTGGATTTTTAATTCCTTGCAATTTCAATCAAGTTTTTGGATTCTCTCTTTAATTCTAGTAAGCTTTCTTTCAATTTTATGCTTCGTTCTTCATTTGTTTTATACTTTTTGCCTTAGGTTTTAGAATTTGTGCTTGATCTTGTGAATCATCTATGGAATTTATTTGAGTGACACATCTAGATCATAGATTGAGGTCTAGATTGTTTAATTTCACGTGATTTCATATGTTTCATGCATTTTCTTTATTTTTATGCCTTTTGTCTTAACACCTTGAATTCATGTTAGATCTTAAGAATTGACTATGGAATCTAGATGAGTGACACATTTAGATCATAGATCGGCTCTTGGATCGTCTTGATTTTAAGTGTTTCATATGCTTTATTTTGAATTCTATTTTCATGCATTGTTTCATGCTAAATCTTAGATCTACTCTTTGTTGCTTGTTATTTTCCGTAAAGATTTAAAATTTGATGTCAATTTTCATTGCTCTTTCTATTCACGCTTTCAATTCATGTTTATTTACATTATTCAAGTTTTTATGTCCATGCAAGCTTAGTTGTACCTTGTGCATGCATGCTTGTACTTGGTGAAACATGCTTGTTTTTGCTTGTTATCATTATTTGCTTTGCATTTTCAAAAGGCACACGACCGAAGCATTATACCCACTTGATATTTCAATTTCTAGGATATTTTAATTAGTTTAATTGCTTTATTTTTAGTTTTCTTTTATTTCTTCAAGCTATAAACACATTAAATCCTTCAATTGAATCAATTTCCGATAATATCGAGCCAATAGAAACTTTTATTTACAAAATTCATGAAAATCTACACTTCAACGGCCCCCTTGATGAGCTAGTCTCCGATTATACCTCTTATAATTCCTGAGATTTCCTTGTAATATGATTCCTGCTCCTTCAAGAATTTAATTTGCCATGTGTGAATGTTTTATGATTACGATTGTTGAATTTCCCCCCTTTAATTATGAACTTGTATACCATTTCGTGATACCATGAAAATGACCTTGTATCTTTTAATGCCACACATCCGCCGACCTTGCATAAGAAAGATACAAAAACACCATGGAAACATGTTAGATTCGTGGATCGGAAATCAATCAGATCGCATCAAAGTTTGGAAATCAAACCAGAGGTAACTAAGAAACTACTTAGTCCCCCAAGTTAATGCAACCAAGTAGAACAACTAGGCTAACTTCAGAACGTCAAGTCCCCCAAGTCCCTGCAATATGAGAAAAGTCAAACCAATAACCATTACGCGATAAGCCATACATATCCCACAGCTGATCGATCCTCAATATCAAATAACTTGGTTTCCACATATGTTGTGAGAAATCAATCAAGCAGAATTAAATGCTTATCGTTTAGAAAGGTCATGAAAATCAAACATTCGCATAAAAAGAAGTGTTAAGAACATGTAAATCAAACATGTTCTTTACAAAACCAAACAACAAAATAGTATGTAAGTCAAACATACTCAAAAAACTGAAAGAAAACATGTAATCAAACATGCCTCCTTCCAAACATCCTAGAATATATAAGTCAAACATATTCAAGGATATGTAAAAACTTGTAAATCAAACATGTTCTCACATCAAACCATCCATTGCCATATACATAAAATCCATCATCGACCTAATGAAAGCGTCGAACCATGACCATATCCATAAAAACAAAAACACTCACAGAATGCCATAATAATAACCCTTTATTCATTGTTGATTTAAATAAATATCAGTCCATAGTTTGTGAAAAGCATGAAAAAGTACGAACCCATCACCCAGAGAGCTAGGCGTAATCCTTCTTCAAGTGGCGGATATTCCAGCTTCTCGGTAAAGCTTTCCCCTCTATGTCTGCGAGCACATATGCTCCTCCTTGTAGTACTTTGATGATTTTGAATGGTCTTATCCAATTTGGATCTAGCTTTTTGGTAGTATAGATTGCATCAGCCCGCTTCCAGACAAGGTCGCCGACTTGAAAGTACCTCTGTTTTACCCGCTTGTTAAAGGCCGCTTGGATTCTTTGTTTATATCTTTCTACCCGTGATGTAGCCTTATCACATATTTCGTCGATTGTTTCGAGTGCTCCCCTAGCCAGTTATTTTTTTTGTTCCTCATTAAATGTTGCTAGCCGATGTGATCCTCCAGCTATTTCTGCCGGGATGACAACTTCCATACTGTAGACCAGGCTAAAGGGTGATTCGCCCGTAGTAGTTTGTGGGGTTGTTCGATAAGCCCATAAGATGGAAAAGAGACCCTCAATCCAAAGTCCCCTTGCTTTCTCTAGTCCTAACTTGATTCCCTGCACAACGATACGACTAGCGACCTCAACCTGTCCATTAGCTTTGGGATGTGCCACAGAAGCAAATCGTTGTTTCATCCCCATTATTTTGCACCAATCTTGGATCATGTGCCCATTGAATTGTTTTCCGTTGTCTGAGACTAACACCCAGGAAATGCCATACCTGCAAAAAATACTGTTAAAAATAAAATCAATGATGTTCTGCTTGCCAATGCCCGTCAAAGCTCAACCTCCACCCACTTCGTAAAGTAGTCCACCGCGACCACTAAGTGGAGTTTCTTGCAAAGCGTCCTTGGAAAGGGCCCCACAATGTTGATTCCCTATTGTGCAAATGGGAAGGGCGAGCTCATTACCATCATATCTTCCGTGGGCACGTGAATGATAGGTGCATACATCTGACACTTTCTGCAAGTCCTAATGAGCTCACCTGCCATAATCTTCATCTTCGGCTAGAAAAATGCAGCTCTCAAAGCTATTCCCACCAGTGCTCTGCTTTTTGTGTGATCACCACAATATCCTTAATGTATCTCCCCTAGTACCTCCAATCCCTCCTCCTTTGATAAGCACTTCAAGTAGGGGCCAAAGTGCGACCTCTTGTATAAATACTCATTCATAAAACAAAAGTGCGCCGCCATCCTGGTTTCTTTAGTAGATAACTGCATGTTCCCAGCAACCACCTTATCAAGAGTCTCTCGAATTGGTTTGTGCCAGTCTCCCTCTCATCTATCTCCATAATCTCTTTCCCTTTTTCCACATTGCTATGCGCTAACTTCATTAATGTGACCTTTCTTGTGTCGCATGTACCCAATGCTCCAGCCATTTTGGCAAGTTGGTATGCCCGAGTGTTATCAGTTCACGGTAAATGTTCTAATTTAAATTCTGAATCTACCCACCGCTTCGTTCAGTTTCTTCAAGTATTCCTCTCTTGCTTCAAGAGACCCATCGTACTGGCGAGCTACCAGTTGAGAGTCTGTATAAGCCTGAATTTGTCAGACTCCTAGGTCGCTTGCCATTTTTATGCCCTGCAGCAATGCCTCATATTATGCCTCATTGTTAAAGGCCTTAAATCCCAGTTTGATCATAAAATCGAGTTTTTCTCCTTCTAGACTAGTCAACACAATCCCTAGCCCAGCTCTTGACGCCATAATTGATCTATCTGTATGCAACAGCCACACCTTTTATCCCTCCTCATGTTCTATCGAGCACACCATTTCTTGCAGAAAATCTGCTAACACCTGTGCTTTAATAGCCGTTCTAGGCTCATACACCACATCGTACTCGCTGAGCTAAACCGCCCACTTCACTAATCGCCCAGACACATTCGGATTACTCAAAACTTGCTTAAGGGCTAAGTTGGTGTGCTGTTTTGCATGTAATTGTTATATTTTTCCTAGTATTTTTAGTTAGGTATTAGCGTTGTTTTTAGTCGTTTTGAGTCGTTTATTCTAGTTCTTAGGTCATTTTCTTGTTAGTTTTCTTTTTGATTTAAAGTGTACGAAGTGTGAGGTGTTTATACTATTTTTGGGTTTTTAAGTTTGAATTATTATTTTGTAGGTGGTCAAAATGATTATATTCACTCGGCGGACATTTTGGACCGGAGAATGAGAAATTCGAGCTAAAAACATCCAGGATCGACTGAAAAGCCCCAAATCGACTGCCAGATTGACTGGTGGTCGATCGATTGGACACGGATCGACTGAAGGAGCTCCAAATCGACTGCCGAGCAGTAGTCAGCATCTTGCGAGTAGAGCAGTCGATCGACTGCAACGCTGAGGGCTACGGGAATTTTGGTGTTTTTGACATTTTTACCCCTACAAACAACTATATAAAGCCCACACCTTGCACCATTGAAGAGATCACTCCCTTCCCAACCCTAACTTGGGTTTGGGATCAAATTACTCTCAAGTTCTTGGATAATTCTCATCTTCCCTAGGTTTTAGATGCAAGTTCAAGCTTTGATGTAATTTTTTTTCCTAGATTTAGATTTACTTTCATGCTTGGCCTTGGGTTTGTAAACCTAAGAAGAATCCAAATACTTTTGGATTGTTACTTTTGATACAATTACATTCAAGCTTTGTATCATTTCTTAATTCAAGTAAGTTTCCTTTCAATTTCATGTTTTATGCTTTATTTCCATGCTTTGTTCTTCATTTCCATGCTTGTTCTTCATGTTATGCTTTTTGCCTTAGCACCTTGATTTCTTGTTAGATCTTAAGAATTGGATATGGAATCTAGATGAATGACACATCTAGATCATAGATCGAGTCTTAGATCGTCTTGAATTTGAGTTTTTCCTATGCTTTATTTGCAATTTTATTTTCATGCATAGTTTTAGGTTGAATCTTAGATCTACTCTTTGTTGCTTGTTATTTTCCTTAAAGTTTTAAACTTTCTTGTCACTTTCCATTGCTCTTTCCATTCATGCTTTCAATTTTTCCTTATTTGCATTATTTAGGATTTTATGCATAGTTGTACATTGTGAATGCATGCTTGTACTTGGTGAAACATTGCATTTTCTTGCTTATTTTCATTATTGCTTTGCATTTCCATTGATGGAATACGAAGAGTCATTCTTTTCCACTTGCTATTTCAATTTCTAGTGTAGTTTAGTTAGGTTAATTGCTTTATTTTCATTTTCCTTTTATTTCTTCAAGCTAGAAACACTTTGATTCTTACAATTGAATCGAACTCCGATAATACCAAGTCAAGAACCCGTTGATTAATTTCAACACCACGAAAACTCTTCTAACAAAATGGCATCATTGCGACACGACTTGGTTAAGGCCTTCAACTTAATTGTCATTTCGTTGTGTTTTTAGCTTTCATTTTTATTTGACGATTTCTTTGAGTATGCAAGGTCCCTATTATAATGGAGGGTACATTCCCGGCATGGGAGGGCATGGTGCAAACTATGTTGGGAATGGAATGATGTATAATGGCCTTGGCAATGTGGGAGGGCATGGTGCAAACCATGTTGCCAACGGTAGTTTTGGTTATGGGAAACCCGACGTGGGAGGGCATGGTGCAAACCATGTCGGGTTTGATAGTTTCTCGGGTGTGAATGGTTCCTTGGGTGGTTATGGAGCTCCAAATTCCTATCCGAACGTGCAAGCTCCATATTCCTATCCGAATGTGCAAGCCCTGACTTCCAGCTCGTATGGCTATGGTGCTCCACAAAATTATCCGAATATGCCGAGCCCGAATCCCGGCCCATATGGAGCCCCACCCAGTTATAATTTCACTCCTACGCCGAACATGACTCCTGGTGGCCATGTGAGTGGTGGATATCCGAGTCCCGGCCCATATGGTAATTCTCATCCTCTCGATGATTATGACTACTTTGGAGGTTTGATCTCCGATGCTCCCCCCGTCCGCACTATGGGAGATCTTAATCGATGCTTTGTGGGGACGTTTCATCCTCCAAAGCCAATATCTTCTCCACCGACGTATTCTACGGCATGCCCGACTTTATCCGCTAAAGATCTCGAGGCTTATGAGTTGTTTGGCAATCCGAGCTCCAATATAAAAAGTGGCCCCCCCATCCGTACTATGAGGGATGTTAACCGACCTTTTTTGGGATGTGCATAGTGTGGAACGTGTGATCATACTACCAATTCTTGCCCTTTAACTTCCTTGTTCAATATATCGTTGCCTCATTTGGAGGATATGCATGGAGGTCTTGGATATCATGCGGGAACCGCTTGTGATATGCCTTCTTTTGCTCCACCGCCAACTCATAATCCTCTTGTTACTCCTCACATGGGCCCACTTGTCCCAGTGAATGATCCTACCCCACCCTCCGATCCGACCCTCATGCTTGCTATGCAATCTTTTCCCGTAGCGTCAGACTCACTCGATACTATCCTAGATAAGTGTGGGGTGGGTGATAATAAGGTCATCTCGCCGTCGGAGGAGGAGTTGTTCTCAATTCCGAGTGTTCTTACTCCTTTTGATTCCACCTCTGTGGACCTCACTTTGCTTTCTCTTTTAAAAAATTCTATTATCGATCGGATATATATGGACATGATCGAAGGTATAGTCGAGCGAGCGTATATGGAAGAAAGGACCAATGAGGAGGTGGTTGGCCCGAACATCTATATTGAAGGATGTTGTGAAGATGAGCCCCTTGTTCTACATGATAAGTCCGTCGTGCCTCTATGTGACCCCGATTTGTGTGTAGATGATTCTCGATGTGTCGTTGAGGGCAACGACGACTTTTTAGAGGGGGAGGTGTTAGAAGAGTTTTCATGGTGATGAATAAATCATCGGGTTCATTGGCTCGATATTATTGGAATCCGATTCAATTGCAAGTTCAAGGTGTTTCAAGCTTTGAAAAATAGAAAGAAAATAAAAATAAAGCAAATAAACTATCTAAACTAGACTAGGAATTGAAATTGCAAGTGGGTAGAATGCCTCGTCGTGTGCCTCAAATAGAAAA
>BMAC01000477.1:136260-152467 GCA_014905375.1 Phtheirospermum japonicum
AAATGTCGGGATGATGGTATTATACTCTCGGATGAAGTTCAACGGGTCTTCACTCGGTAGTCCGTGAAAAATCGGGAGTTGCTCAAGGTAAAACTCATCAAAATCGTACTCCCGCATTGCAAAGCTCATAGGAATTATCGGTCGATACCCGTGCCAATTGGACGTTGGGCAAAACATCTCTTCATCGAAAGGTGGAGCGTCAAAGTCATCATATGGCGAACTTGCTCGATAGTTTGCCATCTTCAATCTAAAATCTCAAATCGTCAAAGCTTGGCTACAAAGCACAATACTCAACAAACGAGATTAAATGTACCAACAAGAACAAAAAGAAACAAAAACAAAATTCACAAACAAACACTAACACAAAAAAACAAATAAGAATACGAACAAAAATAAATAAAAGCAAACACCAAAAACCGTAGCCTTTAGCCTTCCCCGGCAACGGCGCCAAATTTTGAATCAAACTTTTTTGCGTTTAAAATAATGAAAAGCTCGTCCGCAAGAGAACGGAGCTATTGTAGGCGATAAGCTGACTCGAGTCGAATCACAAGGAAGACTAATCGGAAACTATTCCAGTGTTCGATTTTACGTACATTACTACGAAATTAAAAACTAAACTAAAAACTAAACTAAACACTCGATCCAATTTAGTTTGAGGTTTTCTAACATCTACAAGCAATAAAATTAAAAGCTTTAAAATCAATTAATGAAAACGAGGGTCTAGTGTGCCGGAATCGTCTCCACAATCGGGGTTGTCACTCGCGATGGTTCTAAATGACCCTAGGCACACTAGACCGATAAACTTAGCCAACAAACATAATCATGATCAAATCATAATACCAACGCAAAGCATGAATATCATCATGATCATCATAAACTTAGCCACCAAGCATAAACATCATCATGATCAACTCCATAATATTAACGCAAATGAACAACTAATCTAACGAATAATAACAACTAAACTACTCAACCAAATTAACATAAATTACCAACTAGAAAAATTGGTAAAAGGAAAACGACTAAATTAACGAAACTAAAGTACATAACAACATCAAAGCGAAAGTTATTAAATCCAAATACATAAAGCAAATAAAAAGGTGCAGAAAAACCTATAATCTAGAAAGCAGCAGCCATCCATCGATCTTCAGTGATGAGAAATGAACTCGAACGACGGACGACGTAGAAACTACGAAACTACGAATTATTGAACTCTTATCTTGCATGAATCGAATGGTGGCATGAACCGAGGGCTCTCGACATTATCTGGACCTATCCTCCTCATCCCAGCACTCTGAAAATGAAGAAACCACCGGATTTATATAGAATTTCAAAAATAACCGCTCAAACTGCCGAAACGTCAATGGTGCGACAGTCGACGCGAGCCAGGCTGCACGCGTCGATAGGCAGTGCGTCGACTAACGGGCCTAGGATCGACGCTTCAGAACCTTTGCGTCGACGGTGCGTCAGTCGACGCACCTGCATGGCTTCGGCTCGTCGCTCGTCCCGTTTTCCTCGTTTTGAGCTGAGATATTAATATTAAACAAAATTAGATTATTTCATACAAAATAATGTAAAAACACATTGAACACCATAAGAAATGAAAAACATAAAAATGGAAGAAAAACGATAAAAAGATAAACTTAAAACACATAAAAGCACACAACATACGATGCAAAAATACACGAAAATCACATACAAATATGTACAAATCAGCATCTCCATAAAAGCTCGCACCTTCTCAAGATTCACCTCTATGCCTTGCTCAGTCACCATATACCCCATGAATTTACCCGATCGCACTCCAAATGCGCACTTCTTCGGGTTAAGACGCATACCATATTGCCTTAGTATGGCAAAAGCTTTCCGTAAGTCCTCCACATGCGAGTCCGCCCTTCTACTTTTCACCAACATATCATCCACATAAACCTCCATGGTGGAACCCAATAGATCTCTGAACATCTTATCCACCAACCTTTGATAGGTTTCCCCTGCATTCTTCAACCCAAACGGCATTGAAATGAAACAGTATGTATCTGTCGAGGTGATAAATCTCACCTTGGGTTGGTTTTCTTTCACCAGTAGTATTTGATGGTATCCTTGTGATGCTTCCATCATGCTTAATAGTTCGTAGCCCAAGGTTGAATCAATCGGTTAGTCGATATGTGTTAAAGGGTAGTGATCCTTTGGGCACGCCTTGTTCAATTCGCAGAAATCCACGCACATCCTCCACTTCTGTCTAGGCTTTGGCACCATCACAACATTAGATAAATACTCCGGGAATCGGATCACCTGGATGTGTCCAGCTTTTAGCAGTTTCTGCACTTCCTCCTCAATCACCTTATCTAGCTCTGCCCCAAAGTGTCGCCTCTTCTGTCGTACAGGTCGTGCCTCTGGGTCATCATTTAAATGATGTTGTGCGACCTCAGAAGACACTTCTGGCAGCTTCTCATCTCCAAAATCGAAGATATCCCAGAATTCCCTTAGTAAAGCTATGAGTTTCTCCTTCACAACCTCCGTCATTTGAGTCCCTATCCGAGTAGTATACTCTGGCCTGCCTTCTTCCAACGAAGTCTCCATGAGTTCTTCATGAGGGCGGACAAAATTCTCCTCCTCCCTCATCTTTTTAGATCGAAGTATCCCCTCTTGCACATCACCTGCTCGTTCTCTTTTTACTCATCCCTTTTTGCACGGTTATCTGATAACATAACCGGGCAACCTGTTGTTCAGATACTACCTCACCCACCTTATCTCCTGATTGGTACTTTATGCTCATGTGTAAGTAGAAGTGACTGCCTGGAATGCATTAAGGTCAAGTTTCCCCAGTATCACGTTGTATGACGAGTTCCCTTTGATGATTAAAAACGTTAGATCCTTCTTCACTCTTAGTTCGCCTTTCCCCCATGCCACAGGAAGTGCCAACTCGCTTTTGGTGATAACCTGTACGCTATTAAAAGTGTAAATTGGGGTTTTTACAGGCCATACCATTGTTTCAAGTTCATTTAGTCCAAGCATTTCCGGTATATGATGTTAACCGAGCTCCCGTTGTCTATAAACACCCACCCGACATCATACCCTGCTACTTCAGCCTCAATCACAACCGCGTCATTATGCTCCACTTGCAAGCCGCGTTGTTCATCAGGATCAAATGAGATCGCTGGTCCGGATGCTGGAGGTCGCCTACTAACTACCGTATCCTCACACGGTCTAGGTCGTGCTGCCTTTGCGTGTCACTTGCGCGCATTATTTGTGTCTCCATCCGTTGGACCTTCAGAGATCATGTTTATTCTTCCTTTGTTATTCCCCGTGGCTCTTCCTCGATCATTCTACTTTTGTCTTTCCTGTGGTGGTTGTCTCTCTGCCTGAGCTGGCGGAGGACCTCTTAGAGGTGGCGGGGGTAGTTATTGCACTGGTTCTTGAGGTTCCTTATCCTTATATATGACTTTCTTCAGGTGCCCCGCTTTGATCAATCTTTCAATTTCTTCTCATAAGTGCCTGCACCGTTCGCTCAAATGACCATAATTGTTGTGAAACCTGCAAAAGAAATCAGATTTTGGGTTAGTAGGAATTCACGTATAGCTCTCCAGCCACTTGATATCATCAGTATTTGGCGCTCCATGATCGTGAACACCTTCGCTTGTGGGTAAACCAAGGGTGTTAAATCATCTTCTCTCCATGCTCTTCTCATATCCCTTATCGCTCCTCTGTCGTCTGCTCCATTGGTAAAGAGTGCGTGAGCAACTCGCCTTGTCCCTCTAGAATCCAGCCTTTTGGAAATAACCCTTTCTAGTTCCGTAATATCCAACCCGAAGCGTAATCTGTGTTCCTTCTCCATTTCCTCGACTTGTATGTATTTTGCGCACCTGTCCAAAACCTTTTCATATGTGTATGCAGATTGCTTGGCTAATGATTTGCGTAAATCCTCCCTTCTCAATCCTTGATGCAACGCTCTTGCCTTCATTTCATCCGTGGTCGTAGGTACTTCCAAGGTAGCTTAGGTAAATCGGTTAATATAATTCTTCAAGCTTTCTCCCGACCGCTGCACCATTGTGAAGAGAGACTATGCAGTTTTTGTGTGTACTTTGGCGCTAGAAAAATGATTCAAAAAAACCGCTTTCATGACTTATGGTGATCTTTCCTGGTGCTAACTGGTGGATCCAGTCCTGTGCTATCCCCTTTAATGTGGATAAAAAAGCCCAACATGCTACAACATCTGTATACTGTCTTAGCACCACCTCATTTTTGAAACCTTGCACATGACGCGTGGGGTCGGACAACCTATTATATTGGAAATCCAATCCTTTATACCCCCGAAGTAGTACTTCTTTCAATATCCTCTCTGAGAAAGGATGCCCCATAGATTCCGCAGGTCCTGCTCCAGCGACCTGTTTTTGTAAAGCTCTCAATGCCTCCTCCATATCTCTAAATGCGCGGGAAGCTGGCCCCACTTCATCTTCGTCTCCCTCCACATCTCGATGGGCTCAACACTTATAAGACATCCTCCACGACCTGTTATTCTCAAATCTCCAATCGCTATTGTTGTCTTTGTCCTGTTCCTATTGGGCCCAGCTTTTATAAGACTTTCCGTGCAACCCTCCATCCATGAGTAGTCGATCGTCCACATCGTCTTTCTCTGACGATGATACGTATTCAATTGAGTATTTCCCCCTTCTTGAGTTTTAAAGTAGGTCGGGGATTGGCCTCCATGGTTCCCTTTCTCGGCTCTTTTTCTGAGCAACGGTCAATTGTTTTGGCTTATATTCGTCATCCCTTCCACCATCCTCTTACTTCCCGCTGTCATCTTCTCCTGCCAAGATCTTATCCAACTTCTCCAAATTTTCCGGAGGCACCAATCTCATCAGTTGCTCAAGGAATCCCTTGTCAACATGACAAGTCTTCTCCATTGGTAACTCCGTCCATTCTTTTGTACCTATGTGAATAGTCCTTTATTTGACTACCACCAGAGTCTTTTTCTTACTTCCTTCTTCTGGTTGTTCCATCTTTTGTTTTCCTGGCGAGGGTGGTGGTGTGGTCCTTGTTGTTTACTTTGTTTTTTCCCCTTGTGGTGGTGTTTTTTTCCCCTATTTGTTTCTCTTCATTCACCTCTTTTGTCTTACTTTCTTCCGCACCAAAATTCAAATTTCGAGGTGTGATACCTATTCCCTTCATGTTATGATTATAAAATTTCTCACGCCTTTTGCTCAAGGACTCAATGTCCCTCCTTCTCGCAAATGGTGCCACTTGATGCGACCAAAAAGATTGGTGTTTCAAGAATAGAAGGTACTGGCATCAAATATGCAATCAGCGATCTGATAGACCTCCAAAAGACTTCTGGCTGTTGGGATTTGATGGTGCCGTCGCGCAGCGGAAAACAAAATTTTTTAAATAAACGGAATTTTGAATCGAATTCAATTGACGACGGCCCATTTTAATTTCAATTATTCAAACAATGTTATAAAATGCTTTATAATGAAACAATTCGATTTTCGTAAAATCGAACGAGCATGATAATATTATATTTAATATATAAATCACATATATAACAATTATATATATATTAACATATTAATCATTTGTATATTATATATTATATATTCATATCACAKATTCATATATATAATATATATATACTCATATTACAAATATACATAAACAATATACATATATATATATATAATGCACTACTGCATGAATGCATTTCATACATATATTACATACGTATATATATAACCATGCACAGCACACATATATATTACATGTATACATATATATAACCATACACATCACACATATATCACATTTATTCAGCATGCATAACTCATTGTACCTCACTGCACGGCGGAGGAATCCGGCGACGAGGCAGCAGCTCGGTTGCGACGGAGACGACAGACAGGTGCGAGGCCCGGAACGGAGCGGCGACAGGCGGTCGTCGGTGAGCAGCAAAGCGGCTTGGCATCAACCATACACGGTAGCAGCAGGTCGCTCACAGCACGGCGGAGGAGCGATTGGAACTCCGGCTTAGCAACAACCGTTCGGAACGGCGGCAGGCAAGAGTTGCGGGCACGCTGGGGTCCGGAACGGCGGCAGGTGGCTCGGCTGTGGCGACGACGTCACAGTGGCACGACGGATTGGCTGCAGTTGTGCGAAGGCAACAGAGACGGCGCGCTAGCAGCAAAAGCAAGCGCTCCGGCGACGGGCAGCAACCGCAAGCACTCCGGCGATGACTATTCCTTTCGGCGACAGCCGTCGTTGCGGAAAGCAGCGGGCTATCGGGGAGCGACGTGATTGAGGCGCGTCCACGATGACACCAGCGGCAGCGGTTTCACGGCATCTGGCGCGGCTGTAGCGGTGGTGCGGCCGGAGGTGCGACAGTGATCCGGCGGCTGCGATGCGGCGTCTCCGGCATATCGTTGTCACATACCGTATTGCCCGATCTTCTCGCGACGAAGCGCTAGATACGTCGAGAGATCGAGAACGACGGAGAAAAATGAGCACCGAACGATTCGGTGCGGCGTCGGCCGATGGCAAGCGACGGCGGACGGAAGTAGACGGATGGGAGCTAGGGTTTTCTTTCTTGCCGAAAAGGAAAAAATTTCGTCTGATCTTCTTCTCTTTTCTCTTCTTCTATTTATCATTGTTTTTTTTTTTATTTAAAAATAAAGCTCAAGCCCAAACCCTTAATGGGCTTGAAAACAGGCCCAAATAAAAAATTAAAAAAAATAAGTTTATTTGATTTAAAACAACACTGGCCCATTAACAACAAAAAGGGCTCATTGGACCGACCCGATTTTAAAACAAATAGCCCATTGGAATTAAATCATTTCTCACAAACGATATCTCCGAAAAATATAACAATTATATTTTCACGTCCAAAATAATTTTCTCGTATTTTTCTCAATTTAGATTCAATCATATTGACATCTAACTATGCTAAAATTAACAATTAATTTCTAGCTATCGTTTTCAATAATCGGGAAACACGTGGTGTGACCCTCAATGGTTCAGGTGTAAGCTAGCCGTGGGTTCACAACACATTGTGATTCGAACAACACATTGTTCTTATATGAACTCGTCCCTTAGAGTCTGTGATTAAATAAAACTCATTTTATTTAATCACTGGTCAAACCAGAACCCAACGAATTATGAGAGGCGCCTAGCAACAACGCATCATAATTCCCTAGATACAAATGAAGTGCCTGCAAGAACCTTGTGATATAGCTTATWTGTACAGTACGATCCCTTCGYGATCTATGTCCCGATTGAACAAGAGRTATTGGTTCATCGAGACCTCTTTCTAGTTCAATAACTGTGTGTACGTTCTAGATTCAAGATAATCCGTTCGTGTGTGACTTAGAGAAACACATTTCTCCAAACACCCCACTATCAGCTCTGGCCAGAGACTTCGAGAATTTATCAACCATCAGAACACACAGGACATCCATGACTTATCATGCGTCCGAATCCCCTACTACCAAGCACAGACTTCCCACTGGATTCTCGACTATGTGAACGTTGCCTCTTTTGATTGGCCTCCAAAGAGACACAGAGACAGGTCACAACATAGMCTGTCCTCTAGTGAAGTCACGGTGAGGTCTGGGTCTTAAGGATTAATGTTGTACGCTATACCATAGAAATCATCTACTCGATGAGTGGGAACCACTTAGAGATTTTTAGGCGAGGGAGTTCAGTGAATCATCCTATGAGTACCTACTTATGTATGTCAATGTCCAGACACCGTGACCGATGAGACGCGGTCCACATACACTAAGTACTAGTTTTAATGGGAAAGGCCTGTATCCTCATTATGGCGTAACCCTTTGACTAGGAACAAGTTCGACGAGTTACATTACGTGCTGGATTATCTCACGGTTCTACTAGACCAATCCACCGTAATAAAGTAACTTCATCAGGACCATACCTATGCAACTAGCATGGGATAAAAGATATGGAATGCCAATAAGTATAAATGATATTATTACGAATAAAAACCAATTGAATTACAAGAGAATGGTCAGACCACAGCCACAAGTTGGCATGTTGGTCACCTTATTCTAACACTGGCGACCTAATCGATCCTTCCTGCAAAACAAAACCCAAGCCAGGCGGTGGACAGCCCCGGCGTAGGCCCTCCGATAATTAAGTCAGAAAGTATTTGAGAGAGTTATGCGAGAGCTTAAACATAGGATAATATCAACTTAGCCGGAAAAGAATGAGGCTTGAGTCCTCTTTATATAGATGAGAGATGTGTTCCCAATCTAAGGATCTCATCTCCCATTAGAACTATAACTCCAAAAATAGTGACCGACTTAAAACTAGGATTCATCTTGTATGCTAAGTTTTCATAACTATGAGAACTCTCGCTAAATTACCATAATAACAATGAGCCAGTATTCATGTCCATTGTTTTAATCCGCCAGGACCCCATAAAATAATTCATACTAGCCCAACAGGTCCCAAAAACCATGTTAAATCATAAAATCCAACTCTCAGCACCAAGCTACCACTCAGTGCCGAGCTGTCTTATTATCGCCTATCTCATAAGAGTTCGCCACTCTTATATGAGAGGTCATCGCTCCTTAAAACAATTTGCCTACCTCTAAGAAGGATTGCACCTTCTGAAGAATGAGGTCGCTTGCTAAATTCGTATAATATCTACATATTTGTCGGCATGAAAATTTAATACTGTATCACACATAAAAGAATACGATCAATAATTACGACTAAGATGCGTAGCTGTGGCAATGCTACGTCAGCTCTATCACTCCATAATTAAATAGGTAGTGCCAAATTAAAATTGATCGCTTTTAACATTGAAGTATATTTTCAAAGGTTACACATAGCGTGCAGTTGCCTTAATTTCCTCAAGTCCTTGTAATTTGAATGAAAATTTGAAAATTAAAAAAACTAGAATTTATGTATTCTCTAAATAGAAGAGAAATGTCATTTTGCTAATAGAAATCTCAAATAATTATTATCACTTCTTAAGTTAAAATGGACTCATCTTGACATAACTATTCAGAGTTCCAAAAGGCGTAAAGCGTTTCGAGGCGGTGAAATTGAGTTTCAAGCCTTAGAAGTCTATGCGTATTTAGGCGAAATTTAAATTGCAAAAGGCATTTTATTTTTATATTATTTTAATTATTTTTTATTAATAAGTAAATAAAATAATATAATATGTAAAAACTTTTTGTAATATTTTTTAATTTCTCAATAGAAAAATAAAATTTTCAAATATTTAAAATTAAAATATTACTTAATATTATTAATTTCGTAACAATCTCACACGATTAAATTCAAAATAAATATAATAAAATAATTGAATTTAACAAAAAATAAAACATAAAATACAAATATAATTAAAATACAACAAAAAAAATACATATTACATACATACGAGACAGTTAACTGTAACAGTTAACTCTAAACTAACTTTGGTTTTTCAAAACATTTCGCAAGATAAAATATTTTAATAAAACGATGAGTATACACGAATTTAGGGAAGATTAAACAGACCTTTTAGAACCCAATAACTATTACCAAAAGAAATAAAAATCAATCAATGACATCAATCACTCAGTGAGATACATAACTTGCTTTGAAGTGATAACCGGCCACTTGGAACCAAAGCATCCAATGGGTTGCTTGTAACGTGAATTATACACATCCAATATTTAACAATATCAATTATCCACACATATCCATATACGCTTTTTCAAAAAGTGGATTCCTTTCTCAATTAAGCGGCGACACAACTAATTCATGAATAGGATACATCGGGAAAAAGAGATATAGCTATAGCGACGAACTTCCTTCTTTTCTTCTTTTATTTCCAATTGAAAAACGCTTTTGTCCATCCGTTCCACTCTACATAATTGTAATTGAATATTTTACGGAAATTAATAAAAACAATTAGTATTATAATTATAATATTAAATAATCATAATATTATTTTATTTAAAATAATTAAAAATATTAATTAATAAAAATAGTGATAAAAATAGTAAAATAATTTTTAATTTTTATTAAAAAATAAAAAATAATAATAATTTTATCTTAAAAATATAAATGTGACAGATAAAATGGAATAAAAGAAAATTCTAAATTACGACGGGTGAAGGGAACGAAATTATATATTATAACAATTCATCTGATGGTTTTCCCTTTTTCTTCAAATCTCAGCTATTTATTGATTTGATTATCATGTAAGTTCAGGTTATTCACTTTGTGTGTGACTATCGAGTTTTTTTTTATTTTTTTTATTGTGAAAAAATCAAATATTGTTATAATTGTTGGGTTGGTATAGATGCATTATGCAATAAGAATATGATGAGTATATAACCAGTGTTAAATCATAAACTTATGTTCTAACTTAATTATATATTCATCTTACAGATGAATAAGTTATAAATGAGAGATCAAATATAAGACATATATGAGGAATATACAATAAATTTGTGATAAATATGAAATTGTATGTATATGATACTCGTCCATGATATAAATTGCATAATATTTTTAATAAAAATTTCAGAATAAATATGAAAAACAGTGTAAAATATGTTGATCCCCATCCAATCAACTATCTTAAAAGCCAAAATAAATTTTAACATGCAATTTTAAAGGCAAACGTCGAATTTTCAAAAAAAAAAAAAAAAAATCGACAAACTTTATGTAAAATTATCTTAATTGAATATATATTATCTTGCAAATCTAATAGACATTTTGGGTAGAGACCATTAAATGGCACAATAGCAATATAAACTGACATAATTGTTTTAGCATAAATACCTTTCATAAATTAATATTGTCATAAGGCAAATACTTGGGTGAGACCGGTCTCATAGTATGAGACCACTTTTTACCATACTCATTTGTCCAACTCGCCCGCTGTCCAACCCGTCCGTTCACCCATCCATCCCCTAACCCTAGATATAAAAAAAAAAAACTGCTGTCATTCATTCCCAGCCGCCCCCCTTCCCATCTTCAATGTTTCTCTCTCGCGTCGGCCACCGTCGTCCGGGCGGCCTCCGTCCTCCGGCGATCAAAAAAATAAAAATTATACTATTTGAATCTTCTTGATGCCCTCATTCTAAATCTGAAATCAGATTTACGATTTGATGTTCCGATCTTTGTAGATCTGAGGTCAAAGTTTATGAATTGTTAATTTTGACCTCAGATTTACGACGATTTATCGGGCCAATTTCAAATCGGAAATTACCATTCTACTCCTCACGTTGCAATCTAAGATTTTATTAATTTATATTTTCAAATCGGTGAGCACCGACGAAGGTAGGCTTTTTTTTCTTCTTTTCTCTTTTTCTTCTTTTCTTTCGTCTCGATTTCTCTCTCTCTCTCTCTCTCTCAAATTGTGATTCTGGGCGTATGCGTGTCGCCGGTGATGTGGTGTGTGCAGGTGTTGAGATAATATTAAATTTATTTTGTATTAATGTGGCTTTTGAAAATGATTTTATCAATATGCATATGTTATATGCAGATTTTGGATGGTGATGTACTGGAGTATCACAAAAAGTTGTTTAAGTATCACAAAAAATAGTTGAAGTATCACATAATTCTTAATATTTGATTTCTGTAATTTCGTATATTTCTTTTAAAATAAATAATCCAGAGTATTACAAATGTAATTAAAAGTATTAGAAAAGGTATTGAAAGTATCACAAAATACACTTTTTTTATCACAAAAGTATTATGAGTTTTTACAATATCTTATCAAGTATTACAAAATATATTAAAAGTATCAGAAAATATAATAAACGTATCACAGAACACACTTATTTTTGTATCACAAAGGTAGTTTGGATTTTTACAATATTTGATCAA
This sequence comes from Phtheirospermum japonicum, assembly GCA_014905375.1. Classification (NCBI taxonomy): domain Eukaryota; kingdom Viridiplantae; phylum Streptophyta; class Magnoliopsida; order Lamiales; family Orobanchaceae; genus Phtheirospermum; species Phtheirospermum japonicum. The sequence continues at coordinate 148,099 of BMAC01000477.1, forward strand.
GTATCACAAAATATATTAAAAGTATCAGAAAAGATATTAAAAGTATCACAAAACACACTTATTTTTGTATCACATAAATAGTATGAATTTTTACAATATCTGATCAAGTATCACAAAATATATTAAAAGTATCAGAAAAAATATTAAAAGTATCACAGAATACACTTATTTTTTATCACATAAATAGTATGAGTTTTTACAATATCTGATCAAGTATCACAAAATATATTAAAAGTATCAGAAAAGATATTAAAAGTATCACAGAATACATTTATTACAAAATATAGTAAAATGTACAAGTATTAAAAAATATGCGATACTTTTAATATATTTTGTGATACGCGATCTTTTTTTTAATAATTTTAATTATTTAAATTTAATAGGCACATATATAAGTAAAAGAAATGAGATTATTGAATATATAATATTTTAATGATATTTCGTAAACACCATTTTTATGATACTTTTGTAAAAAAAAAAAAGATGTAAAAATATAAAATATAACATGTTTCGGTTTTGTGATACTTTTACTTGAATCTGTGATACTTTTAGCTACTTTTGTAATACTTAAAACTGGGCAGATTCTATTTTTTTTTCCGGCGACGTTTTTTTTTTTTTGATTGAATTTGCAGTTTTGTAGAGTGGATCGATACAATTACTCGATTATGTGATACGTTTTGTTTAATCGAAGTTTCGACCGGTGAATCGCTGTAAATTAGAGGTTAAAATTGATGAATTTGTGACTTTGGCTTCAGATCTACGGTGATTGGAGTATTAAATTATAAATCCAATTGCGAATTTGGAACGAGGGAGACGAGACGATTACAACGATATAAGATTTGTAAAAAAATATCGCCGATAAATAATGGAGGTGGGCGCCCGGGGTGGTGGCCGCCGGCGATGGGTGGCGGCCGACGATCGGAAGTGGCAGCCTGAGTCCGGAGGTGGGGGGAGCACCGGGGTTGGGAGGGTCTGGTTCTTGAGACCGGGGTGTGTTTTGGATTTGAGGTGTGAGCTGGAGGATTTGTTTATGAGTTTGAATTTGAGTTTGAGTTTGAGTAAGGATCCGAGTTAAATTAACAAAATGGTAAAAAGTGGTCTCATTCTATGAGACCGTCTCACCCAATACTCTTGTCATAATTGAAATATAACAACATTACAAAAATCTAAGACGAAAACTAAATGAAATAAATGATCCCAACAAAACCAGCCTATATAAAGAAGAAGCCAACTTCCCTAACCACTTTTTTCTATCACAAAAAAATATTTCACCTCCAAATTCCATAATCCTTGCTAACTGAGATAATTATCCTTAAAAATATAAAATAAAATGAAAACTTCAATAATTATCTCTTTCGTTCTATTCGCGCTAACAATTATTCACACCAACGCAAAATCACAGCAAAATGACCAAAACCTAATCGAAACCACATGCAAGCACACCCCAAACTACCCGCTCTGCATCAAAACCATTAGAGCCGAGCCGACGAGCGCCGGCGCTGACGTGGCGGGGCTTGGCTTTATCCTGGTTGAAGCTGTCAAGGCAAAGAGCAAAGTAGCCCTCTCCGCCGCCAGAAGGCTCAGCAGGACCCAACCGAAGCTGGCCAAGCCGCTGAAGGAGTGCGCTGACGTGTACAAAGCCGTGATCGAAGCCGACGTCCCCGAGGCGGAGCAGTCGGTCAGGGGGAACCCCAAATTCGCCGAGAATGGGATGGCCGACGCGGCGGTGGAGGCCGACGTCTGTGAAGCGGCTTTCAAAGGGGTGGCTAAGTCGCCTTTGACGGCGGCGAATAACGCCGTGAGGGATCTGGCGGTTGTTGCCAGAGCTATTATCAGAAATTTGCTTTGAAATAGATATTTTAAAGTTAATAATAATTATTATAATATATCCTCTCTTTGTAGCTCTGATCGGTTTTGTATGTTCTTTTTGGCATGCTGCATCATGGTTGTTGGTTTAATAGATAATAGATCTGTATCGAGGAAGGAGATTACTAATGGTGGATAATGAATTTAATGGCTAATTATTTTAGTTCGTGTTGTTCTTGGTTAGTTTTTTTCTCTTTTTTATTTTTCTTTTCAAAGGAATTTCTTTAATAGGTATTGGCTAGCACGACATACTAGTTTGATAACCGCGGAATACATTGACATTGTTAAGAAAGGCATAAAGACGCATGGCTCATGATAAGTTCAAAAAGTTGAACTACCAAATAAAGGGGGTACTAACCTCAAAAATAGAGATCAGTGACCTAGAAAACCTCCATAAGTCCAAAAAGTTGAACTACCAAATAAAGGGGGTACTAACCTCAAAAATAGAGATCAGTGACCTAAAAAACCTTCAAACACGACACAGCGACCTCCAAAGAATCCGCAATCGTCTCAGCGACCTCGACTTCCTGCAAAACAGCGCCTAGAACGGGTCGGATTTCGAGCCCGTTAAGGCCCTCCGACGCTTAAGTTAATAAGCGAAAAACACACTTCTTCTCTCTCAATAATATTAGTGCACTCAAAAATAATAAAATGCGTAAACAAGCATTAACCTCAAAAGAGAAGCCAAGGGCTCCTTTTATAGGGATAGGAGAAGAATCCCAATATTCAGGGTTACCTTTTATGATAAGAATTTCACGTATGCCAGGATTCTCACAATCGTCTCTTAATTAGGACTCCTCATTTATGACCAGCTCCCATAAATAACAAAACTTCTCCATAGATATCCCAATTAAGCCGGGACATACAGCCCACTAGGCCCATAATGATTCACATACATTAGATCCACAAATCGGGCCCAAATACCCAACCCAAAGTACAAGAGGTCGCGACCCTGTATGAAAAGCCATCCCCATACTACAGGTCGCTACTCTTCACAAAACCACACACTCGCATTATAACAGCTCGCTCACCTCCCAGGGGTACACCCTCCCTAGGAAATGAGGTCGCTTTCAACGTTCACCTCATAATTTTACGTACAATTATTTTGGTYCGTATCAGCTAGTCCCCCATGTTCTAGTTGATTGAGGTATGAAATCAGGTAGAACATGTAAACATAAAATTTCAAAAGTACCAAAGCTCGCATTAAAACCACCCAATTTCAACAAACGAGCTACGACAGGTCGCAACGTGTTCACGCGACCCGAAAGATATCGAGCTCTTTCCCTGAAGTAATCACGAGTCCCCAAGCACAGCACTTAAGCAGCATCCAAGATGTATTATTACGAGCTCAACCTTCTTTCCATATGGCGACCTGGAAACTTCTGTACCAGCCGACCCCAAAAATGTAAGCCCACAATCATGACAAAACCACAAAGTCAAAACACGCCTCCTTGCTTTCTGTCTCGTCCCACTGACRCTTCATTAAATGCGGCCCGCCACGCGGCGCAATCTCAAAATCTCGRCATATAATAAGTTCAGTGGGCCCAAGAATTAAAGGCCCAAAACATTCCTTTTGCAAACCCTAATTAATCCCGCTCCTATCATGTTTGAAGGTTTTCTAGGTCACTGATCTCTATTTTTGAGGTTAGTACCCCCTTTATTTGGTAGTTCAACTTTTTGGACTTATCAAATTGGCGCCGTCTGTGGGAAAGAGAGACATCGAGTCTTTGAGCGAAAGGCGTGAGAAACTGCACAAATCAAACATGAAGGAAAAAAACATAACACCAAGAGTTCTGGATTACGCGTCCGGATCTAATAATAAGAAGAAAAAGAACAGATTCCTACACCTTGGCGAGAAGGATGTCCCAGGGAATGAGCAGGAATACCCTGGCGGGGAGCCTCTGATTCGAAGCGCGGGCAATACACCTCCACCTTCTCCTAAAAAGCAAGTTGGGAAGGGACTGGTGGAAGAGGTGGAGAAGCAGACGCCTGGGACAGAACCACAGAAATCAATCCCTGAGGCAACAGAAGGAGGAAACCCGCCGAAGGAGGTGCCCAGTCAGGGCAAGAAAGGATTTTTGGAAGGGCTTATGGACTTCGTACCTGTCGAAAAACAGGAGGAGTTGCGTAAGTATTTGGCGGGCGAGCTGAGTAGGGGGAATGATAAGGGTGAGAAGCTAAATGTTGACAAAGAAGGCGAGTCAACGGTTGGAGAAGGGAAGAAGAAGAAGGAACTCGGCAAGAGAAAGAAGTGAGGTATCTCCAGTTCCTCCTCATCCGTAGATTCTCGTGTTCACACGCGGAGGGGAGTAAAATTGAAGCAAGATCGTTACAAGGGGAGAGGTCGCAGGTATCACAAAGGCGGTGATGAGAGCGATACCCCTACCTCAGATTTCGAGTAGTGACTCCGGTGGGAGGTCGCGGAAGAGTAGTAGGAGATATAAGGTGAGAAAGGAGGAGAGTGAGGTAGGGCCCCACACTAAGGCCTTCCGAGAGTTGGCAG
>BMAC01000477.1:161585-172708 GCA_014905375.1 Phtheirospermum japonicum
ATGATAAACATATTCAGGAGGAAATAACACAGCAAATAAATACAACTCAGCGAACACAGTCGAAATTTAAATAATTAAATCTGAAAGGGAATCTGGGGACTTACACATATCGCCGAGCTCATCCATTGTTGGTAGACTGCGAATTGATGTGGAGGTCCTGGGTAATTGCGATTTGGCGAGCTTTTTTGCAGAGCGATAATGGCGGAAATTTTGAGAGAGATGGTGTAAAGTGGTGATTTGGGGAAGGCGGAACGTTTTTGTATAGGGAGACGGAAAGCTGATGTGACGGACACAGCGACCTCCAAAGAATCCGCAATCGTCTCAGCGACCTCGACTTCCTGCAAAACAGCGCCTAGAACGGGTCGGATTTCGAGCCCGTTAAGGCCCTCCGACGCTTAAGTTAATAAGCGAAAAACACACTTCTTCTCTCTCAATAATATTAGTGCACTCAAAAATAATAAAATGCGTAAACAAGCATTAACCTCWAAAGAGAAGSCAAGGGCTCCTTTTATAGGGATAGGAGAAGAATCCCAATATCCAGGGTTACCTTTTATGATAAGAATTTCACGTATGCCAGGATTCTCACAATCGTCTCTTAATTAGGACTCCTCATTTATGACCAGTTCCCATAAATAACAAAACTTCTCCATAGATATCCCAATTAAGCCGGGACATACAGCCCACTAGGCCCATAATGATTCACATACATTAGATCCACAAATCGGGCCCAAGTACCCAACCCAAAGTACAAGAGGTCGCGACCCTGTATGAAAAGCCATCCCCATACTACAGGTCGCTACTCTTCACAAAACCACACACTCGCATTATAACAGCTCGCTCACCTCCCAGGGGTACACCCTCCCTAGGAAATGAGGTCGCTTTCAACGTTCACCTCATAATTTTACGTACAATTATTTTGGTCCGTATCAGCTCATGAAAAAATTATAAGTTTAGCAAATGGATCATAAATTTAAAAAAATAAAAATATAGTTCACTTTAGATTTTGAAAATCTTTGTTGCATACTGTATTATTTATTTTTTTCGACGATAATACCAAATTCGTCACATAATGATATGAAAATTTTGAAAATAATTTTTCAACTTGAAAAAATAAATTACTTGTACAAACGAAATATAAATATTATTCAATTGATGTAAGCATCATGAGTTACACGAATTCGTAAGAAAATTAATAATTATATATTAAATAAAATCAATATATTATTTAGTATGTGATTGAGTTGAAACCAAATAATATTAACAAATATTTGTGTGAGACCGATTTTATAGTATGAGAGCCCATTTGTCCAACCCGCTCACTGCCCGACCCATCGGTCCACCCACCCGTTAACTCAACCTATAAAACAGAAAAAAGAAAAAAAAAACATTCTCTTTCAGCCCTAGCCCCAAGCCAACCCCCTCCCCTCTTCTCCGTTTCTATCTCGCACTCACCGTCGACCAGTGTAGTCCGGGTGGTCACTGTCCTCCGACGATGAAATTTAACAAAAACTATCATTTGAATCGTCTCGACTCTCTCATTTTAAATCCAAAATCAAATATACGATTCAATGTGATCTTCGTAGATCGAGGTCAGAAATAACAATCGGGCCAATTCTCAGATCAACAATCACCGCTTAACTCCTTGCATTTCAATCTACGATATCTCCAATTTATATTTTCAAATCGGCGTCAGAATTGACACCAGCGACGATTGACCTTTTTTTCGCTTGACTCTATCTATTTTCTACCATGGTTTGTGGTTGCCTCTTTGATGTCCGCTCTCAGTGATTCATCTGTGTGCTGATGTTAGAATGTGTGTAGGTGTGTGTGTTCATTTATGTAATTTTCGACGGTATTTTTGTTTGTGGAGGAGTTGGTTATTTTGTATGTGTTTGTTTTCATATGTGTAATGGTGTTAGTTAATAGAGAGCGACCTGATAAACTCAGGTCGCATGATCATATAGAGCTCCGCGACCTGAAGATAAGTACAACGCCAGGTCGCAAGATTGCTGACCATTCAGGTCGCAGAGGAAGCTGGCAATGGGTCTCACAAGAGGTCGACCTACATTACGTCAGCTGATGATGTCAGCTCTAGTCCAGTACATCCATCTCAATACAACTGTCAGATTGTACTGTAGCACTAGTGACCACATATTCTAGGTAGACATTGCAGAGTGTACTGTAGCATTCTAGCCACATATTCTAGGACTACATTTGTCATACACGTTTCTATAAATAGCTTTAACATTCTCTGTTATAATAATTGAGAAAACGATTGATTGAATATACAGAAAAGTAAAACATTGAATCCTTCAAATATGTGTTCTTTACTTTATTTCATGGTATCAGAGCGGGTTTTTGCCTGACTCTGAATGTCTCTTCCCTCTTTATTCTTTTCTCCTCTTCTTATCTCTCATGGAGGGGAACACCACTCAATCACATGAGGCTCAAGCGAGCTCTCACTCAGTAATACAGAACAACACCCTGTCTTCACAAAATTCAAACTCAGTTGTTTAGCTGCAAAATCAGCTTATCTCGATCAAGCTAAATGATTCAAATTACATGCTTTAGAAAATGTAAGTTTACACAGCAATCAAAGGATACGGCCTTGAAGGCTACCTCACTGGAGAAATCAGACCTCCATCCCAGATCACCGAGGGATCCGTAAATCCTGAATTCCTACTCTGGGTTAGGCAAGATCAGTTGTTAGCATCCTGACTTCTCTATTCTCTCTCTGAAAACTTACTTACCATGATGGTTGGTCTTGCATCCTCAAGAGAGATATGGCAAACAATTGAAGCCAACTTTTCCAGTCAAACTGCAGTTAGGATAATGCAGTACAAGATGCAGCTCTCCTCCATTAAGAAAGGAACCATGAGCATTAGAGATTATGTCAACAAAGTAAAAACCTGCTGCGACATGCTAGCTTCTATCGCCCAACCAATATCTGAAGAAGACCAAGCAATGCAGGTTCTTACTGGGCTAGGAGGAGATTCTGACCCAGTGGTGGTCGCAGATACAGCCAGAAGTGACTCTCTCACACTCAGAAATATTCTGCCTATGTTACTAAGATATGAAACCAGACTGGAAGCTGGAAATTCATCAAATCTCATCAATACAGAAGGATCAAGCTCTACTATCAATTTCACTACTCAGTTCTCTGGTCAAAAGAGAGAAACTTTGACTGCTGCAGGAGCTAATAGAGGAAGAGGTTTCCACCTTGGAAGAGGTGGCAGAGGAAGGAGCAATAGCAATAAAGGAAGAGGTGGAAGAGGTTTCAGACCAGGAAACAGGTCGCCTTATCAAATTTGTGGTTACTCTAACCACTCTGCTTACAAGTGATATTATAGATTTGATGCTGCCTATACTGCGCCATCCAATAATGCTCAGAATGGCTCAAACACTTCTGCGAGCTCCTACTCAGCCTATCCAGTCACTCAGTCCATTAATCCCTCTGCTCTGTCACTAATGTCTGATTCTTGTAATGATGCGAGCTGGTATACAGATTCAGGAGCCTCTAATCATGTCACCAATGATCTCGCCAACCTCGACATTGCCTCTGAATTCCAAGGAAATAACAAGGTTCAAGTTGAAAATGGATCAGGTTTGTGCATTTCTCATATTGGTAATTCTCAGTTTAAATCCAACAACAAATCCTTCTTACTCAAAAAACTTCTTCATGTTCCGCAAATAATTAAAAACATCATTAGTGTTTCTCAATTTGCTCAAGATAACATTGTGTATTTTGAGTTTCATCCTACTTGGTGTGTTAAGGACCAGGTTACCCATCGAACCCTTATCAGAGGCTCTCTTAGGAATGACCTTTACAAATTTGACATACAGCTTGTCAACAACCCCATTGCCTCTTTCCACCATGCATCTGTTTCTCCCAGAAGTCAAGCCCCTAGTAGCTTCATCACCAAGCTCGAGAATAAAAATAAGGAAGCAAATTTATAGTTATGGCATCTTAAACTAGGTCATCCTGCCAATAATGTATTACTTAGAGTTCTAAAAGACTGTAATTTTCCTTTTCAAATAATAAAATCACTTTACCCACTTGTTGTGTTTGTCTTATGGGTAAAAGCCATAAACTACCATTTCCCCTTTCAAAAACTGAATATACAAAGCCTTTTGATCTCATACATATAGATGTTTGGGGCCCTGCTCCTATAAAATCCACCAATGGATTCTCTTACTATGTTCCCTTTGTTGATCATTATACTAGATACTTGGATCTATTTGCTTAAACACAAATCTGATGTAGTCGATGCCTTCACTCACTTACAGAACCTCATTCTTACTCAGTTTCAATCTAAAATAAAGTCAGTACAAAGTGATAGAGGTGGAGAATTCAGAGCTCTCACAAAACTTTTTCACTCCTCTGGGATACATCACAAAATCTCTTGCCCTTAAACCCTTGAACAAAATGGTCTTGCCGAAAGAAAACATAGACACATTTTTGAAAAATGACTCTATCTTCTCTCTCACTCTCATTTACCTATCAAATATTGGGATGATTCCTTTACCACTGCTGTCTACCTCATCAACAAAAGCCATTTTTTCACTACCCTCCATAACCACTCAGTATAAAAGCCCTCATCAACTCTTACTAAATCAAAATCCCAACTACACTCATCTTAAACCCTTTGGGTGTCTTTGTTATCCTCATCTTAGACCTTACAATAAACACAAACTCTAGTTCAGGTTTTAGCCAAGTACTTTCCTTGGTTACAGTGAGTACTACAAGGGATTCAAAGTATTACTACCAGATAACAAGGTCATAATCACCAGACATATGATATTTGATGAGCTCAAATTTCCCTTTTCCAAGAATTATGGACCTCACTCCTGCTCCAATATTCAACCATCTATACTTGGTCCACCTCCTCTAATAACAGTTCCCCAAGCTACTACACCATCAGCGACCTCACCACAATCACATGCAACCACACCACAATCCCATGCAACCTCACCGCAACCTTCATATCAACCATCTATACTTTGTCCACCTCCTCTTATACCAGTTTCTTAAGCTGCGACCACTCCAATATCATCCGCGACCTCATCACAATCCTCTGAGACCTCACCACTAACTCATATGTCCCATCAGTCAAGTCCTACTCATCAGCCAATATCACTACCCTCCAGTCAATCCTGTCCCTCTACTATTCCTCTTACTGTTAAATTACCAATTATGAGTTCTCCACATACTTCTCCTTTTCCTTCTAGAGCTAGTATCAATCCTTTTGCAGGTAAACACCACATGATAATGAGAGCTAAAGCAGGAATCTACAAACCTAAGGTGCTCAGCGTACAGCTCCTTGATTTCAGGGAGCCCTCCTTCTTTGTTGAAGCCTTAACTCATCTCAGATGGAAAGCTACTATTTTTGAAGAGTATGTAGCTCTCATTAAGAATCAAATAAGGTCTCTCTATGAACTGCCTCCAAGCAAGTCTTTGATTGGCTGAAAGTGGGTGTTCAAACTGAAAACCCATGCTGGTGGAACAGTAGCTCGGTATAAAGCCAGATTAGTTGCCAAAGTATACAATCAAGTGCCGGGTTTTGATTTTTCTGAAACTTTCAGCCCTGTTGTGAAGGCTACCACCATTTAGAGTTGTTCTCTCTATATCTTTGAACTGTAATTGGTCGATACAGCAATTGGATGTTAATAATGCCTTTTTAAATGGCTAGCTGGACCGGGAAATCTTCATGGCTCAGCCACCTGGTTTTGAACAAGTTAGTAATAATCTCCAGGTATGCGGACTGTCTAAAGCAATTTATGGTCTTAAACAGGCTCCCAGGGCCTGGTTTGGAAAATCGCAAGTTGTTCTTATTCGATTTGGTTTCTCTACTTCCAAGGTTGATAGTTCTCTTTTCTACTCCAACACTTCCTCTGGTTGCATCTGGGTGTTGGTGTATGTTGATGACATTCTTGTCATGGGCAGCAACAAAGCCGAAATTGCAAAACTTATTACTGACCTTGATCAATTTTTTCATTAAAGAATCTAGGTGAACTGCATCATTTTCTTGGAATCGAGGTCTCACACATAGCCCAGGGTCTACATATGAATCAGGGCAAGTACATCATGAATCTCTTGGACAGAGCTGGTATGGCTGGAGCTAAATCCACCCCTACACCTATGGTTGTCTCTTCTGTCCTATCTAAATCCCAAGGGGAGCCAACTGTTGACCCATCATTTTACAAGAGTATTGTTAGGGCTCTCAAGTATATTACCATCACTAGGCCTGATGTTTCCTACAGTGTCAACAAGGTGTGCCAATACATGCACTATACTCTCAGCACACACTGGCGAGCTGTCAAGAGAATTTCGCGATACCTCGTCGATACGATTCCCTTTGGAATCACCTACAGTAAAATCTCCTGCTTTACTCTCACAGTTTTTTCAGACTCAGACTGGGCTGACGATCTAGATGACAGGAAATATGTTACTGGGTTTTGTATCTATCTGGGCTGAAATGTTGTCTCTTGGTGCTCTTAAAAGTAGACTTCTATTTCCAGGTCTAGCATAACGAGAATTTACATATTTTCCTCATATCGCATAGTGATGCTCTCTCTATAACCTTCGTTGTCGAGCCGAAAAATGGTTAAAGACCTCCACATAGTTGGAAGTAAATTTTGTGACTCCTGATTAAAAATACTTAAATATTCTTTATTGTGAAAACCAGTCTTATTATAATTAGAACAAATAATGCCTCAATTTGTGTGTAAGAATTATTCATCGTGAAGAATAATTTTCATGTAAATAAAAAAAATAATGTTATAATTTGTGAACTAGTAAAATATTAGACTAGAATGGCTTAGCTTAAAATATATATTACCCTTATACTACAAACACATGACAAATTAGAGAGAAGAATTGGAAGCGAGCGGACTTCACACACACGGTGACAGATCTGGACTCCCCTGTTTTCCACTTCAACCTTTTTTTTTATTTTTCTAATGATTACTTGGACCAAATGCTCTGAATATCCATGCATCTTCCTCGATTATTTTCCATTTTTTATGAAACCACACACACACACTCATTTATATTTGTTTGTATTAGCTCTAGACGCATTTCGAGGTCAGATTCATTCAAATCATTTTGTCGCTAATTGGATCGTAGAGTCTAGAGAGGGCCGCCTAGACTACGCCCAAGTTCGCTTGGGAGCATCGGTAGTAGATTGGTCGAAAATTGTAATACAACATGGACGAGATGACTCGGCCAAGCCGACCAATGTCTGCCCACTAACTGCCAATAGAATGCACAAGGAGCTGACTCGCTTGAACAATGGTCGACCAAGATGCTCAACAGCTGACTAGGATGAGCCACATGGCCAAGGCAACTCGAATGTTAGTCGAGATGCTAGAACACCAGTACTAACATTCAATAACACATAGAGAAAATAAAAAGAACACAAAATTTAAATTTGCCTACGAGTTAAAAAACTCATAGGTCGTGACCTCAGGCCGGAAAAGATATTACTAGAAAACTGTGTAGTTATTTACATAAGATACTAAAATAATATAACATCCAGTAATATATGAAAAACCTCTGAACGAGTAGAACCTTTTTAATTAACACAGTGTCGTCCGTAAAATCATCAAGTTGATCAAACACAAACATGAAGAATATGAGAAGAATGAACGACCACAGCTCATTATAACTCGATTCTACACGATTCTGGTACGATTCAGATACGATTCTACCTGATTCTGATTTTGATTATGATTTGGGTCAAAAAGAGGTATATTTAGATCATAAAATTGTAGGATTTTACGATCCAAATTGCGATTTTAAAAGCATGGAAGAAAATAATTCGTTCAACAGGATGTTAGTGCAGATGTTGCAGCACGAGCAGTAACATCTGCATCTGGGTAGATTTGCTGTTGATCGAATAAATCGCTCTCAACTCTAAACTCTGATCTTTTCATGTATTCCTTATGCGTATTCAGTGTATTCTAGTTGTAGACATAGTCCTCATATTTATATAGACACCCTTGCTTGTAAGAGTCCTACAAAAGAAGGAAAGAATATTTACATAATATGTTGCAAGTCATGATTATTAGGAGTCTTAGATTTAATCTTCTCTCCTTTTAAAGTGATTTACTTCTGGTGGGGCTGAGGTGGTATGGTCTAGGGATTGATCGGAAGGGGATGAGAATGTTTATTTATGTTTTTTTCTTGTGTGTATTAACTAAAGTAATAATGTATTTAGTTAAATATATTTTGTATCAAAAAACTGATTTTAAGTATCACAAGTTATACTAAAAGTATCAACAAAAAAGTGTTCTAATTTCATATCAAATTGTACAATTTTCACAGTTAAAGTATTATAATATCAATTTAAGGTAACACAAATTATAATAAAAGTATCACAAAAATAGCATTAAAAAAATCACTATTTCAACTCTTGTTTACAATAAAATTTTATGGTATTACATAATGTTGTTAATGTATCACAAAATATAATTAAAGTTTTACAATTACAAGTATTAAAATTAATATGATGTTTCCATATTAATGTATTACAAATTACAGTAAAAATATCACAAACTTAATTAAAAGTATTACAATTTGAGTTAAACAAAATATCAAAATTTGAGTTAAAAGTATTGTATATTATACCTCTATATTGAGTGTCAAGAATTACTATAAAAGTATCACAAATCTATTTAAAAGTATCACACCTTTTGTTAACATTATTATATAGTATAGTTAATGTAAAAGTATCACAAAATGAAGTTAACGTATTAAAACTTTGAGTTAAAAATATTGTACTTTGTAGGAGGTCTTATCTATAAAATGAAGTAAAAGTATTACAAAATATGTGACACTTTTAATATGTTTTGTGATACGTGATCAAGATTTTTTTATAGATAATGTTATAGTTTAACTACTTTATAATATATTAACAATGTTTTTATGACATTTCAATTAAGAAAAAGATGTAAAAATATAAAATGTGTTACTTTACTTGATTTTGTGATACTTTTAGTTGAATTCGTGATACTTTAATCTAAGTCTGTGATACTTTTAGCTTTTAGTGTTTAACTAAATTTGTGATACTTTCAACTAATTTTGTAATACTTAAACTGGGCAGGTTCTAACTTTATTTTTTTGGTGATGTGTTTTTCTTAAGTCTGAATTGATAGTATTATAGAGTGGAATCAGAAGAGATGGGAGGTAGTGATCCATCGAAGTCTGTCCTGGTGAATCAATGTAAATCGAAGATCAAAGTTGATGATTTTGTGACTTTTGACCTTAGATCTACGGTGAATGAAATATTAGATCGTAAATTCAATTACATATATATAACGAGAGAAACGAGACTCTTTTAATGATATAAAAATAAAAAAATATTATCAGTGATCGACGGTGATGGTGGCCAGTGGTGATTGCCGACGGTAGGCGAACGACAGGTGGCAGTGGCAGTCGGAGTCCGGCGGTGGAGGCAGTATACTTGTTTGTGTGTTTATGTGTGGGAGAGAGAAATATAATTAATTTTTATATATTTATTAAATGGATGAGTTGGGGTGGGTCGGAGGGTTTGGGGTCAATTAATAAGTGTGGTAAAAAGTGGTATCATAGAATGAGACCGATCTCACAAGAGACCTACTCAATAGAATCAAATTCGCCCTCGTATGTTCTTATTCATGGATTTTTTCCTCTTGGTTTGTAATTTACATTTTTGAGCTTTATTTGCAATTTGTGATTTTTATTTGATGTGATATTGGCTTCTGCTTGGTTTTTTTTTCGATTTTTTTTTTTGAAGGGATTTGTCAAACTAAATAATGGAGACTTAAAAGAAAAAGAGGATACCCCCCCAAAAAATATCGGTTTACCTCAATATTTATAAATACCGCAAATGTGGTAAATCATTTTAGTATTAATTCACTACTAGAAATTGGAGATAACGTGACGATATCAGTCATCTTATAAAGTTCACTTTTTTGTCAAAAAAATTAGGGGTAATTATTTTTTGCCCCCCAAATTATTTCGATTTTTACAGTTTACCATACGAACCTTTTTTTTTCAACAAACCTCCATCTGAACTATGCGCGAATTGCATTTTACCCCCTACACCACTTTTTTGTGGTTTTGTAATCAAAACCGAATGATGTGGTACACCGATTGTACTGTCAGCAGGCTTGATGAAAGGTATCCTTGCTCACCTTAGGCTGATCTTCCTTCGCCAATGGGATTTGATGGTATCCTTGCGATGCGTCCATCATATTTAATAGCTCACAGCCTAAAGTTGAATCGACCAGATGGTCGATGCGTGGTAATGGGTAGTGATCTTTTGGGCACGCCTTGTTTAGGTTATGAAAGTCCACGCACATCCTCCACTTCTGTCCAGGTTTTGGAACCATCACAACATTAGACAAGTACTCTGGGAATCGGATCACTCGGATGTAGCCTCACCTTTTGTAACATCCATACATCCAATACATATTTATTTATTTATTTATTTATCATCATGCATTAAAAATGTAATTCTAGTTCCAAACTCGTCGCTATAATACGACTTCCTATTATAAATTTTAAATAATCTAGGAATTCTATATAAACGAATTATAGTTCGTTTTTTTCAAATAAAATTTTAATATCAACTTCTAATAAATTATTATAATTATTTAGTAATTTATTTATTTAAATAACTTTCAAGTCATATATGAAATAAATTTTGATTTCTAAAAATTATTATAATTTATTATATTATAGTTATTTACTAATTTAATATACTATTGGGTCGTTCACGGATTTTTTTCAATTTAAAACTTAAGTCGTTTATTGGGTCGAATTTTTATTTTGGACTTGAAATAGAGCCCAACCACAAACCGAGACACTAAACTCCCACCCTAACTTTCCTAAATTAAGTACCATCTTTGGYTTATAAACCTTTTGCAAATCAGCCGACATTAGGTAAACCTTTAATCTTATTCTTATGAATTCTTGGTTTTTCAAGAACAATCCTTTGTTTTTTCTCCAAATCCCCATCTTTTTGCATACACGGCCGCAAGATATATCTCAATTCTGTTTTCTAAAAATCTTCAAGGTAATCCCAATTCTAGTAAAAACCAATCCCACTGCCAGCCATGAACCCCCATACGTTTCAATC
>BMAC01000477.1:172733-204796 GCA_014905375.1 Phtheirospermum japonicum
ATAAAATAATTTAAGAACATAAATTCAGTGTCAATGTTTTATTCATTTCCTCGTCTCCCATTCACTCGATATCGTCGTTGGTACCTGAAAAAAATATCGTTGATTTGGGATGAGCTCAACGTACTCAATAGTTACACCGACATTTCCATGCAAAATCATACAACTCAAATATAGCACAATTAACCATAGAATTCGCAAATTTTAACGTCGAAAAACAGTTGACTGCAGCTAAAACGCGGCGAGTTTCCTCGATGACACTTTAGGTCATAGGCACATAAGGCCCCTGGTTTTAATCAATAGGTATAGCACGCCGGGATAAACCCGATGACAACTTTTGGTCACAGACAACTTTAGGTCTACGTCTATATTAGATTTTATAAACATCGAACTTCATGATACACATAGCACGTAGATTTAAGCATGTAAAATTGAACATAGATAAGTCGGTGGTCCCTACCTCGTAAATATGTCGTGGAAAATCGAGCGAATGCACGTAGTTGAAATCCTAAATCCCCTTAATGCTCGTCACCTAATAAATTAGAAGATATATATATATAATTAGTATTTTCATCTTTAAAATTTATAATAATAATAATAATATTAATATTAATGATAATAATAATAATAATAATAATAATATAATAATAATAATAAATAATATAATAATAATAATAATAAAATAATAATAATAATAATAATAATAATGTTAATAATAATCTAATAGCAATAAAAATTTAGAAGGACTGGAGTGCAGTTTTTAATTATGTTTTGGGGCTGGATAGTGGTTAATGGAAATCAGGGGGCTCAATTGAGAAGGTGGAATGAGGCTGGGGGTCAATTTGCAAGTTCTGGAAACTTGGATTTAAAAGGGGTTAAAATCCCTAATTTCTTCGTGCCCGTCTCTTTTCTCCTCTCCCGTCTCTTTCTCCCCCAAAGCAAAACTCGGCCAGCCCCTTTCTCCCTCAATCGTCGCCGGCGGCCGAAGGTGCAGGCGGTGGCAATCGGCGTCGCGATGGTGGCGAAGAACTGGCAAGGAGGCGCAACCGGCAATTTTCTTCTCCAAGAATTTGGATTGGCCGGGCACCTCCTCCTTCGATCGATCGGCGGCTGGCGTCCTTCAGTAATTGGTCACAGCAGCGGACGGCGGCGGCGGCTTTCTTCCCCGATTTCAGAACTCGGCGTCGGCGAGGACCTCCGCCTTTGATTTCTCCCTGGCGGTGGCTCGACAACGGAAATGGCCGCGTTAGGGTTCGGCGGTAGCGGTGTTGAACGGCGCGGGCCTCCGGTGGTGTTGGGGCCTCCGGTGGCTGGGCTTTACCAATCGAGGCCGGGCCTATTGTCTGGCGGCTGGACCGGAAGACGGCGATGCCGTGGGGCCTCTGGGCGTGGCGACGATGGTGTGACTCGGCTGCGTGGGCTTATTGGTGGTGGCCGGTTCGATGTGGGGTTGTGGGGTTTGTTGTCGACAGCAGTCGGGTTTGGGTTGACGTGAGTTGAAAACGGGTCGTGGCGGTGGTTGTTTGGAGACGGCGGAGATGAAATCGTGGCCACTGGTGTTGGTGCGATTCGTCGCAGGCCAAGTCGGGTTGGATTTCGGGTCTGAGTTGCCGAGGTGATGGGTTGGTTTTTGGACAGGGGTTCGTCTGGGTTTGTAGGCGGTGGTTGATTGTTTGACGTGTCGGTTACGTCTTGAACGTTCGGGTTTTGGACGGTTTGCCGTGGGGTTCGTTGGGTCCCGGTTTTTGAAGCGGGCTGTGGGGGTGTTGATCGTGGCAGAGTCGGGTTTGTCCTGGAAGGTGTCGGGCGGCGTGGCCGTGGATGATGGATTTGAATTATTTTATTGTTTTGATTACAAGTCGAATTAGACATAAATGCGTGTTTTTAAATTATTTTCCATTGGTGGAGTTTTAGATATTTATATTATGAATGTTATTTTCCGCTGCGTGATTTTGAACCTAAAGAAAATTTTCTAATTTCGTTTGATCTTTTATATTAAAATTACGAAATTTGACATTTATTGTGACGCCAAGATTTCTTATATTTAATTATTTTAAAAATATAAATCATTTTTAAACTAAAGTAAAATCGGGGCGTTACATCTTTAGTAATTTTCGCACCTCTTTTTCAATCACATTGTCTAGCTCTGTGCCAAAGTGTCTCCTCTTCTGCTGAACAGATCGTGCTTCCGGATCAGCATTCAAATGGTGTTATGCGACCTCAGGGGATACTCGTGGTAGCTCTTCGTACCCAAAGGCAAAAATATCCCAAAACTCCCTTAATAATGCTATCAGCTCATCTCTTGTAGATACTGTCATTTGGGTTCCTATTTTGGTGGTGCACTCCGGCCTGACCTCTTCCAGTGAGATTTCCATGAGTTCTTCATGAGGGCGGACAGAATTCTCCTCCTCCCTCATCTTTTTAGAACTGAGTACACATTCCTGCACATCTTTCGTCCTTTCTCGTTTGCTTTCTCTTATGCCCTTCCTTACCATCATCTGATAGCACGACTTAGCGACCTGCTGCTCTGACACAATTTTGCCCACCTTATCTCCTGTCGGATACTTGGTACTCATGTGGTAAGTAGAAGTGATTGCTTGAAAAGCATTGAGGGCAGGTCGCCCTAATATCACGTTGTATGCTGAACTCCTTCTGATGACAAAAAATTTGAGGTTCTTTTCTACTCTCGGTTCGCCTTTTCCCCATGCCACAAGAAATGCTAGCTTGCCTTCAGTGATAACCCGCGCACCATTAAAAGCATAAATTGGGGTATTTACCGGTCGTACCTTTGCCTTCAGGTTCATCTGATCTAGACATTTCCGGTATATGATGTTGACTGAGCTCCCATTGTCTACAAACAGTCTTCCAACCTCGTATCCTGCTATCCCAGCCTCAATCACAGCGCATCGTTATGTTCCATTTACAGGCCGCGCTGTTCGTCAGGGCCAAATGAGATTATCGGTTTCGAGGTCGCGGGTTGCCTATTAATGACAGCTACCTCACATGGCCCAGGGCGAGCTGCCTTAGCATGTCTTTTTCGTGCGTTGTTTGTGTCTCCATCCATGGGCCCTCCTAAAATCATGTTGATCCTTCCTTTATTATTTCCTCCTGTCCTTCCTTGTTCATCCCATTTTTGACCTCCTTGCTGTGGTTGTCTCCCGGCTTGGTTCGGAGGTGGACCTCCCAGAGGTGGTGGGGGTAGTGGCTGCGCTGGTTCTCATGGTCCCCTATCTCTGTATATGACCTCCTTCAGGTATCCCGCTTTAATGAGCCTTTCAATTTCCCCGCTCAAATGCCTGCAACGCTTAGTGGAGTGTCTGTAATTATTGTGGAACCTGCAAATGAACTCAGACTTTAGGTTAGTGGGAGGTCGCGTATAGATTTTTGGCCATCTGACATCATCGGGTATCTACTGCTCCATGATTTTGAACACCCTTACTTGTGGATACGCCAAGTGTATGAAATCTTCTTCTCTACATTATCTCCTATCGGCTCTGGTCGCTGCTCTTTCACCTTTTCTGGAAGTCAAGAGTCCTTGAACATCTCACCTTGGTTCTCTCTTAAGCCCCGACCTCTTAGAGATAATCCTTTCAGATTCCGCGACCTCTACCCAAAAACGTAATATGTACTCCTCTTCAGTTTCTTCCGCCTGTATATATTTATCGCATGAGTCCAAGACCTCCTCATATGTTCGTGAATGCCACTTTGTAGAGATTTTTGTAAATCTTCCCTTCTTAACCCTTGTTGAAGTGCTCCAGCCTTCATCTCATCGGTGGCTGCTGGTACTCTTAGAGTAGCCCTAGTAAATCGATTGACATAATTTTTAGACTTTGCCCCGGCCATTGTACCATTGTGAAGAGAGATTACGCGGTTTTAGTGTGTATCTTAACTCTAGCAAAATTCTTTAAAAAGGCTGCCTTCATGACCTGGAAGCTGGTGATTTTTCCCGGGGGCAGTTGGTGGAACCAGTCCTGTGCTATTCCCCTTAACGTGGATAAAAAGGCTCGACATGCTACAGGTGCCGCGTGGGGTCAGACAACCTATCATACTAAAACACTATTGTTTTGTACCCACGAGGTAGTGTCGCTTCTAATATCTTTTCTGAGAAAGAGTGACCTATAAATTTGTCAGGTCCAGTTCTGGCGACCTATCTTTGCAAAGATAGTAACACCTTCTGCATGTTTCTAATGGCCCGGGTACCTGGACCCACCTCATCATCCTCATTCACTTCACAGTGACGACCTCGACATTTGTAAGATCTCCTTCGCGGCTTATAATCCATGAATGGTTCCTCGCTATCACTGTTGTCCTCCTCTTCTTAAATTTGCATTTATAATATTCTCACCATGATCCATCACCCCTGACTCGCCCATCAAGATCGTCGTATTCCCCATCATCCCGCTGGGTCTGCCATTTAAAAAATTAACCACGCGATCCCCCATCCATGCGTAACCGATCCTCAATATAATCATCATCGGATGATGACATGAAGTCCACTGGATATTTTCATCTTCCTAAACTTTTAAGTAGATCGTCACTTAGCCTCTATGGTGAGGATTCTCTACTTCTTTTCTGGCCCGCAGATAATAGCCCCTGATGTGGCCTGAATAACCAGACCTGGATTGGGGTAGACCTGAGTCGAGATCGCTAAGGAGAAGACAAGGAGGCTAGACCAGCTCTGTCTATAAGAAGACCTGACCTGGTCCTCCCAGCAAAGGCCAGGGATATAGCGATAGTGGAATCACCACAGCCCGGGAATTATCCTGATCTGGATAATCATAATAGGGCAGTCTCCGGACAGATCAGGTGTTCTAGTCTCCCAGAAGGGGACAAGTGGGACCACTCATCCCAAATTGGTTGCATAACGGCCCTTGATTCGCGGCCTTTGTTTCTGAGATCCTGGATGGGGTCCCCACTGGGAAAACTATAAATGCCTCAGCCTCAAGGCTGAGAGAGGTATGTCATTCTTGTGCATTATTTTCCTTGCACACTGAAATACTCCATAGGCTTGTCTGGCGTAAGCATCGGAGAGGTTTCCACCGGAAAACCTCCGGTGGTCCTTTTCTGATGTGTTTTTGGGTGCAGGTCAGGTTCACGTAAGACAAAGTGTTAATCTCAGACGTTGTCATATTTTTGGGTTAAACAATAAGCACTGTCTGTGGGAAATCGTTCAAAGCTAAGGCGTGAGAATAACACATGGATTCAGCGGGACTCCGACGAAATCTGGTGGTAGAGTTGGGTGGTACACCTAGCTGTGCCGCTCCGTGGGGGTATGCCAAAACCCACGGGACCATCGGCGACAGAGCCAGCAGAGGCAAGGCCATCGGCAACAGTCGGGACAAGCGTCACGCAACCCCCTGGTGGATCTGCACAAGCTGACGGTGGATCGATGAATGATGCCTTTCTCAGGCAATTGTTCGATCTCATCGGCAAGGCTGTGGAGGTGGCTGTCGAGAGGAAGTTCGTAGAATTCTCGATGCCCCCGTCCAAGGCGCCCCCGTCCAAGACAGTCCTGCTGCTGGGGACAGAGCCACTACACGCCCAGCTCACGGTCCGGACTCCTCTCCGGGACGAGGAAGACAACTTTTCCGCTTCTGCAAGCGAACATTCGAGCCAAACCAACCCGGACCTCACTGAACAAATGCATAATCTGCAGAAAGAGGTCAGGGAGTTCAAAAGGAAGATGGCAGAAATAGGTACGGTGCCGACATGGAGGGGAATGCCATTTACGGATGCGGTTATGCACGACGATGTGCCGGCCTCTTACCGATCTATGGGCTTCGAGTATAATGGGACAACTGACCCGAGGGATCACTTGAGCCGTTTCGAGATCACGATGACTTTGCACAAGTTCTACAACTTAGTCATGTGCAGGGTCTTCCCAACGACCTTAACAAAATTGGCCCAGCTATGGTTTACCTAGTTGCCGCTATGCTCTATCAGCAATTTCGATGAGTTTAGCTCGGCATCCCTGCATCAGTTTACTAGCTGCAGGAAGTACCAGAAGATGCCATTGGAATTATTCAATCTCAAGCAAAAGGAAAACGAAAGCCCACGTGCTTACATCAATCGATTCACAAATGCAAAGTTAGAGGTACCATCAGCATCGGAAGAGCTTCTGGTCAACGTGTTAGCACAGGGGCTCAGGAGAGGAGAGTTTTTCCAGTCGCTGGTTGTGAAGCCAGCGCTGAAATTCGGAGAACTCCTGGAGCGGGCGGAAAAGTACATTCACTTGGAGGAAGCTTTAAGGATTAAGGAAGAGGGAGAGAAGAAGAGAGACAGAATTGACAGGGAGGAAAGGGCACCATTGAAAAATCTAAGGCCAGATCTGGTAGAGGGACGACCTCGTTTCGACAGGTATACACCCTTGGCGACACTGCAGGGAGAGATTTTGCAAGAAATAGAGAGGCACCCTGATCTCAAATGGCCTAAAACTTACTCTCAAAAACCGCAAAAAGAAAGATCTGACCGATTCTGCAGATACCATAATGAGTATGGTCATGACACAGATCAGTGCACTCATCTGAAGGATGAGTTACAAAGAATGGTGAAGGACTGGCATCTAAAAGAGTATGTGCGGAAGAGAAAGAAGGAGCCCAGGTCTGACTCATGTAGATGTGATCAGCCTCAAGGGAACAGACAGGGACAAGACGAGGGGAGGCGGAGCGACCACTCCCAGGTCATACGAGGGGAAATCCTAATGATAACAGGGGGCGAGTGGGATGAACACTCCAGGCGAACCCAAAACAACTATGTACGAGCTGCGAAGGACCTGGTCAGGAAATCACGAGAGGTGGGAAAGATAATCCTGAGTCAAAGTATATGTTTCAGATCAGAGGATGACAATGGCATCTTGGCTCCTCACATAGATGCCTTGGTCATAACAGCTACTATCCCAAATTATAATGTGAGAAGGGTATTTGTGGATACGGGAAGCTCGACTGATATCATATTCTATGATTGCTACAGAAAGATGATGTGGAGATGGAAGAAGTAACAACTTCATTGGTAGGATTCGCAGGGGGAGCTTTGAAACCTTTGGGAGCATTAAGGCTTTATGTTACACTGGGGGAAGAGCCATACAGGATGACCAAGACAGTGCGATTCTTGGTGGTAGATGCACCATCTTCATACAACGTTATGCTAAGACGACCATCCCTGAGCCAGTTTCAAGCGGTGGTCTCGGTATACCATATGAAGTTGAAGTTTCCTGCCCAGGATGGAACAAGCGAGGTTAGGGGAGATCAGTATGCGCCCAGGCAAATGTACGTCAAATGCATTCGACTCAATGAAGAGGAAAGACAAAACAAGAGAGCTAGGGTATAGAAAGTGACGCCAGGGCTGGCTCAGAGAGAAGAAGGTCTGATGATGGTAGAAATGGTCCCAGGGGATGATAGCAGGGTTGTGCGAGTGGGAACAACCTTGATCCCAGAAGTCCTGGTAGACCTGGTCCAATTTTTGAGGAGTAATGCTGACGTCTTTTCCTGGTCTCCACAGGACTTGGTGGGAATAGACCCAACATTCATTGAGCACCACCTCAACATCAGTCCTGGAGAAAAGCCAGTGAAGCAACGTAACGAAAGCATAACTTTGGTCCAGAGAAGGAGGCAATCATTGAAGCCGAGGTTGAGAAACTGCTGAAAGCTAAGCACATTCAGGAAATACAATTTCCTGAGTGGATTTCTAACGCGGTATTGGTCCCTAAGACTCAAGACGATTGGCGCATGTGTATAGATTTTCGCAATCTTAACCGTGTTTGCCTTAAAGATCACTACCCTCTGCCCAGGATAGACTAGTTAGTTGACTCCATGTCTGGATGCGAGCTTTTAAGCATGATGGACGCCTCATAAGTTTATAACTCCGAAAGGAACGTATTGTTACATGGTCATGCCGTTTGGGCTCAAAAAAGCGGGTGCCACGTATCAGCGATTGGTGGATAAGATGTTCAAAGCTCTGTTAGAAAGGAACATGGAGGCATACGTTGATGACATGCTAGTCAAAAGCGTGAAGTCAGTATCGCATGTAGATGATCTGAGAGAGACCTTTGATACATTGAGGAAATACATGATGAAGCTCAATCCCAAAAAGTGCACATTCGGGGTCAAAGCTGGTAAATTCCTGGGGTATATGGTCACAGAGAAGAGGATCGAGGCCAACCCAAAGAAGGTAAGAGCCATCATGGAGATGCAGGCACCGAGAAATGTCAAGGAGATGCAATGCCTGGCAGGTCGGATTAATGCCTTGAGCAGGTTTGTCTCCCGCTCAGCTGAGAAAAGCTTACCATTCTTCCAGGCCTTGCGGAAAAAGGCTCAATTTCAGGGGAGTGAAGAGTGCGAGGAGGCGGTTCCGGATGTTGAAGGAGCACCTGGCTAAAATGTCACTACTCACCAAGCCAATTCAGGGTGAACCTCTAATCATGTACTTGTCTGTTGGGCAGCAGGCTGTCAGATCGGTCTTTCTTAGAGAGGAAGGCAAGATTCAGAAGCCGGTGTATTATTGGAGAAAAGTATTGCATGATGCAGAAATCCGATATGTGAAGGTGGAGCGAGCAATGCTAGCTCTGGTCGGCACGGCGCGCAAGCTGCGACCTTAATTTCTCTCACATAACATAATAGCGTGGACTAACCTACCGTTGGAGGCCATCATGGACAATCCAGAGACATCAGGACGACTGGTCAAGTGGACAATTGAGCTCAGTGAGTTCGATATAACTTTCGAAGCTAGAACAGCCATCAAAGCCCAAGAATTGGATGATTTTATGCAGGAAATGACCAGCTCTCTCGAGGAAAAAAAGGAATGGATAATTTATACGGATGGTTCGGTAGGGAGCCTGGGCTGTGGTACGGGCATAGTATTGATCGACCCAACAGGTGTGGCTACTGAATAAGCCGTACGAATGAACTATACCTTGTCTAATAACGCAACTGAATACGAGGCTCTTTTGATTGGAGTTCAGATGGCAAAGGATTTGGGGGCAGAGTAGGTATGCACGAGAGTCGATTCGCAGCTCGTGTGTAGACAGGTCAATGGAGAATTTGAGACAAGGGATGAGCACATGCAGAAATACTTAGCACAATTCAGAGAGTTAGCTAAAACCATGAGAGCTCTGACTGTCCTCCAAATCCCTAGAGAAGAAAACAAAAGAGCAGATTACTTAGCTAAAGTAGCTAGCTCTGCAGTGGATTGTCGGGAAAGGATAATCACACTTTTAATGGCAGATCAAGAATTCGGATAAGAGAGAGTATGTTCAATGGAGGAAGGAAATGATTGGCGCTCTCCTATTAGAGCATACCTGGAAAAGGGACAGCTGCCGGAGAACAAGAGAGAAAATGAAGTTAAGGACCAGGTCAGTACAATTTTTCTTGATTAAGGGAGAGCTGTTTCGAAGGGGATTTTGGCGGCCTCTGTTACGATGTCTAAGCTCAGAGGAGGGTACCCATGTCCTCAAAGAAATTCACGAGGGCTGCTGCGGCAATCATATGGGAGCGAGGGCCTTGGCCAGTAAGATAATGTGAGCTGGCTATTTCTAGCCATTGCTGCGGAAATAGGCGGAGGACTTTGTCAAGCGATGTGAAAAATGCCAAAAGATGTCCCCCTTGACTCACCAACTAGCGGAAGAGCTCATGACAATTAGCTCTCCCTTCCCCTTTGCGAAATGGGGGATGGACCTGGTCGGACCATTTCCAACTACCCCAGACCAGAAGAAATTTTTGATTATAGCTATTGATTATTTCAGCAAGTGGGTAGAAGTCGAGGCTCTAGCAAAAATTACTGAGGAATCGGTCATGAGGTTCATTTGTAAAAACATCGTATATCGGTTTGGCATTCCTAGGGTCCTGATCTTTAATAATGGTACGCAGTTTATAGGAGCCAAGATCGGAGCCTGGTGCGTCAAGATGAAGATAGACCAACACTTCACGTCTGTCTACCATCCTCAAGCAAATGGTCAGGTCGAGGTGACTAATCGCATTTTGGTTCACGGGATCAAAGCACGCTTGGAGAAGTCGGGTGGCCAATAGGTGGAAGAACTTAGTTCAATCCTTTGGGCCTATAAAACTAACCCCAAGGAGAGCACTGGGGAAACCCCCTTCAGCTTAGTTTACGGCATGGACACCGTTATCCCCACGGAAATTAGCCTTGAAACCCACCGAATACAGAAATTTGATGAAAATCAAAACAACGCACTAGTGCAGGATGCATTGGACTTAGTTAAAGAAAAAAGAGATCGGGCAGCGGTCAGGATGGAACATGTGCGAGGACGGGTTCGGGCGACGTATAACAAGACAGTCCGGAGGAGATATTTCCAAGTGGGAGACCTAGTCTTGCGAAAGGCTGATCTAGGAAAAACCAAGGGGAATCTGGAATCCACTTGTCAAGGGCCATTTTGAGTCACAGAGGTTTTGGCTGGCGGTGCTTACAAGCTGGAGGAAATGAATGGGGCCGAGATACCCCGAGCATGGAATATTTCAGTTTTACGTAAATTTTATGTGTAATGTAATTGTACAAAGTTTATTTATATAATGATGATGCAGGTTCATTCTTATTTGCCAACTAATGGATCCCTCTGAAGCCAGGATTGGCTAAGGGCGGATGCCCCATTTTCCTGACCTGATTGTCAGTTTAAGCTAGGATTGGCTAAGGACGGATGCCTCATTTTCTTGACCTGATTGTCAATTTAAGCCAGGATTGGCTGAGGGCGGATGCCCTATTTTCCTGACATGATTGACAGTTTAAGCCAGGATTGGCCAAGGGCGGATGCCCCATTTTCCTGACCTGATCGTCAGTTTAAGCCTGGATTGGCTAAGGGAGGATGCCCCATTTTCCTGACCTGATCGTCAGTTTAAGCCAGGATTGGCTAAGGGCGGATGATCCATTTTTCCTGACCTGATCGTCAGTTTAAGCCAGGATTATCTAAGGGCGGATGCCCCATTTTCCTGACCTGATTGTCAGTTTAAGCCAGGATTGGCTAAGGGCGGATGCCCCATTTTCTTGACCTGATCGTCAGTTTAAGCCAGGATTGGCTAAGGGCGGATCCCCCATTTTCCTGACCTAATTGTCAGTTTAAGCCAGGATTGGCTAAGGGCGGATGCCCCATTTTCCTGACCTGATTGTCAGTTTAATCCAGGATTGGCTAAGGGCGGATGATTATCAGTTTAAGCCAGGATTGGCTAAGGGCGGATGCCCTATTTTCCTAACCTGATTGACAGTTGAAGCCAGTATTGGCTAAGGGCGGATGCCCCATTTTCCTGACCTGATTGACAGTTGAAGCCAGGATTGGCTAAGGGCGGATGCCCCATTTTCCTGACTTGATTGATAGTTCAAGCCAGGATTGGCTAAGGGCGGATGCCCCATTTTCCCGACCTGATGGTAAGTTTAAAGCCGAAATTGGTTAGGAGTGAAAATCCTAATTTTCTTGGTTTGATTGAGCAGATACGACAAGAATTAGCTAAAGATCAGCCAAAGATTTCGATGAAAATATGTTGCATTCATCACAAGCTCCTGGTAATACAGCAATGGGAAAATGCATACGCCTTACACGAATGGGAAACTGGCGAGTTTGATTACAAGTGCAAAAAACGATAGAGAAATAAAATATTCGAAGAAGCCCAGAAATATCTATCTATGAGAAGAAGAAGCCCTACGATCAGAAGCTAGAACTCACCGGACACGCCATAGTTCGTGCTCGGTCGCATGATAACACTGGCGGTACTTATCGGCTCGCTCGGAGATGGCGTGATCCTCGCCAGCAGCGATTGTGAATTGGCTTACCGATTCCATCAAGTCGACCTTCTCCTCCTGTAGTTTACGATTCAGCTGGCGGAGCTCGGCCCACTCTCACTTGTAGTGGTGCTTTTTCTGCCTTTTTCTCCTAGGATCCGGCACACGTAGTTTATTTTTTCCCGGAGGACGGACAGTTTGTTTGAAAGTTTGAAATTTTCGACAAACAGGGAAAGATTTTTTCGCTTCACAGTATCAAGTTCTTCAAGCAAGGAAGGAGAAGCCATTGCAGAAATTGAAAGATAAACAAAACATAAATGCGTATATATAAAGAGAATGAGGCACGTGCCATGGAATAAAAAGTACTAGGGTTTCCGTAAAACCAGGAAACCCTAGAATATCAAAAGTCATTACAAGATAAAAATTGTTCAGAAGGCAAGTACATAAAAAACTGACCAGCCACGCAGGCAAACAAACAAGTCCGTTCGAAAAGGAGAGCGCAACTCTAGACCTACAGCCCGACATCCAGCTCTTCTGCAAGCTGCTCCACAGCTTCCTCGGCCAGGGCGCCCGGGGAAGCCCAACTCGGCAACTCACCCAGACCTGCAAAGGTGGGGGAAGAGGCGGACGCAAGAAGAGCCAGGGTGAAAGACTGGTCTGGCTGGAGCTGCTCTGGTTCAGGAGGATTGAGCGTAGTAAGGACGTGCTCGGCAAATTTAGCCGCTCCAAGCTTATGCAGACGGTCTTGATCGGGGGCATAAGTGAAGGAAGTCGGCTCAGGAGGTGTCTTAAAAGGCAGGTCCCTATCGAAAGGAAGGCCGGGATGGTCTGAAGCCCATTTGGACTGTGCATCAAGTCCAAAATGGTAATAACCCATGGCCTCGGGGACCAACAGCTTGTAGAGCTCCTCTGAACCCAGTAAGGCCTTCTGCGCAGTTTCCCGAGTACGTTGAATCAATCTCAAACCCTTTTCAGGGTTTAGAAATTTGGTATCCCATCCTTCCCGAGCTTTGGAAAAATGCCATCAGTCAAGCTCCTAGCCTCCGCCAGAGCCTCATCTCGCGCCTCATTGTGAGTCATCTCCATCATCTTCGCCTCAGCCTTCTTCACCTCTGCCAGCTCGTCCCTAAGCCTTTTCAGCTCAATTCCCCGCTCCTTGGCCAGAGCCCGAAAGCGCTGCTCCTTCTCCTGCAGCACCTTATTCTCCTTAATAAGATCCTACTGCATCATTGAAGTCGTAGCGCGCGTAGCCAAGACAGCCTTCTTGGCAGACGCCTAACCATCAAAAAAGGAGATTAAAACATGAAAGAAATGGGAGAACACGGATGAGAAGTGGCAAAGGGAGTTTACCCGGGTCAGAAAAAAACTGAAAGCTTGAATTCGCTGGATTACTAGAGAGAGAAACGGAGATCAAGAGTGATTTTCAAAAGTGAAAATATGAAAAGTGAAGAAGAAAGAGAGTATAGCGGGAATAAAATATAAGGGGGTAATTTCAAAAACCGGAAATCGAGAAAAAGTGGGATTTGATGGGATCCCCACATTTAATGTTTGGCAGATGAACAGTACCCTAGGTGATGAGCTGGAACGCCAACCGTTGTGGAGTAGGCCACACGCCACTGACCCCTCAATGGTACAGTACTTGGAAAGACATGTAAGTATGGTAACCGTCCCGGGATATGGACCGACATCAATAATGCCAATGATTAACCCTGATCAAAAGGCGGGTTTTTCGGGATCTGAACAGATACAGAAAAGTGGAAGGACATGTGGGGCCCTGGTTGTGCCCAGGAAGAGTCTTGACAGATCTACCCCAACTATTTCAGGGGGAGGAGTTGATGTGGCCTGAATAGCCATACCTGGATTGGGGTAGACCTGAGTCGAGATCGCTAAGGAGAAGACCAGGAGGCTAGACCAGTTCTGTCTATAAGAAGACCTGACCTGGTCCTCCTAGCAAAGGCCAGGGATATAGCGAGAGTGGAATCACCGCAACTCGGGAATTATCCTGATCTGGATAATCATAAGAGGGCAGGCTCAGGATAGATCAGGTGTTCTGGTCTCCCAGAAGGGGACAAGTGGGACCACTTGTCCCAAATTGGTTGCATAACGGCCCTTGATTCGCGGTCTTTGTTTCTGAGATCCTAGATGGGGTCCCCACTGGGAAAACTATAAAAGCCTCAGCCTCAAGGCTGAGAGAGGTATATCATTCTTATGCATTCTTTTCCTTGAACACTGAAATACTCCATACGCTTATCTGACTTAAGCATCAGAGAGATTTCCACCGGAAAACCTCCGGTGGTCATTTTCTGACGTGTTTTGGGGTGCAGTTCAGGTTCACATAAGGCGAAGTGTTAATCTCAGGCGTTGTCATATTTTTGGGTGATATATCCCCAGTGTGTATTCCTCACCTCTTCGGTCATCTCTTCCTTTTCCACCATCATCCTGACTCGCCTTGCCTTCCAGAATATCCTCCAGTTCCCCTTGTTTTTTTGGAGATACCAATACCATCAATCTTTCGAGGAGTCCCTTGTTGACATAGTAGGGTTTTTCTTTTAGCAACTCCTTCCACTCCTTCGTCCCTATGTGTATGGCTATTTGTTTAATCACATCTGGAGTCTTCTTCTTATGTTCTTCTTTTAGCTCTTTCATCTTTTGCTTTCCTGTTGAGGATGGTGGTGTGATCGTCGTTTGGTTTGTTTCCCCTATTGGTGGTGTTAGTTCTTTCCCATTGTCTTCTTCCTTTTACTTGCATCCCCATCAAAACTCAGGTTTCGAGGTTTAATACATATGCCCTTCATTTTACGCTTGGAAAATATCTCACGTCTTTTGCTCAAGGACTTGATGTCCCTCTTTCCCACAGACGGCGCCACTTGATGCGACCAAAAAGATTGGTGCCTCAAGAATAGTAAGTGCTAACCTCAAATACGCAGTCCGTGGCCTGATAAGCCTCCAGAGAGATCCTGGCGACCTGATCGATCCTTCCTGCAAAACAAAACCCAAGCCAAGGCTGTGGACGGCCCCGACGTAGGCCCTCCGATGCTTAAGTTAGAAAGTGTTTGAGAGAGATGTGAGAGCTCAAAACGTAGGATGTAAAAATTATATAAACCATTAGAAAAATATTTTATCCCAAATAGTTTATTTAAATGTTAACGTCAATTAATATTACTATACAAGAATACTAATATACCCTCACTAATTCATACAACAGTATAAAATTGTATACTACACCGTGTGATTTCATACTACTTTCTAAATTTTTATACTATACCATGTGATTTCATACTACATTAGCAGAATTACATACTAATTGGCAAAATCATCTGCCACCGCCGTCAGTCATCACCGATAAATTTCATACTACTGGAAAATTTTGAATAATTGCGTACTACTTTAGCAATTTCTGAAAATTACATGCTATTTAGCAAAATTTGAGAAAATTTCGAGAAATTCATCAAATTAATAATTTTTGAAAAATTACATACTACTCATAGTTTTGGAGAAATTATATTCTACCCTGCAAAATTTAAGAAATTACATGTGGTCATTTCATACAATTTCCATTCATGAATTCCATAATTTTATACTAATTACATTCACTTATGAGTTATGTTGTAGCTTTCATGGTGGATTAAATGAAAACTTACTTAATTGGGGGTAATAGATGTATGGAGAAGTAGTTAATTACTTTGTCAGTAAATTAATTTTTTTTCCAAAAAAAGTTCACTTTTTCATGTTGTTTGTAGGTTTATTTCGATTTTCATATAGAAGAGAAGAAAGAAAGAGAGGCCCCAGTTTTTCGGTGAGAGAGAGAAATGAACCTAGACTGATTCCTATTCAAAATTGAAAAATTACAACACAAATCAAACTCATTTACCCTTACACACACACACATAAAAATATATAAGAGTCTTTTAAGGTGTAGGGGTAATTTTGAAATTTTAAATATAATTTTTGATTGAATAGGAAGTATTTGGGTTATATGTGTATAAATAAAGTCAATGGATTATATGGTAGTTGGGGTTTATGGTTTGGTAGTAATGAGGATTTTTCCAAAAAATAAAAAATTCATTTACAATTGGATGATTGTAAAAATTATAGTCCATATGTGGTTTGTAGCAAAAAATAGTTCATAATATTAGACATGAAAATCATTATAGTTGAGGGTAAAAAGAGAATCAATTACTTCATCCGTCCCATTCCATCCGTCTATTTAGAAATTTACATTTTTCACATTTACATTTACAAGTTCTATTTGTTGCAATTTAGAAATTTACATGTCACATTCTATCTGTCACATTTACATTTTCAAAAGAGAATCATTGTTACTTTCTACTTTCACAATAAATAATTTACTAATCTTAACCTTTATTATTTCACACTTTTGGTTATTCTAAACAAAAGGCTATTATTGTCATTTGATACCTATTTTTAATTTTCTTAACATAATTAGGATAGATACGCTAATTAATATTAATGATAATTCTTAACATAATTAGGATGATGCCCTATCTAATACTAATGATGATTTAATTTCTCTCTTTAATTAAAGCCCCCGTGATTAGTTTCTTTTTTTAATTATGTAGAGATTTTCTTAACATAATTATGATAGATATTATAAATATTAAAAAAAAAGATTATTTGAATATATATATATATATATACATATATATATATATATATATATATAATCATTTATATAATATTTTGGTTTTTATTATGAGTTTCTTGTTATTTTATTTTACGTTTATTTGTTATTTTTTTGTTTGTGACTCCAACAATATCAAAAGTCTTCACTTTTTATCTAAAATATTTTAACCACTTTTTTTAATTAAATTATACAAAAATGCGAAACACAATATAATTTAAAATTTATTTTATTAGCTATCAACATATTATATGTCATATATTATTACGGTATGATACTTTTTATTTGAATTATTCTTATAAAATAATGTATTTTGTTACTATCTTAAAGACTGAGCTAAATAATATAAGTGTGAACCCAAGGCCAAAATGCAGAATTAGTCCATTAACTTTATGCACTTGAGAATTTTAGTCCACCAAATACACGGGTGGCGATTGTAGTCCACTAATTAAAAGAAAATCGTATATTTAGTCAATTTCCGACCTCAAATCGGGATTTGGGCCGAAAAATTTTATTTTTACCAGATTTTTAGGGATTTTGACCAGAAAAACCGGCCAAAATGCCACGTATGTGCTGACTAGGTTATAACTTACCACATATATGCTGACTGGGTTTGTTGTGGAAGGAAAATTGCTTATTTATACAATATCCAATGGATTGTCAGCCCCTTATTTAGCCAAGCCCTTTCTCCAAAAAAATTAGAATCGGCAAATCGGCTCCTCCTCCTTCGATCGTCGGCGGCAGCAACCAGTAGCAGCCACAAGCGGCGGTGGCTCGACGAGATGGTACTGGCGACAACTACCTTGGGTAGGCGGCTCGGCTGGGCTCGGGTCCGATTCTTCCCCAAATTGAAAACGGTCGGCCAATTTCCCCCCCCCCCCCCCCCCCCCCCCCCCCCCCCACCTTCAAATCCGGCGAACTGCGGCTGCGAAACAGAGGGTGGTGATTGCACGACGGTCGGCTGGCTGGGTTTTAGGTTTTGGGTCTCAATCGGGCCGCAGCAGTTTGGGGGTCTTGGTTGTTCGGGCCGGTAGCGGTTTAGCGTGTGTGTGTGGGGGGGGGGTGGGGGGTGGGGGGGAGCTTGCTTTGTCGGCGGCTGAAATAAAATGGTGGTTGACGATTGGGGTGGCGATCCGGTGGTTCTCATGGATCGGGCCGCGGGTCTGCCTGTGTATGGATTTGGGGTTTGATTGGGGCTGGTCGGTGGTGATGAAGAATTTGGTAAGCAATTTTTCCTCCACAACAAACCCAGTCAGCATATATGTGGAAAGTTATAACCTATTCAGCACATACATGGACAGAGCCCCCATCTAAAGTGCCCCCATCCCAGACAGTCCCGCCGCCAGGGACAGAGCCACCGCGCGCCCAGCGCACAGTCCGGACTCCTCTCCAGGACGAGGAAGAGAATTTTTCCGCTTCTACAAGCTAAAATTTGAGCCAAACCAACCCGGACCTCACTGAACAAATGCATAATCTGCAGAAAGAGGTTAGTGAGTTCAAAAGGAAGATGGCGAGCACAGGTACGGTGCCGACACGGAGGGGCATGCCGTTTACGGATGAGGTTATGCGCGACGATGTGCCAACCTCTTACCGATCTATGGGCTTCGAATATAATGGGACAACTGACCCGTGGGATCACTTGAGCCATTTTGAGATCGCGGCGACTTTGCACAAGTTCTCCGATGCAGTCATGTGCAGGGTCTTCCCAACGACCTTTACAAAATCAGCCCAGCTCTGGTTTAGCCAGTTACCGCCACGCTCTATCAGCAATTTCGATGAGTTTAGCTCGGCATTCCTGCATCAGTTTACTAGCTGCAGGAAGTACCAGAAGATGTCGTTAGAATTATTCAGTCTCAAGCAAAAGGAAAACGAATGCCTGCGTGCTTACATCAATCGATTCACAAACGCAAAATTAGAGGTACCATCAACATCGAAAGATCTCCTGGTCAACGCGTTAGCACAGGGGCTCAGGAGAGGAGAGTTTTTCCAGTCGCTGGTTGTGAAGCCAGCGCTGAAATTCGGAGAACTTATGGAGCGGGCAGAAAAGTACATTCACTTGGAAGAAGCTTTAAGGATTAAGGAAGAGGGAGAGAAGAAGAGGGACAGACCTGACAGGGAGTAAAGGGCACCGTTGAAAAAGCCAAGGCCAGATCTGGCAGGGGGACGACCTCGTTTCGACAGGTATACGCCCCTGGAGACACCTCAGGGAGAGATTTCGCAATCAATAGAGAGGCATCCTGATATCAAATGGCCTAAAACTTACTCTCAAAAACCGCAAAAAGAATGACCTGATCGATTCTGCAGATACCATAATGAGTATGGTCATGACACAGATCAGTGCACTCATCTGAAGGATGAGTTAGAAAGAATGGTGCAGGCCGGGAATCTGAAAGAGTATGAGCGGATGAGAAAGGAGGAGCCCAGGTCTGACTCACGTAGACGTGATCAACCTCAAGGGAACAGATAGGGACGAGACGAGGGGAGGCGGAGTGACCACTCCCAGGTCATACGAGGGGAAATCCTAATGATCACAGAGGGCGAGTGGGATGAACACTCTAGGTAAACACAAAACGGCTATGTCCGAGCTGCGAAGGACCTGGTCAGGAAATCGCAAGAGGTGGGACAACTAGCTCCAAGTCAAAGCATATGTTTTGGATCAGAGGATGAGAATGGCATCTTGGCCCCTCACATGGATGCCCTGGTCATAACAGCCACTATTGCAAATTATATGTGAGGCAAGTATTTATGGATATTGGGAGCTCAGCAGACATTCTATTCTATGAT
The DNA here is from genome assembly GCA_014905375.1 of Phtheirospermum japonicum. Taxonomy (NCBI): domain Eukaryota; kingdom Viridiplantae; phylum Streptophyta; class Magnoliopsida; order Lamiales; family Orobanchaceae; genus Phtheirospermum; species Phtheirospermum japonicum. Next base: position 191,875 of record BMAC01000477.1, read on the forward strand.
TGCTATAGAAAGTTGAAACCGAATGTGGAAATAGAGGAGGTGACAACTTCATTGGTAGGATTCGCAGGGGGATCTTTGAAGCCTTTAGGGGAAGTAAGGATTTTCGTAACCTTAGGGGAAGAGCCGTATAGGATAACTAAGACAATGCAATTCCTGGTGGTAGATGCACCATCTTCGTACAACGTCACCTGGGATGACCATCCCTGAGCCAGTTCCAAGCAGTGATCTCGGTATACCATATGAAGTTGAAGTTTCCTGCCCAGGACGGAATAGGTGAGGTTAGGGGTGACCAGTACGCGTCCAGGCAAACGTATGTCGAGTGCATCCGACGTAATGAGAAGGAAAGACAGAACAAGAGAGCCAGGGTGGAGAAAGCGATGCCAGAGCTGGCTCAGCGAGAAGAAGGTCTGATGATGGTAGAGGTGGTCCCAGGGGATGATAGTAGAGTTATGCGAGTGGGAACGACCTTGAGCCTAGAAATTCTGGTAGACCTGGTCCAATTTTTGAGGAGTAATGCTGACGTCTTTGCTTGGTCGCCACAAGACCTGGTGGGAATAGACCCAGCAGTCGTCGAGCACCACCTCAATATCAGCCCTGGAGAAAAGCCAATGAAGCAACGAAAGCATAATTTTGGTCCAGAGAAGGAGGCGATCATTGAAGCTGAGGTTGAAAAACAGCTAAAAGCTAAGCACATTCAGGAAATAAAATTTCCTGAGTGGCTTCAAACGCGGTGTTAGTTCCCAAAACTCAAGACGATTGGCGCATGTGTATAGATTTCTGCGATATCAACCGTGCTTGCCCTAAGGATCACTATCCTCTGCCAAGGATAGGACAGTTAGTTGACTCCACGTCTGGCTGCGAGCTGCTAAGCATGATGGACGCCTCGCAAGGCTACCATCAGATCAGGCTAGCGGAGGAGGACTGGAAGTGGGTCAGTTTTATAACCTCGAATGGAACCTACTGCTACGTGGTCATGCCATTTGGGCTCAAGAATGTAGGCGCCATGTATCATCGATTGGTCAATAAGATGTTCAAAGCCCAGCTAGGAAGAAACATGGAGGCCTACGTTGATGATATGCTAGTCAAGAGCGTGAAGGCAGCCTCGCATGTGGATGGCCTAAAGGAAACCTTCGAGACTTTGAGAAGATACAAGATGAAGCTCAATCCCAAGAAGTGTGCATTCGGGGTTAGAGTTGGTAGATTCCTGGGCTATATGATCACAGAAAAGGGAATCGAGGCCAACCCAGAAAAAGTTAGAGCCATCATGACATGCAAGCTCCAAGGAACGTGAAAGAGATGCAGTGCCTGGCGGGCCAAATCAATGCTTTGAGCGGATTTGTCTCGCGCTCAGCTGAGAAAAGCTTACCATTCTTCTAGGCCTTGTGCAAGAAAGCTCGGTTTCAATGGAGTGATGAGTGTGAGGAAGCGTTCAGGATGTTGAAAGAGCACCTGGCTAGCATGTCGCTGCTTACTAAGCCAATCCAAGGTGAGCCTTTAATTTTATACTTATCCATTGGGCAGCAGGTCGTGAGCTTAGTCTTGCTCAGAGAGGAGGGCAAAATACAAAAACTGGTTTATTACTGGAGCAAAGTATTGCACGATGCTGAAATTCGATATGTGGAGGTGGAGAGAGCAATGCTAGCCCTGATCGGCACGGCGCGCAAACTATGACCTTGTTTTCTCTCGCATAGCATAAAAATGCGGACCAACCTACCATTAAAAGCTATCATGGATTAGCCAGAGGCATCGGGACGGCTTGTCAAGTGGATAATTGAGCTTAGCAAGTTTGATGTAACTTTCGAAGCTAGAACGGCTATTAAAGCCCAGGCATTGGATGATTTCATGCAAGAAATGACCAGCTCTCCCGAGAACAAGAAGGAATGGATAATTTTTACGGATGGTTCGGTAGGGAACCTAGGCTTTGGTGCGGGCATAGTATTGATCGACCTGACGGGTGTGGCTACTGAATATGCCATACGAATGAACTATACCTTGTCTAATAACGCAGCTGAATATGGGGCTCTTTTGAGGGGAGTTCAGATGGCAAAGGATTTGGGGGCAGAGCAGGTATGCGCGAGAGTTGATTCGCAGCTCGTGTGTAGACAAGTCAATAGAGAATTTCAGAGAGTTATCTAAAACCATGAGAGCTCTGACTGTCCTCCAAATCCCTAGAGAAGAAAACACAAGAGCGGATTACTTAGCTAAAGTAGCTAGCTCTGCAGTGGATTGTCGGGAAAGTATAATCACACTGTTAATGGCAGAACAAGAATTTGGAGAAGATAGAGTATGTTTAGTGGAGTAAGGAGATGATTGGCGCTCTCCTATTAGAGCATACCTGGAAAAGGGTGAGTTGCCGGAGGACAAGAGAGAAGCAATGAAGTTAAGGACCAGGTCAGCACAATTTTGCTTGATTAAGGGAGAGCTGTTTCGAAGGGGATTTGGGCGGCCCCTTTTACGGTGTTTAAGATTAGAAGAGTGCACCCATGTCCTCAAAGAAATCAATGAGGGCTGCTACGACAATCATATGGAAGCGAGGGCCCTAGCTAGTAAGATAATGCGAGCGGGGTATTTCTTGCCATTGCTGCGGAAAGAGGCTGAGGACTTTGTAAAACGATGTGAAAAATGCGAAAAGATGTCTCCATTGACTCACCAACCAGTGAAAGAGCTCATGATAATGAGCTCTCCCTGCCCCTTTACAAAATAGGGGATAGACCTGGTCGGACCATTTCTAACTGCCCCAGCGTAGAAGAAATTTTTAATTGTAGCTATCAATTATTTCATCAAGTGAGTAGAAGCCGAGGCTTTGGCAAAAATTACTGAGGAGGCGGTCATGGGGTTCATTTGGAAAAATATCGTATGTTGGTTTGACATTCCTAAGCCTTTTCAGCTCAATCCCCCGCTCCTTGGCCAGAGCCCGAAAGCGCTGCTCCTTCTCCTGCAGCGCCTTATTCTCCTTAATCAAATCAGACTGCATCATTGAAGTCGTAATGCGCGTGGCCAAGACAGCCTTCTTGGCAGCCGCCTAACCATCAGAAAAGGAGATTAAAACATGAACGAAACAGATGAAAAGTGAAAAAGGGAGTTTACCCGGGCCTCATCTTGGCACCACGACTCCAAGAGCTCGCGGTCATTCATTTTCTCCAGGACACGCCGGTCCAAAGAAGGGCATTGCCCTTGCATAAATTGGAGTGCCACCTCTCCTGGACACTTCAAGACTGAAGTATGGATAAAGAGGCTGGCATTAAGATTAGTGGGCGCCGTCTGGGTGGTTCTGCGCCTCTTGAATAAGGGAGTCTGGTCTTCCTCAGAGTCAGAGGTGGGGGCCACCGCAGCTGCGGGGCGAGGAGGCACCTGGGAAGGGCTGGAGCTCGGCACCTGAGAAGGTCTGGGGCTCGGTACCAAAGAAGAAGAGGAGGGCCCAACCTCCTGGGACCCCTGCTCTGGAGCAGCTCCCGCTCCTTATTGACGAGCATCTATCATCTTTCGCATCATACTTGCTGGAAAAAAAGAAAGAAAAGAGGATTAGAAATTTACGAAAAATAACTATAGAGGGCAGACCAGGATAAAAGGGATTTTACCGATCTCACGGGTTAGAGGGCCTGTCTCTACTCGCTCATTGAAAAAGTCTAGAACAAAGGGTATGACGATTTGAGTTACGTGAAGAGGATTCTCATTGAGGGTGGAGATTATCTTTTGCAGCTGTGGAGACCTGTCCCCCACGGTCAGGTGTGGCTGATATGGTAGTTTCTCGATGGGATTGGGGTCAAAACCCCAATCTCCATCACAGTACATAAACATGAATTTCTTCCTCTAAGATTTGTTGGAAGAAGGGAATCCATGCAGAAATTAGACTCCAGGTCTGGCGCTCAGATAGAAGCAGCCAGGAGGGGAGCTCTTGGCTTAGTAGAGCTGGTAGAAGATTTGGGCTGTAGGGTCCAGACCAGCATACCGCATATCCAGATTGTACCCTACGATAATCCTAAAAGAGTTGGGAGTAAATTGAAAAACTGGAATTTTGTACAAATTGGCGATCTCTAGCATTAAGGGGTTTACGGGTAAACACAAACCCGCCTGGAATTGATCGACGTAGAAAGTCAGGTGTCCGGCTGGCGCTTGACACGCCAGAATACACGCCGGAGGGTTATATGGATCAAACTTTTCAGATAATTTATACTTATGACGAATTTCCTCAACAGATTTATCACTGAGGATGGAGGTGATTTTTGGATAATCAGGGATAGGCGATGGATACTCCAGCGACGACGATGAGGAAGGGGTAGATACTGGTGCCACAGAATGGGATGACGGCAAAGAGGCTAATGCCGCCGGAGGAGAAGAATTAATGGGAAGAGCATCGGAGGGAGAAGATAACGCTGACATTATCGGAAAAGGAATATAAGAGATTGAGAAAGTAGTTGGTATATGAAGGTGGTCGGAAAAAACTGAAAGCTTGAATTCGCTGGATTGCTAGAGGGAAAAACGAAGCTCGGGAGTATTTTGCGAAAGTGAAAATATGAAAAGTGAAGAAGAAATAGAGTATAGCGGGAATAAAAGATAAGGGGATAATTTCAAAAAATGGAAATCAAGAAAAGACGGGATTTGATGGGATCCCCACATTTAATGCTTGGCAGATGAACAGTACCCTAGGTGATGAACTGGAACACCAATCGTTGTGGAGTAGGCCACACGCTGCTGATCCATCAGTGGTACAGTACTTGGAAAGACGTGTAAGTATGGTAACCGTCCCGGGATATGGACCGACACCAATAATGCCAATGATTAACCCTGATCAAAAGGCGGATTTTTCGGGATCTGAACAGATACGGAAAAGTGAAAGGACGCGTGGGGCCCTGGTTGTGCCCAGGAAGAGTCCTGACAGATCTACCCCAACTATTTCGGGGGGAGGAGTTGATGTGACCTGAATAGCCAGACATGGATTGGGGTAGACCTGAGCCGAGATCACTAAGGAGAAGACCAGGAGGCTAGACCAGTCCTGTCCATGAGAAGACCTGACCTGGTCCTCTCAGACAAGGCCAGGGATATAGCGAGAGTGGAATCACCGCAGCCCAGGAATTATCCTGGTCTGGATAATCATAAGAGGGCAGGCTCAGGTCAGATCAGGTGTTCTGGTCTCCCAGAAGAGGACAAGTGGTACCACTTGTCCCAAATTGGTTGCATAACTCTTGATTCGCGGCCTTTGTTTACGAGATCCCGTATGGGGTCCCCACTGGGAAAACTATAAATACCTCAACCTCTATGCTGAGAGAGGTATGGCATTCTTGTGTATTCTTTTCCTTGCACACTGAAATATCAAATACGCTTATCTGACTTAAGCATCGGAGAGGTTTCCACCGGAAAACCTCCGGTGGTCCTTTTCTGACGTGTTTTTTGGTGCAGGTCAGGTTTACGTAAGACGAAGTGTTAATTTCAGGCGTTGTCATATTTTTGGGTGAAACAGTACGGATAAAGTACTAATCTTTATAATTTTTGTGAAATGGTCAATAATGATAGATATAATGAAATGAAGTGGATGTTAAGTATTTATTGATAAATTCCCCATAAATAATACATCACCATTTTCCATAATTTACTATCCCAAAAAAAAAAAAATGTCAGTCCTACTATAAAAAGAACTTTTACTATTATAGAAATTTACATTTATAGACTAGTGAATGCAGATGAAGTTAGATTTAAAAAGAAAAAAAAGTTAAAACTCCAACTCTCAAATTAAACATGCAAGAACGTGGTGAATCTTGCCAGACCCACGTGAAAATCAACAAAATGAATGAGATTCTAACTAGGCAAGAATTCAGAAAATATAAATAAAAGAAAGTCAAAACATTTGAAAAGATTCTTCTTTTTGTATTTTTTATTTTCTCATCAACTTAATTTCAGATTTTGAACCCCACACAAAGATTATTGCAATTCATTCCTAGATCTAATAAGAGCAGCTCCAATCGAGTGGCAAATTGCAATTTCACAGTGAGGATGTCCTCTAATAAAACAACAAACGCAAACGCAAACTTGAATTTGTGTCAAGTTATTCTTTCTCTCTCTTCCCAAATTTGTGACAAACTCAATTTTCATCTTTTTTAATTTACAAACTAGTATTTTATTTTCTGGTTTTACAAAGTGGCCCCCAACATATATGGAATAGTACTTTTAATTCTTTCTATGTCTTAGTTTTATGATTAAAAAAAATTTACTTGAGAAATAAATTACAGTAAATGTTTATAAATAATATGACATTACATTACTTGAGGGGAAAAAAACTGAATTATAAAGAAATAGAATAAAATAACAAAAGGATTAAATTAAAGAACACGTTTTGAATAATTTTAAAAAAACACAGCATACCACATTAATATTACATATAACTGAAAATGACAAACAAAACGAGTACTGAAATTTAAAAAAAAAACCAAAAAAAAAACCACAACAAACTGTGAAACAACAAGGATACAAATTTAATAATCAAGTATTCCACTGGTACCAGATCCTCCAACATTATTAAATATTGAACAATTGTGGTCGTTGAAAAAGAATCTGGTTGATAATTATTTAATAAATATTTAATTTAGTATTTTTTTTGCATTTATGTTATGTGTTGATTGATAATTACTTTTACTATATTCTTTATGATATAAAAAAAGTTGAGGGGTTAGATTGTAAAGTTGATGAATATATAGGTATTATTGAAAAATATAAAAAGTTGTGTGAAAAGGAATATAGTGAAAATATTCTTTTGTGTTTGATATTAATAAGTTTATAGATTGAAGATGAATTACAATTTCTGCATTTTTTTGTTTGAGAGCAGGTATTACATTGGAAATGACCTAAATCCACGTGAACTCCTAACTGCAAAATGGGGACACCCCTGATAATGAGGCATGCAAATTCCAAATAAGCCTTCAAATAATTCCAAAGCGTACCATAACATTTCATATGATCTTTAGCATTACTAACCCAGTGTCATTAGAAAAACACACCCTTACAATATTTCTTGTAAACCTAATATTCGGACAAGAACACCAAACATCCGTGTATCATTACGACTTGACAAATTTATTGACAACGCCATTAACGTACACTTGGCTTGAATTTAAGGATACCTAGTTGGAATACTAAAAGAAACACAAATTTCAATCTTTAGTATCGATCGCTTTCCAAGAATGTCTGATTTATAAAAATCTTATTATCAGACGGGCAACTATTATTTTGGCCCAGAGACTCGAGGCTACAAGCCACACTATGAAGATTCATCTGTTTTGTGTTATCAATCAAACATTGTAATTCATGCAAGTGGATATATCTCGTGCTGTACAAGTACGACTTTAACGGGAAACACGGCTAGAAACGATATCTTCGCCATATTTACTCAATATAAAAAGACTTTTTCACCTCGTCCTTGTTATCTAAGCCGGGAGCCAAGTCCATAAAGCTGCAAAAACATGCAAAATGCTCTATTATGTCAGCAACCGTGCACGGTGAAAATAAAATATAGTGATAATAACAAAAACTACCCCTGAGGCCTGATCCGTTAGTTGACATGATGAAATTTGCTGATTTCATCAAATATTGTACAATTAAACCCATCAACTTTTCTAAATATAGCAAATAGCTCCACTATTTCCTTGGACTACTTGTAATATTTATAAGTATTGAAAGTTGTTATAGTAAAATGTTAGAGAAGATAAGGTGGGGCTATCAGTAATATTTAGATAAGTTGAGGGATGCAATTCCAAAATGTTTGGTGACGTCAGTAATTTCCATTAGCTCCACTAACGACAGCTGCAAAATGTGAGGTGGATATAAAACTCAAGGGTTGTTTATGTAATTTTCAGAGTTAGTTGTTTCCTTTTCGTAACTACCCCAAATCTCAAGGGTAGTTTTCGTAATTATCCCTAATATACTTTTCAACAACAAGCCCCGTAAAAGTGATACCATATGTTCGGTTATACTCTTTTACGGTGAGAATAATCAGGAAAAAAAAAACCTGGGAGATCCAAAACCGGGCGAGGCATGGGCACTAGTAGAGGATAAATTCGGTTGTTCAACAACACCAACAATATTGTCCTCTGCTGCCCCAATCGGCGTTGGTGAACTGACGATACCGACGACGGAGCTGTTACTCGGCAAAATTCGCGAAGGGTGGCAACCTAATCAATTGACCGCAGTAAAAAAAGAATCTCAAGTCAATTAATGAAATGGTGGTGATTCTATTATAAATTTATCGAACATTTCATAGCATTGCTAAATTAACTCACACCTAAACATATATCTCAAAACCAATTCAGTTATGTTCAAGTAATTTATTATTATTATTATTATTATCATCATCATCATCATCATCTTTTTAATCCGAGAATCGACAAACCCGTATCACTAAAAGATTCAATATCGGCAAGAAATAAAAAAAAAAAATTAATAACCTTGAAAAATGATCACGATGCAAAACAGAAGGGTAAACACCATAGCAATTAAATTGCCGCTCGACGAGCTCGAGCCCGCCGCCGCCGCCTTTGCAGCTTTCATTTTTTTCAACGCCTTCATCCGCTCGATCCGTGCCCGCTTAATCATCGCCAGCTCAGAAATATCTCGGATCAGCTTCTCATCGGCCGCATCCAACGACAAACCCCTCGGAGGGCGCGGAGGCTTAGGTGGCTTTTTAGCGCTCACCGAGAAACGTTTTTCTTTCTTACTAGCATTCTTTTCCGACTTAACGCTTTTTGACGGGTTTACTAAAGTTTCATCTGTACTCGTGTTTATTACCTTATCGGGTTCTTGGATCGCATCAAGACAAATATCTATATCTATGATAATATCCTTTTCATTCATTACTGGGTATATGATCAAATTAGTCCCTGTTCTTCTCAAATGAAAACCCCTGCAGTTCTTACAATTCGAAGCCTACTTTGATTTTTAGCCCTGTGAATTGTACACCGAATCCTATGATCAGTAATTTAATTCACCAATGTAGCAACGGTAAAAAAAAAAAAGGTGAAACTGTACAGAAATATAGAAAATCAACAGGAGAAAATAGAATGAAAGTGAAGACAAAGCATACGATTGTTTCAAATAATTGAGATTGTTGGGAAAGCTAAGGAAACAAAAAGCAAACTACAAAACCAATTATTGGGAGAAAAAGAACAAAATAGCAAATGCTTTGATTTCTTCAATGTGCATTATAATCAAATAATAATTAAAAAAAAATAAAGAAAGAAAGAAATTACCTTGGAAACCAAGACCCAGATCCAGTGACGGCAATATCGTCAAATTGCACCGCAAAATATGAAGCCAAAACTCAAATGCTTATTCAAGATCCAATTTTTTCCGCTCTCTCTCTCTAAAATGTTGCTGAATTTAAGTGGGCTGATCAAGATTAGTTTTTTTCGGGTAGCTTTTTAACACTACTCGTGTTGTTGATCATGTCCAAACAGAAAACTTAAGTGGGCTATCCAAGATTATAACTTTCTGCGCCTACTCTATTTTTTTCTATTAAATTACTAGTTATTACCACTAAAAAACACCATTGATATATATAGAAGGAGAGCGAAAAAAAAAGAGAGATTTAAGAGAGTAATGGAGATAAGCGCACGAGGGTTTGGGCCTAGGTAACAACTAGGAAAGTGAAGGTTATTAGTTTTTTTTGTTTTTTTTTTTTAATTTTCTTTCGCAATTTTTTTGTAGCTAGAGTGCAATTATTGCTACACATCGTATCCATCAATTTTTCCTTTATGACATGCGGTTTTGAATTTGAAAGTGACAGCCCATGAGCTATTGGGACTCAAACTGAGATTTTGCCTCATGTTTTTATTCTTTTATTTTCCTTGCTAATAATATCTCCACCGACAAGCTCTGTAATACGTGTTAGAGATTTTATTTTCTTTCTTCTTTTTTCTTCATATACTTTTTAACTTATTTTTTATATTTATTTGAACTACAAATTCTTTTTTCTCCATATTATTATTTTTGTTATTATTAATACGTTACATGTGATTTATTGTGTTTAGCCCCAAGTAAATGGGAATATGTTGTTTACCAAAAAAAAAAAAAGGCCTACTAAATAAAACCTACCGTTTTACAAAAAATAAATACATCTGTATTCAACTCGGAATGACAATTAGTTGGTTCGAATTTAATAGTCTAAAATGGGTAAAATTAAATAAATAATATATATTTTAATATAAATTAAATAAATAATATATATGTGAGAGAAATTAAAAAATATATTAAAACACTGCTACCACCCGCGTTGCGGGGTGAATTTAAAAAAACATAAAATTTCACTAGTGACAAAAATGTCCCTATATGATTTTTTAATCTCTCTCTCTCACACACATATATATATAATTTATTCAATTTATATTAAAAAAATATTATTTATCTAATTAGTCCAAGAATGTGTATAGGTGGTCCATTTTAGACTTAGACTTAACTCAGAACCAACTTTTTAAATAAATATTATTATATATGATAATATTTTGTTGAGAATATTATTATGTATGAGGTATGGTAGGTGCCTAAGTTGAACGGACACACACGTAATTAGAACACGACACAAAACGAACACGTAATCGAAATACGATATGAAACGGATACGATGACACTTATTTTAGATATGAAATATAGATACGACATGACTCGAAAACTTTTATAATATAAATAATTATTAACATATTTAATTTGCTATAAATGTTAAATTGTGCTAATTCTTATTTTAATTAACCATATAAATAATTACAAATGCATTCACATGGATTCCAAGTAAAATGAAAAAAAATAAAATGAAAAGGCGAAAGTTTAATACGTCTGTTCATGTCCGCTGTCAACAAATTAATAAGATTAGGAAAAAAAAAAGAAAAAAGAAAATGCATCTGACACGTGTCGAACACATATTCACATCGTTAAGTATTCAACACACTTATAAAGTCGATAATAAAGTACCCATGCATCATAGGTAGTTACCATAAAACTTTACTAGGTTATATGTTATAGTAATTTATATTTAAAAAACTTGCTAATATTTTTGAATTATTAAATGGATTCTCATCGGATATTGGTTTAAGACTGATCTTTACAGACTCCAGTGAGTTATCAGATCAAGTTGACCCTAGCACGCTGCCAGTTTGCCATCACAAGCACAACTCGATATGCCCATGGGCATTTTTCCATAAATTACTTGTATTGTAACACCCTTTTATATGGACATTCGATTACATTGTTGCTTGATTTTCATCAGTAAATTACACTCAGTAAAGTTAGACAAAGTTTAGAGACAAATAGATACATTTGAAGATTTTAGCGATATCAAGAAATTAAGAGACCCCAATTCCTGCTCTGTAGATGGGGAGCTGTTCGGACCCATGTCTCCAATTATATGCATTCGTTACTGTTTGTTTGGTGATGATCTGCAAATTGAGCTAGATCTATGGGCCTGGCGGATATCTTCCCAATTAATGTTGTTATCGACTATTCGGTTTTTATTTATTTTCTCCATTTGGCCCATGAAGTATTGCACAATAATTAGACTAATTTTTTCTACACTGCAATGCATGTGCAAAGTTACAAAACACTAAATATATATAAACAGGACTCGTATGTTAAACGAGATTTATCAAAAAATAAATATAAAAAATATTTGTGATAATTATAAGTTTTAAAATGTATAAATAAAATATTTAAATAATATATATTTTTAACTCATGTCTTTTACGGACTATTTATTAACTATTGTTTTTACTGTAAAATAATTTTATATTTTGATATTTTGATTATATTCGTTAATAATTTTATTTACATATTTAGAAAAACTCAAAACTTATCATATGCTCAACTTGCGTCTTATCTCTATTATTTAATCATTATAATTAAATACTTTTATATTTTAATATTTAATTAAATTCGTTAATAGTTATTTGTTACATACTTAGAAAATTTAAAAAAATATCATATTATCACCCGTGTCGCTTTGTACGGTGTCTAATCAAATTTATTAATTATTATTATATAATTATATATTTATATTTAGATTGAATTTGTTAATAATATTTAGTTACATACCTATAATATTACAAATAACTCGTAATTTACTTTTATTTGAAATTCTAATAATATATTTTAACTTTTATTATTAATGCAACTTATTTAGATTATTTTCTTAATTAAGTTCTTTTTATAATTAACATTATCTTATAAGTAATCTTCTTTTAATTAAGATAACTAATGAAAATTTTCTAATTATATATGACTTTTTATATTTTTATATTAGAAAAAAAAATTGAATTATGCAATACATAATAAAAGAAAATATAATAAATTAGGTAGATATTAGAATTCCTATATTTTAATAAGAATCCAAACCTCCCAAATTTGTCATGTATAAATGAGAACCACCAAAAGTTACACATCAGCCCGAAAATTATTGGGCAGACATGTATGATAAGGATCTTTTCGTTTAATATGTATAGCATTATCAACCGGGCCGGCCCGCTCCGGCCCGCCGCGGGCTTAGTGGTGTCAAAACGGGCCAAAACCCGCGGGTTGGCCCGTCAGCCTGCGTAAACGGGCGGGTGTGGACTTTTATTTCCCAACGCATTTAATCGATGCCCGCCCCGTTAAGCCCGTGGGTTTTCGTGGGCCGGCGATTTCTTTATTTTATTTTTTTAATTTTTTTATATTTTATTATAAACTTAAAATTAGAATTTATTGGTTACGTTTGAAGGCATATTTGTTTCTTTTATTTCATATTAGTCCATTAGAATATTTTTAATATTATAATATATTTTTTTTAATTTTTAACATAAAAATATAATTTTATTTAAAAAAAAAAAGAAATTGACCAGCCCGCGGGCGGTCTGCGGACTTATATTTTTCCAGCCCACGAAAAAACGGGTCAAGCCCGCCCCCCCCATTTTGGAGC
>BMAC01000477.1:219115-240921 GCA_014905375.1 Phtheirospermum japonicum
GATTTTGAGGTCGTAAAATGCCTTAAACGGGTTCAAACCATTTGGTAGCATTTCCGGTTCGTTGAGAGGTTCGCGTGCATATGCTGTGGGTCCCGTAACTCATCTCGGATCAAAAGTTATGCTCGAACGAAGTTATGGCGTCCGCTTTTGAAGCACATAAAGAATAAAAGCCTCAACTCCTGACGGTTGCGATAATACCAACACTAATGCACCGGATCCCATCAGAACTCCGAATTTAAGCGTTCTTGGGAGAGAGTAGTACTAGGATGGGTGACCCCCTGGGAAGTCCTCGTGTTGCACCCTTATTTTAATCAAGCACCGTTCCACACATTCACGTGTTTAATTTTTTTTAATTGGTCATTCTTCTTATGGGTTAAAACCCATCATCTCGTTTTTCTGTCCTCCAATGACCCCAAGTCAACTGGAACGCGAAATCGCGCAGTTGAGGGGCCCGCATGGGCTAGAATCCCGCTAAAAAATAGAAAACGAGACCGAAAGGGCCCGAAACAGCCGATTTTGAGGTCGTAAAATGCCGCCAATGGGGTAAACCCAAAAGATAGCATTTCTGGTTTTCCGAGAGGTTCGCGTGCATATGCTGTGGGTCCCGTAACTCACCCCGGATCAAAATATACGCTCGAACGAAGTTATGGCGTCCACTTTTGAAGCACATAAAGGAATAAAAGCCTCAGCTCCTGACTGGTGCGATCATACCAGCACTAATGCACCGGATCCCATCAGAACTCCGAAGATAAGCATGCTTGGGTGAGAGTTGTACTAGGATGGGTGACCCCCTKGGAAGTCCTCGTGTTGCACCCCCATTTTAATCAAGCACCGTTACACAGATTCACGTGTTTAATTTTTTTTAATTGGTCATTCATCTTATGGGTTAAAAGCCATCATCTTGTTTTTCTATCCTCCCATGACCCCAGGTCAACTGGAACGCGAAATCGCGCAGTTGAGGGGCCCGCATGGGCCGAAATCCCGCCGAAAAATAGAAAATGAGCCCGAAAGGGCCCGAAACAGCCGATTTCGAGGTTGAAAAATGCCGCCAACAGGATAAACCTAGTTGGCAGCATTTCCAGTTCGTCCAGAGGTTCGCGTGCATATGCTGTGGGTCCCGTAACTCATCCCGGATCAAAACTTACGCTCGAACGAAGTTACGGCGTCCGCTTTTGAAGCACATAAAGAATAAAAGCCTCAGCTCCTGACGGGTGCGATCATACCCGCACTAATGCACCAGATCCCATCAGAACACCGAATTTCAGCGTGCCTTGGCGAGAGTAGTACTAGGATGGGTGACCCCCTGGGAAGTCCTCGTGTTGCACCCCTATTTTAATCAAGCACCGTTCCACACATTCACGTGTTTAATTTTTTTTAATTAGTCAATCTTCTTATGGGCTAAAACCCATCATCTCATTTTTCTGTCCTCCAATGACCCCAGGTCAACTGGAACGCAAAATCGCGCAGTTGAGGGGCCCCCATGGGCCGAAATCCTGCCAATAACTAGAAAATGAGCTAGAAAGCGCCTGAAACAGCCGATTTTGAGGTCGTAAAATGCCGCCAATGGGGTGAACCCAATAGATAGCATTTCTGGTTCGTTGAGAGGTTCGCGTGCATATGTTGTGGGTCCCGTAACTCATCCCGGATCAAAAGTTACGCTCGAACGAAGTTACGGCGTCCGCTTTTGAAGCACATAAAGGAATAAAAGCCTCAAATCCTGACGGGTGCGATCATACCCGCACTAATGCACCCGATCCCATCAGAACACCGAATTTTAGCGTGCCTTGGCGAGAGTAGTAATAGGATGGGTGACCCCCTGGGAAGTCCTCGTGTTGCACCCCCATTTTAATCAAGCACCGTTCCACACATTCACGTGTTTTATTTTTTTTAATTGGTCTGTAACGCCCCGATTTCACTTTAGTCGAAAAGTGATTTATATTTTTAAATAATCAAATGGAGAAACCTTGGCGTCACAATAAATATCTAATTTTCACAATTTTAACATAAAAATCAAAAGAGAATAGAAAACTTTCAAAAGGTTCAACTTTTACGCAGCGGAAAATAATAATATAAATAACCCAAAGACTATCAATTAAAATTTGATAGTTAATGTAGCATTTGTTTGAAGTACGACTTTTATTTAAAACATAACATAAATTTAGAAGGACATAAATCCAACATCGAGAGTTTTATTCCCCTCCTCGTTTCCCTTTCATTCAATATCCTCATTTGTACCTGAAAAACACGTCGTTGATTTGGGATGAGCTCAACGTACTAAATAGTTACACTGACATTTCCATGCAAAATCATAAAACTCAAATATAGCACAATTAACCATAGAATTCGCAATTTTAACGTCGAAAAACAGTTGACTGCAGCTAAAACGCGGCGAGTTTCCTCGATGACACTTTAGGTCATAGGCACATAAGGTCCCTGGTTTTAATCAATGGGTATAGCACGCCGGGATAAACCCGATGACAACTTTTGGTCACAGACAACTTTAGGTCTACGTCTATATTAGATTTTATAAACATCGAATTTCATGATACACATAGCATGTAGATTTAAGCATGTAAAATTTGACATAGATAAGTCGGTGGTCCTTACCTCGTAAAAATTATCGTGAAAAATCGAGTGGTATGCACGTAGTTGAAATCCTAAGTCCCCTTAATGCTCGTCACCTAATAAATTAGAAAAATATATTTAATTAGTATTTTTTGTATTTAAAATAGTAATAATAATAATAATAATAGTAATAATAATAACAATATTAATGATAATAATAATAATAATAATATAAATAATAATAATAAAATAAAATGGACTGGAATGTATTTTTATAAAATATTTTAGGGGCTGGATCGAGGTTTTTAATAAATCGGAGGGCTGTATTTAGGCTTAATGGTAAAATCGGGGGTTCAATTGAAAGGTGGCTAAAGGTCTGGGGGTCAATCTGGGAATATGGGAAAGTGGGCTGGATATAAGGTAAGGAATCCAGCCCTTAATCCTCCTAAATCTCTCCCGTCAAAGCCCGTCCCCTTTCCCTTTCATTTCTCCTTTTTCTCCTTCACGCGGAAATCGACCGCAGCAACAACGGCTCTGACAGCGGCGTACGGGCAGCGGCAAGTGTGCAGCAACCGGCGAGTGTGGCATCTCGGTGGTGGCCTCGGCGGATGGCGGCGTTCGGTTCTCCAGCTGGTTTTGCGTCTGGCAGAAAATGGCGACTTCATCGGCGGCGGCAGCAACTTGGCAATCGGAGGCGATGGGACGGCGCAGCACCGGCGGGGAAAATGTTCGGGTAGCGGCGTTCAGGAGGCGACCCTCTCTCTCTCTCTCTAGGTCCAGGCGGTTTTCTTCCCCAAATCTGGGAACCGGCGAATCGGGAAACGGACGGCCAATTTCCTTCCTTTCCCGATCGTCATCGGCGGCCGAAAGGACTGATCGGCTGCGTCCTCTGGTGACAGCGCCTCGCAGCAGGCAGGTCCGAATGGTAGGCCCTCTCCGTCCTTTTTCGAAAACTGACGGCGGTCGTGGAACTTGGCGGCTACGGGCGAGGGCAGGCGACTGGTGGTGGTTGGTGGTGGGTTCCGATCAGGCGTACGTGTTTACGGGTTAGAGGTAGTGGTTGGTGGTGAATTGGAAGGTTTGGTTTCGGGCCTGGAATCGTCGGGAGTTCCTTTGGTGTTGGCGATTTGTGATATTGCCGTGGCGGTGTTGATCGTGGGGATGGCGACGATGGAGATTGGGGATGTGGAGTCGGTTTGTAATTTGTGGCCGAGATGGTTAGAAATCGGCAGCCGATCCAGTTATGATGGCTGCCGGAAATCAGGATTACAAGGTCTTTGTTTGTGTTCTTTGGAAAAGAATTAGAAAAAAGAACAAGATGGAGATTACCTTGCGGCCGTATGCAGGAATATGTGAAAAAAAACTGAAAAGGCTTGGATTTGCTTATAAACCAAGCTTAGGATTTAATTATGAAAGGTTAGGGCTGAGGCTTAGTAGACTCGGGCCGGTCGTTGGGCTCGTTTTTAAAGTTCGAAGAGAAAACAATCCACTAAACGACTTAAGTTTTGAAACCAAATAAGTCCGTTGTCAACCAATAGTATTTTATAATTATTAAAATAATTATAATATAAATAAAAATTATAATAATTTTAGAAATTGAAATTATTTCATAGACGACTCAATAGTAATTTAAATAAATAATTAAATTACTTAATAATTATAATAATTTCTTAGAAATTGATAATATAATTTTATTTGAAAACGAACTATAAATTTCGTTAAATAGAATTCTTATATTATTTAAACTAAAATAGGAATTCGTTTATGGCGACGAGCTTGGGACTAGAATTATTTTTAATGCATGATGATAAATAAATAATTGAATAAATATGCATTGGATGTATGGATGTTACAACCTAYCCCCCTTAGAAAAATTTTGTCCTCAAAATTCCGTACTTACCCGAAATGCCGAAATTTGGATACTTCGCTTTGAATTCTTCCTCCTGTTCCCAAGTGGCCTCGTTCATCCCATGACGTCTCCATTGCACCTTGATCAATGCTATCTCCTTGTTCCTTAATCGGTGTATCTTACGATCCAAAATCACTTTCCGGAGCCTCTTCATAAGTTAAATCCTTATTAACCTCCAACTCTTCGTAGCTCACGATATGGTGTGGATCGTAGACATACTTTCTTAGCATCGACACATGGAAGACGTTGTGAATGCTCGATAAACTGGGTGGTAGCGCAAGCTCAAAAGCCAATTCTCCTATTCTCCTGAGAATTTCAAACGGCCCTATGAATCTTGGTTTCAACTTCCCTCTTTGACCAAACCTCACTACACCTCGGACCGGTGCTACTTTCAGAAACACCTTATCGCCCACCTCAAAATGCAGATCTTTTCTTCGACGGTCCGCATAAGACTTTTGTCGATCCTGCGCAGTCCTAATTCGATCTCGGATCGTGGCGATGTGTTTAACAGTCTCTTGTACCAGTTCAGGGCCCAAAATCTTTCTCTCCCCTACTTCGTCCTAGTACAAAGGAGATCTACACTTTCTTCCGTACAAGGCCTCGTATGGAGCCATACCAATGGTGGATTGGTAACTGTTGTTGTAAGCGAACTCTACCAATGGTAATAAACCTTCCCATTGACTTCCCAAGTCAAGTATGCAAGTTCTCAGCATATCTTCCATGACCTGGTTAGTCCTCTCAGTTTGACCGTCTGTTTGTGGATGATAAGCCGTACTGAACTTCAATTTAGTGCCCAGAGCACTTTGCAAGCTCTTCCAAAAGTTCGAGGTGAACCTCGTGTCTCTGTCCGAAACAATCGAGACCGGTACTCCGTGCAACTTAACAATTTCCCGAATATAGATTTGGGCATATTGTTCCATGTTGAAGGTCATCTTGACCGGTAAAAAGTGAGCCGACTTGGTTAGACGATCTACTATCACCCAAACTGCCTTGTTACCTCTCGCCGATGGCGGTAAACCTACCACGAAATCCATCGAGATATGCTCCCACTTCCATTCCGGAATCTCTAGTGGTTTAAGCAAACCTGACGGTCGATGGTGTTCGGCCTTGACTCGCTGACAAACTAGACACTTTCCCACAAAAGTGGCAATGTCTCTCTTCATGCTCCTCCACCAAAACACTGTCTTTAAGTCCTTATACATCTTGGTACCACCAGGATGTGCAGTGTAAGGAGTACAATGGGCTTCTTCCAGAATTTCTTTCCTTAGATCCTCGTCTTTTGGAACACAAATCCTCCCTTCGTAAAACAAAGCTCCATCGTCTGCTAAAATAAAACCTTTGATGGTTCCTTTCCGCACTTTCTCCTTCATCTTGCTTATGAAACCATCTCGAGTTTGAGTTTCCTTGATCCTTTCTCTCAAAGTTGGTTGCACCACTAAGGATGCTAAGATCCCCTTCGTGTTCTTTGGAGGTATCACCATTTCGATCTTCATCTTGGCGAACTCCTCAACCAACTTATCTTGTTCGGACAATAAACTCATTAGTCCTCCCTTACGGCTCAACGCATCGGCTACCACATTCGCCTTCCCTGGATGGTAGCTAATGGTACAGTCATAGTCCTTAACCAATTCCAACCATCTTCTTTTACGCATATTCAACTCCTTCTGAGTGAACAAATACTTCAAGCTCTTATGGTTGGTGAAAACCTCACACTTGCCTCCATACAAGTAGTGTCTCCAGATTTTCAAAGCATGAACTACGGCCGCGAGTTCCAAATCGTGCGTAGGGTAGTTCGTCTCATGGGTCTTTAGTTGTCGTGACGCATAAGCCACTACTTTCCCATGTTGCATCAAGACACAACCCAAACCTTGTTTCGACGCATCGCTATAAATAACGAAGTCCTTCGTTGGGTCGGGAATTGTCAAGACGGGTGCGGAAGTGAGCCTTCTCTTCAGCTCATTTTTCTGTCCTCCAATGACCCCAAGTCAACTAGAACGCAAAATCGCGCAGTTGAGGGGCCCCCATGGGCTGAAATTCCGCTAAAAAAATAGAAAACGAGCTAGAAAGCGCCTGAAACAGCCAATTTTGAGGTCGTAAAATGCCTCCAACGGGGTGAACCCAATAGATAGCATTTATGGTTCGTCGAGAGGTTCGCGTGCATATGTTGTGGGTCCCGTAACTCATCCCGGATCAAAAGTTATGCTCGAACGAAGTCACGACATCCACTTTTGAAGCACATAAAGGAATAAAAGCCTCAGCTCCTGATGGGTGCGATCATACCAGCACTAATGCACCGGATCTCATCGGAACTCCGAAGTTAAAAGTGCTTGGGCGAGAGTAGTACTACCCGCACGGTCGAAATCCCGCCGAAAAATAGAAAACGGGACCGAAAGTGCCAGAAACAGCCAATTTTGAGGTCGTAAAATGCCGCCAACGGGGTTTACCCAGTTGGCAGCATATCCGGTTCGTCGAGAGGTTCGCGTGCATATGCTGTGGGCCCCGTAACTCATCCCGGATCAAAAGTTACGCCCGAACGAAGTTACGGCGTCCGCTTTTGAAGCACATAAAGGAATAAAAGCCTCAATTCCTGACGGGTGCGATCATACCAGCACTAATGCACCGGATCCCATCAGAACTCCGAAGTTAAGCGTGCTTGGGCGAGAGTAGTACTAGGATGGGTGACCCCCTGGGAAGTCCTCGTGTTGCACCCCCATTTTAATCAAGCACCGTTCCAGACGCTCACGTGTTTGATTTTTTTTTTTTTTAATCATTCATCTTATGCGCTAAAAGCCATCATCTCATTTTTCTATCCTCCCATGACCCCAGGGCAACTGGAACGCGAAATCGCGCAGTTGAGGGGGCCCGCACGGTTCGAAATCCCGCCGAAAAATAGAAAACGGGACCGAAAGTGCCAGAAACAGCCAATTTTGAGGTCGTAAAATGCCGCCAACGGGGTTTACCCAGTTGGCAGCATATCCGGTTCGTCGAGAGGTTCGCGTGCATATGCTGTGGGCCCCGTAACTCATCCCGGATCAAAAGTTACGCCCGAACGAAGTTACGGCGTCCGCTTTTGAAGCACATAAAGGAATAAAAGCCTCAATTCCTGACGGGTGCGATCATACCAGCACTAATGCACCGGATCCCATCAGAACTCCGAAGTTAAGCGTGCTTGGGCGAGAGTAGTACTAGGATGGGTGACCCCCTGGGAAGTCCTCGTGTTGCACCCCCATTTTAATCAAGCACCGTTCCAGACGCTCACGTGTTTGATTTTTTTTGTTTTTAATCATTCATCTTATGCGCTAAAAGCCATCATCTCATTTTTCTATCCTCCCATGACCCCAGGGCAACTGGAACGCGAAATCGCGCAGTTGAGGGGGCCCGCACGGTTCGAAATCCCGCCGAAAAATAGAAAACGGGACCGAAAGTGCCAGAAACAGCCAATTTTGAGGTCGTAAAATGCCGCCAACGGGGTTTACCCAGTTGGCAGCATATCCGGTTCGTCGAGAGGTTCGCGTGCATATGCTGTGGGCCCCGTAACTCATCCCGGATCAAAAGTTACGCCCGAACGAAGTTACGGCGTCCGCTTTTGAAGCACATAAAGGAATAAAAGCCTCAATTCCTGACGGGTGCGATCATACCAGCACTAATGCACCGGATCCCATCAGAACTCCGAAGTTAAGCGTGCTTGGGCGAGAGTAGTACTAGGATGGGTGACCCCCTGGGAAGTCCTCGTGTTGCACCCCCATTTTAATCAAGCACCGTTCCAGACGCTCACGTGTTTGATTTTTTTTTTTTTAATCATTCATCTTATGCGCTAAAAGCCATCATCTCATTTTTCTATCCTCCCATGACCCCAGGGCAACTGGAACGCGAAATCGCGCAGTTGAGGGGGGCCCGCACGGTTCGAAATCCCGCCGAAAAATAGAAAACGGGCCCAAAGTGCCAGAAACAGCCAATTTTGAGGTCGTAAAATGCCGCCAACGGGGTTTACCCAGTTGGCAGCATATCCGGTTCGTCGAGAGGTTCGCGTGCATATGCTGTGGGCCCCGTAACTCATCCCGGATCAAAAGTTACGCCCGAACGAAGTTACGGCGTCCGCTTTTGAAGCACATAAGCGCGCTTGCGCGTACTAGGATGGGTGACCCTCTGGGAAGTTCTCGTGTTGCACACCTTTTAATCAAGCACCGTTCCACACATTCACGTATTATTTTTTTTAATTTGCCATTCATCTTATGGGTTAAAAGAAATCATCTCTATTCTTTATCCTCCCATGACCCCATGGACACTGGAACACGAAATCGCGCAGTTGAGGGGCCCGCACAGTTCAAAATCCCGCCGAAAAATAGAAAACGAGACCGAAAGTGCCAGAAACAGCCAATTTTGAGGTCGTAAAACGCCACCAACGGGGTTTACCCAGTTGGAAGCTTTTCCAGATTGTCGAGACGTTTGCGTGCATATGATGCTAGTCCAGTAACTAATCTAGGATCAAAAGTTAGGCTCGAACGAAGTTACGACATCAACTTTTAAAGCACTAGAGGAATTAACGCCTCACCTCCTATGGGTGCAATCATACCAGCACTAATGCACCGGATCCCATCAGAACTCTTAAGTTAAGCGTGCTTGGGCGAGAGTAGTACTAGAATGGGTGACTCCCTAGGAAGTCCTCGTGTTGCATCCCAGGTCAACTGAAATGCGAAATAGCGCAATTGAGGGGCCCGCACAGTTCAAAATCCCGCCGACAAATAGAAAAGGAGACCAAAAGTTCCAAAAACAGCCAATTTCGAGGTCATAAAATGCCGCCAACGGGGTTTACCCAGTTGGCAGCATTTCCGGTTCGTTGAGAGGTTCGCGTGCATATGTTGTGGGCCCCGTAACTCATCCCGGATCAAAAGTTACGCTCGAACGAAGTTACGGCATCCGCTTTTGAAGCACATAAAGAAATAAAAGCCTCAATTCCTGACGGGTKCGATCATACCAGCACTAATGCACCGGATCCCATCAGAAYCCCGAAGTTAARCGCGCTTGGGCGAGAGTAGTACTAGGATGGGTGACCCCCTGAGAAGTTCTCGTGTTGCACACCTATTTTAATCAAGCACCGTTCCGGACACTCACGTGTTTGATTTTTTTTAATTGGTCATTCATCTTATGGTTTCAATGCCATCATCTCGTTTTTCTGTCTTCCCATGACCCCAGGGCAACTGGAACACAAAATCGCGCAGTTGAGGGGCCCGCAGAGTTCGAAATCCCGCCAAAAATAGAAAATGAGACCGAAAGTGCCAGAAACAGCCAATTTTGAGATCGTAAAATGCCACCAACAGGGTTTACCCAGTTGGCAGCGATTCCAGTTCGTCGAGAGGTTCGCGTGCACATGCTGTGGGCCCCGTAACTCATCCCGGATCAAAAGTTACACTCGTACGAAGTTACGGCGTCCGTTTTTAAGCACATAAAGGAATAGAAGCCTCAATTTCTGACAGGTGCGATCATACCAGCACTAATGCACCGGATCCCATCAGAACTCCGAAGTTAAGCGTGCTTGGGCAAGAGTAGTACTAGGATGGGTGACCCCCTAGGAAGTCCTCGTGTCGCACCCCCATTTTAATCAAGCACCGTTCAAGACACTCACGTGTTTGATTTTTTTTTAATTGATCATTCATCTTATGGGTTAAAAGCCATCATCTCGTTTTTCTGTCCTCCCATGACCCCATGGAAACTGGAACGCGAAATTGCGTAGTTGAGGGGCCCGTACAGTTCAAAATCCCGCCGAAAAATAGAAGACGAGACCGAAAGTGCAAGAAACAGCCAATTTTGAGGTCATAAAATGCCGCCAACGGGGTTTATCCAGTTAGAAGCGTTTTCGTTTCGTTGAGAGGTTTGCGTGCATATGCTGTGGGCCCTGTAACTCATCCCGGATCAAAAGTTACACTCAAACGAAGTTACGGAGTCCGCTTTTGAAGCACATAAAGGAATAAAAGCCTCAATTCCTGACGGGTGCGATCATACCTGCACTAATGCACCGTATCCCATCAAAACTCCGAAGTTAAGCGTGCTTGGGCGAGAGTAGTACTAGGATGCGTGACCCCCCGGGAAGTCCTCATGTTGCACCCCCATTTTTATCAAGCACCGTTCCAGACGCTAACGTGTTTGATTTTTTTTTTAATTGGTCATTCATCTTATGGGTTAAAAGCCATCATCTCATTTTTCTGTCCTCCAATGACCGCAGGGCAACTAGAACACATAATCGCGCAGTTGAGGTGCCCGCACAGTTCAAAATCCCGCCGACAAATAGAAAATGAGACCAAAAGTGCCAGAAATAGCCAATATTGAGGTCGTAAAATGCCACCAACAGGGTTTACAAAGTTGGCAGCGTTTCCAGTTCGTCGAGAGGTTCACGTGCATATGCTGTGGGGCCCGTAACTCATCCCGGATCAAAAGTTACGCTCGAACGAAGTTACGGCGTTCGCTTTTGAAGCACATAAAGGAATAAAAGCCTCAATTCCTGACGGGTGCGATCATACCCGCACTAATGCACCAGATCCCATCAGAACTTCGAAGTAAAGCGTGCCTTGGCGAGAGTAGTACTAGGATAGGTGACCCCCTTGGGAAGCCCTCGTGTTGCACCCCTATTTTAATCAATCACCGTTCCACACATTCACGTGTTTAGTTTTTTTTAATTGGTCATTCTTCTTATGGGTTAAAACCCATCATCTCATTTTTCTTTCCTCCAATGACCCCAGGTCAACTGGAATTCGAAATCGCGCAGTTGAGGGGCCCCCATGGGCCGAAATCCCGCCAAAAAATAGAAAACGAGCTAGAAAGAGCCTGAAACAGCCAATTTTGAGGTCGTAAAATGCCGCCAACAGGGTGAACCCCATAGATAACATTTCTGGTTCGTCGAGAGGTTCGCGTGCATATGCTGTGGGTCCCGTAACTCATCCCGGATCAGAAGTTACGCTCGAACGAAGTTACGGCGTCCACTTTTGAATCACATAAAGGAATAAAAGCCTCAGATCCTGACTGGTGCGATCATACCAGCACTAATGCACCGGATCCCATCAGAACTCCGAAGATAAGCGTGCTTGGGCGAGAGTAGTACTAGGATGGGTGACCCCCTGGGAAATCCTCGTGTTGCACCCCCATTTTAATCAAGCACCGTTCCACACATTCACGTGTTTAATTTTTTTTAACTGGTCATTTATTTTATGGGTTAAAAGCCATAATCTCGTTTTTCTGTTCTCCCATGACCCCAGGTCACTTGGAACGCGAAATCGCACAGTTGTGGGGCTCGCATGGGCCGAAATCCCACCGAAAAATAGAAAATGAGCCCAAGAGGGCCCAAAACAGCCTATTTTGAGGTCGTAAAATGCCACCAACGGTCAAAGGCTGTTGTCCTCAATTTTATTTTTCCGAGACTTGTGCTGCACATGCTGTGTGTCCCGTAAATAATCTCAGATCAAAAGTTACGCTCGAACGAAATTACGACATTCGCTTTTGAAGTACATAGAGGAATTAACGCCTCATCCCCTGACGAGTGCGATCATACCAGCACTAATGCACCGAATCCCATCAGAACTCTGAAGTTAAGCGCGCTTGCGTGTACTAGGATGGGTAACCCCTTAGGAAGTCCTCGTGTTGCACCCCCATTTTAATCAAGCACCGTTCCACACATTCACGTGTTTAATTTTTTTTTAATTGGTCATTCATCATATGGGTTAAAAGCCATTATCTCGTTTTTCTTTCCTCCCATGACCTCAGGTCAACTGGAACGCGAAATCACGCAGTTGAGGGGCCCGCATGGGCTAAAATCCCGCCACAAAATAGAAAACGAGCCCGAAAGTTCCTAAAACAGCCCATTTTGAGGTCGTAAAATGCTTCTAATGGGCAAAACCTAGTTGGAAACGTTTTCGGTTCGTCGAGAGGTTCGCGTGCATATGATGTGGGTCCCGTAACTCATCCCGGATCAAAAGTTACGCTCGAACAAAGTTACGTCGTCCGCTTTTGAAGCACATAAAGGAATAAAAGCCTCAGCTCCTGACGGGAGCGATCATACCAGCACTAATGAATCGGATCCCATCGGAACTCCGAAGTTAAGCGTGCTTGGGCGAGAGTAGTACTAGGATGGGTAACTCCCTGGGAAGTCCTCGTGTTGCACCCCCATTTAAATCAAGCACCATTCCACACATTCACGTGTTTAATTTTTTTTAATTGGTCATTTATCCTATGGGTTAAAATCTATCATCTCTTTTTTATGTTCTCCATTGACCCCAGGTCACTTGGAACGCATAATCGCGCAGTTGAGGGGCCCGCGTGGGCCGAAATCCCAACTAAAAATAGAAAACGAGCCCAAAAGGGCCCAAAAAAGCCTATTTTGAGGTCGTAAAATGCCACCAACGGGTCAAAGGCTAGTATCATCATTTTTGTTTTTTCGAGATGTTCGCGTGCACATGATGTGGGTCCCGTAAATCATCTCAGATCAAAAGTTACACTCGAACGAAGTTACGCCATTCGCTTTTGAAGCACATAGAGGAATTAAAGCCTCATCCCTGACGAGTGCGATCATACTAGCACTAATGCACCGAATCCCATCAGAACTCTGACGTTAAGCGCGCTTGCGCGTACTAGGATGGGTGACCCTCTGGGAAGTTCTCGTGTTGCACACCTTTTAATCAAGCACCGTTCCACACATTCACGTATTTTTTTTTAATTTGCCATTCATCTTATGGGTTAAAAGAAATTATCACTATTTTCAATCCTCCCATGACCCAGGGACACTGGAACACGAAATCGCGCAGTTGAGGGGCCCGCACAGTTTGAAATCCCGCCGAAAATAGAAAACGAGACAAAAAGTGCCAGAAACAGCCAATTTGTTGGTCGTAAAATGCCGCCAATGGGGTTTACCAAGTTGGCAGCGTTTCCAGTTCGTCGAGAGGTTCGCGTGCATATGCTGTGGGCCCCATAAATTATCCCGGATCAAAAGTTACGCTTGAACGAAGTTACGGCGTCCGCTTTTGAAGCACATAAAAAAATAAAAGCCTCAATTCCTGACGGGTGCGATCATACCAGTACTAATGCACCGGATCCCATAAGAACTCCGAAGTTAAGCGGGCTTGGGCGAGAGTAGTACTAGGATGGGTGACCCCCTGGGAAGTCCTCGTGTTGCACCCCCATTTTAATCAAGCACCGTTCTAGACGCTCACGTGTTTGATTTTTTTTAATTGGTCATTCATCTTATGGGTTAAAAGCCATCATATCATTTTTCTATCCTCCCATGACCCCAGGACAACTGGAACACGAAATCGCGCAGTTGAGGGGCCCGCACGGTTCGAGATCCCGCCGAAAATAGAAAACGGGACCGAAAGTGCCAGAAACAGCCAATTTTGAGGTCGTAAAACGCCGCCAACGGGGTTTACCCAGATGGCAGCGTTTCCAGTTCGTCGAGAGGTTCGCGTGCAAATGCTGTGGGCCCCGTAACTCATCCCGGATCAAAAGTTACGCTCGAACGAAGTTACGGAGTCCGCTTTTGAAGCACATAAAGAAATAAAAGCCTCAATTCCTGACGGGTGCGATCATAACAGCACTAATGCACCGGATCCCATCAGAACTCCGAAGTTAAGCGTGCTTGGGCGAGAGTAGTACTAGGATGGGTGACCCCCTAGGAAGTCCTCGTGTTGCACCCCCATTTTAATCAAGCACCGTTCCAGACGCTCACGTATTTGATTTCTTTTAATTGGTCATTCATTTTATGGGTTAAAAGCCATCATCTCGTTTTTCTATCCTCCCATGACCCCAGGTCAACTGGAACGCGAAATAGCGCAGTTGAGGGGCCCGCACAGTTCGAAATCCCGCCAAAAATAGAAAAACGGGATCGAAAGTGCCAGAAACAGCCAATTTTGAGGTCGTAAAATGCTACCAACGGGGTTTACCAAGTTGTCAGCGTTTCCATTTCGTCGAGAGGTTCGCGTGCATATTCTGTGGGCCCCGTAACTCATCCCGGATCAAAAGTTACGTTCGAACGAAGTTACGACGTCCGCTTTTTAAGCACATAAAGAAATAAAAGCCTCAATTCCTGACGGGTGCGATCATACAAGCACTAATGCACCGGATCCCATCAGAACTCCGAAGTCAAGCGGGCTTGGGCGAGAGTAGTACTAGGATGGGTAACCCCTGGGAACTCCTCGTGTTGCACCGCCATTTTAATCAAGCACCGTTCCAGACGCTCACGTGTTTGATTTTTTTTAATTGGTCATTCATCTTAAGGGTTAAAAGCCATCATCTCATTTTTCTATCCTCCCATGACCCTAGGGAAACTGGAATGCGAAATCGCGCATTTGAGGGGCCCGCACGGTTCAAAATCCCGCCGAAAAATAGAAAAAGGGACCGAAAGTGCCAGAAATAGCAAATTTTGAGGTCTTAAAATGCCGCCAACAGGGTTTACCCAGGTTTCAGCGTTTCTAGTTCGTCGAGAGGTTCGCGTGCATATGTTGTGGGCCTCGTAACTCATCCCGGATCAAAAGTTACACTCGAACGAAGTTACGGCATCCGCTTTTGAAGCACATAAAAGAATAAAAGCCTCAATTCCTGACAGGTGCGATCATACAAGCACTAATGCACCGGATCCCATCAGAACTCCGAAGATAAGCGTGCTTGGGCAAGAGTAGTACTAGGATGGGTGACCCCCTAGGAAGTCCTCGTGTTGAACCCCCATTTTAATCAAGCACCGTTCCAGACACTCACGTGTTTGTCCCATGACCCCAGGGCAACTGGAACGCGACACCCCCATTTTAATCAAGCACCGTTCCAGACGCTCACGTGTTTGATTTTTTTTGTTTTTGATCATTCATCTTATGCGCTAAAAGCCATCATCTCATTTTTCTATCCTCCCATGACCCCAGGGCAACTGGAACGCGAAATCGAGCTGTTGAGTGGCCCGCATAGGCCGACATCCCGCCGAAAAATAGAAAACGAGCCCGAAAGGGCCCGAAACAGCCGATTTTGAGGTCGTAAAACGCCGCCAACGGGGTTTACCCAGTTGGCAGCATTTCCGGTTCGTCGAGAGGTTCGCGTGCATATGCTGTGGGCCCCGTAACTCATCCCGGATCAAAAGTTACGCCCGAACGAAGTTACGGCGTCCGCTTTTGAAGCACATAAAGGAATAAAAGCCTCAATTCCTGACGGGTGCGATCATACCAGCACTAATGCACCGGATCCCATCAGAACTCCGAAGTTAAGCGTGCTTGGGTGAGAGTAGTACATGGGTGACCCCCTGGGAAGTCCTCGTGTTGCACCCCCATTTTAATCAAGCACCGTTCCAGACGCTCACGTGTTTGATATTTTTTTTTAATTGGTCATTCATCTTATGGGTTAAAAGCCATCATCTCGTTTTTCTATCCTCCCATGACCCCAGGGTAACTGGAACGCGAAATCGCGCAGTTGAGGGGTCCGCACGGTTCGAAATCCCGCCGAAAAATAAACAACGGAACCGAAAGTGCCAGAAACAGCCAATTTTGAGGTCGTAAAATGCCGCCAACGGGGTTTACGCAGTTGGCAGCATTTCCAGTTCGTCGAGAGGCTCGCGTGCATATGTTGTGGGCCCCGTAACTCATCCTCGATCAAGAGTTATGCCCGAACGAAGTTACGGCGTCCGCTTTTGAAGCAAATAAAGGAATAAATGCCTCAATTCCTGACGGGTGCGATCATACCAGCACTAATTCACCGGATCCCATCAGAACTTCGAAGTTAAGCGCACTTGGGCGAGAGTAGTTTTAAGATGGGTGACCCCCTGGGAAGTCCTCGTGTTGCTCCCCCATTTTAATCAAGCACCGTTCCAGACGCTCACGTGTTTGATTTTTTTTTTAATTGGTCATTCATCTTATGGGCTAAAAGCCATCATCTCATTTTTCTATCCTCCCATGACCCCAGGGCAACTGGAACGCGAAATCGCGCAGTTGAGGGGCCCGCACGGTTCGAAATCCCGCCGAAAAATAGAAAACGGGACCGAAAGTGCCAGAAACAGCCAATTTTGAGGTCGTAAAACGCCGCCAACGGGGTTTACCCAGTTGGCAGCATTTCCGGTTCGTCGAGAGGTTCGCGTGCATATGCTGTGGGCCTCGTAACTCATCCTGGATCAATAGTTATGCCCGAACGAAGTTACGACGTCCGCTTTTGAAACACATAAAGGAATAAAAGCCTCAATTCCTGCGTGTGCGATCATACCAGCACTAATGCACCGGATTCCATCAGAACTCCGAAGTTAAGCGTGCTTGGGCTAGAGTAGTACTATGATGGCTGACCCCCTGGGAAGTCCTCGTGTTGCAACCCCATTTTAATCAAGCACCGTTCCAGACGCTCACGTGTTAGATTTTTTTTTTTAATTGGTCATTCATCTTATGGGCTAAAAGCCATCATCTCGTTTTTCTATCCTTTCATGACCCCAGGGCAACTGGAACGCGAAATCGCGCAGTTGAGAGGCCCGCACGGTTCGAAATCCCACCGAAAAATAGAAAATTAGACCAAAAGTGCAAGAAACAGCCAATTTTGAGGTCGTAAAATGCCGCCAACGGGGTTTACCCAGTTGGTAGCATATCCGGTTCGTCGAGTGGTTCGCGTGCATATGCTGTGGGCCTCGTAACTCATCCTGGATCAATAGTTATGCCCGAACGAAGTTACGACGTCCGCTTTTGAAACACATAAAGGAATAAAAGCCTCAATTCCTGCGGGTGCGATCATACCAGCACTAATGCACCGGATCCCATCAGAACTCTGAAGTTAAGCGCACTTGGGCGAGAGTAGTACTAGGATGGGTGACCCCCTGGGAAGTCCTCGTGTTGCACCCCCATCTTAATCAAGCACCGTTCCAGACTCTCACGTGTTTGATTTTTTTTTTAATTGGTCATTCATCTTATGGGCTAAAAGCCATCATCTCTTTTTTCTATCCTCCCATGACCCCAGGGCAACTGGAACGCAAAATCGCACAGTTGAGGGTCCGCACAGTTCGAAATCCCGCCGAAAAATAGAAAATAAGACCGAAAGTGCCAGAAACAGCCAATTTTGAGGTCGTAAAACGCCACCAACGGGGTTTACCCAGTTGGCAGCGTTTCCGGTTCAACGAGAAGTTAAGCGTGCTTGTGCGAGAGTAGTACTAGGATGGGTGACCCCCTGGGAAGTCCTCATGTTGCACCCCCATTTTAATCAAGCACCGTTCCAGACGCTCACGTGTTTGATTTTTATTTTTTTAATTGGTCATTCATCTTATGGGTTAAAAGCCATCATCTCATTTTTTTATCCTCCCATGACCCCAGGTCAATTAGAACGCGAAATCGCGCAGTTGAGGGGCCCGCACGGTTCGAAATCCTACCGAAAAATAGAAAATGGGACCGAAAGAGCCAGAAACAGCCAATTTTGAGGTCGTAAAATGCCGCCAACGGGGTTTACCCAGTTGGCAGCGTTTCCGGTTCGTCGAGAGGTTCGCGTGCATATGCTGTGGGCTCCGTAACTCATCCTGTAACTTACACATATCATCACATATAACTAGTAAATTGATAAATCTTTGTTGGGACCCTAAATTGGAAAATAAACCAAAAAATAGAAACTAAAAGTTAAAATAAAATATTAAATCCTAAAAATGGAATACTAAACCCTCAAATATTATATTAAACCCTAATATAAGCCCTAAACTCTAAATTTTTATCCCTATTATAAATCCTAAACTCTAAACTTTTATCACATATCATCGTATATATATCTGTTATATATCATCACTAGTTTAATACCCGTGTATTACACGGGATTTATAAAAAATTAAATTTAAAAAATATTTGTGAAAATTATACAGTCTTAAATTTAAAATAAAAAACTGAAAGGATGTGTATCTTAACCTGTGCCCTGTTCAATTTATTAATTATTAATTCCTGATTAATATTATACTTTAGTGTTCAGATTAAATTCATTAATAATTATATTTGCATACTTATAAAAATTTAAAAGATGTCAAATTTTCAATTCTTCTATAATCTATATTAATTAATTATTATTAATTAATTTTATATTTTTATGTTTAAATTAATTTTGTTAGTAATTATAGTTACATACTTTGAAAATTTTAAAAGGTGTCATACTCTCAAGCCTTCTCTCATTGTGCCATTGTCTAATAAATATTAATTAATTATTATATAATCTTATTTTCTTATATTTAGATTGAGTTTATTACTAATATTTAGTTACATACTCCAATTATTGCAAATATATCATAATTTAACTATACCGAATATTTAAAATTTCAAAATTACATTATTGCAACTTTTATTATAAATACAATGTATTAATTATATTCATATATAAGTTTTTTTTCTTATAATTAAAATTATTTCATATGTAATTTATCTTTTAATTAAAATAATTAATCAATATTTTTTTTCTACTAATTATATATGACTTATTTATATTTTTATATTATAAGTATAAAATAAAATTATTGAGTCACAAGAAATATAATAAAAGAAAACTATAAAGTTAGGCTAAATACAATTAAAAAAAATTATTAAATTAGGCAAGATATAGTAAAAGGAAAATATTAAATTAGGTATATATTAGGCTCGGATGACACATAAGCAAATGAAGCACCAAGATTTTTTATTATCCAAGCGAAACATACGAAGTAGACACATTGATTAGAAGGATTTTGCATTAATATATACTTATTTAACACACGTGTATTACACGGAACTTATCAAAAGATAAATATAAAAGATATTTGTGATAATTATTGGGTTTTAAATCTAAAATAAAAAATTAAAATAATTATTACGAAACCGTACCTTGTACATGTCTAATCTATTTATTAATTATTATAAATATTAAAAAAATTATTTTATGTTTAAATTAAATTCATTAAATCTTAGTTACATACTTACAAAAATTCAAAAGGCGTCACATTCTAAACCCGTGTCTAATATCTATTTTATTAATTATTATTATTATTATTAAATCATTTTATATATTAATGTTTAGAATAAACTTGTTAATAACTATTAGTTACATACTTTGAGATATTTAAAAGATATCATACTCTTGACCCGTGTCGCATTGTACTGGTGTCTAATCAATGTTTATTAATTATTAGTATATAATTTAATATTTTTATATTTAGATTGAATACATTATTAATATTTAGTTACATACTTATATTATTGTATATAACTCATACTTTACCTATATAGAATATTTGAAACTCCAAAAATATAATTATTTAAATTATATTATCAATAAAACTTATTTAATTATTTTCATAATAAAGTTTTTTTAATTAATATTATTTCTTATGTAGGTTTTCTTTTAATTAAAATAACTAATTTAAATCTTATCTACTAATTATATATGATTTATTTCTATTTTTATATTAGAAGAATCAAAAGAAAGTATTGGATAAGAAAAAATATAATAAAGAAAGTTAAACTATGTAAAATACAATAAAAAGAAAAGCATTAAATTAGGTAAATATTAGGCTCGGATGACACATAAGTAAACGAAGCACCAGAATTTTTTATTTGTCAAACGAATCATACGAAGCCGACACATAGGTTAGGAGGATTTTGCATTAATATATAGGGGTGATAGTATAATTAAATGATAATAAATTTTTATAGGGTGGATTTAGCAAAATTCACTTAGATGTATGTAGACGTGCCCACCGGTTTGGAGAAACCGGACAAACCGCCGATTTGAACCGGCGGTCGACGGTTGCGTAAGCCCGTTGACCACGGTTTTAAACCGAAAACCGAAACCGCAACCGCCGTTAAGGCGGGGCTGGTTCCGGTTTCCCCCACACCCCAAACCCGTTGAACCGCCGGTTAGAGAATTTAAAAAAAGAAATTTGCTGGTTCAACCGTCCAAAAATAGCTGTTGGGGCGCGGTCAACGAGCGTTTGAAATCAACGGTCTTGATCTTGTGACCGT
The DNA here is from genome assembly GCA_014905375.1 of Phtheirospermum japonicum. Lineage (NCBI taxonomy): Eukaryota > Viridiplantae > Streptophyta > Magnoliopsida > Lamiales > Orobanchaceae > Phtheirospermum > Phtheirospermum japonicum. Next base: position 239,537 of record BMAC01000477.1, read on the forward strand.
TGATCAAGTAACCGTTGATTCAAACCGCCGGTTCGACCCGAAATTGGCCGGTTTAGTCCGAAACCGGCGGTTTATCCACCTTTTTTTTATTTTATTTTTTTACTCCTATAAATACCCCCCATTCCCAACTCATTTCTCTCACACCAATCTCTCATCTTCTATAATATCTCTATTCTACAATATCCCTCTTTACAAATTTTGTGATTTCCAAGATTCTTTAATTATTATCAAACCTTCCTAATTCAAAACTAAACTTATTTAAGTTTAGTGTTATAATTCCAAATATATTTCGTACTTTCTAGTTATAATCCAAAATTTATAATCCTACTACTTTAGCCCACTACTACTCTTTCTTATTTTTTTGTATTAATCTTAACTTCTAAAAAAATTGTCAAGCCGTGGAGGTTCTTCTCGTTCCCGTCGAGCCGATAAGGGGAAGAGTATAGCACTCGATGACGACGCCAATGTCCATCCCATCAGCTTATCACAAGGCAACACTCCTTCGGTCGGTGACTACAACCCAATCGCATTAAAATTGACGAAGATTGGAGTGATACCGATATTGATCGAACTTATCGAGCCGCCGCCGCCTTTGCCGGTGAAGATGTGTCGCCCATTGAAGAGGAGGATGAATTGCTTCCTCCAAGAAATCCAAAAACTCGTTCTCGGGCAACAACGGAGTTAAAATTCGACATTTTCAAGAAATATTTTCAAAAAATTGAAATCCCGCCACCCGCAAACGAGCCACCTCCGGAAGACGGCAAAAAACGAAAAAGGAGGTACCATGTCACTTAAAACTATTGTACATCATCTTACCGATTTCTACAAGGAGGAGGATATGGGAATATGCACAACCATCTCAACAATAAACACCCCGACAAAGTCGGCATCGATAGGACTCAAACGCAACTACAAGGAGGACAAGTAAGTCCGAACTCCTCTTCTTTATTTACATATTCCGACGTTTCTCATAGAAAGGAACTAGCAAAATTTGTTTCTTCTAGATCTCTTCCTTTTAACTTTGTCAATGATGATTTATATGAAAAGTTCACCCAACTTTCTTTTAATCCCTCGAGTATGAGAGTCTCAAACTCTACCCTTACTCGTGATATTAAAAATATTGTTGGTGAATATAAGTTAAACTTATGTAATGAATTTGCTAGTTTACCAAACAAAGTTTCAATTTGCTTGAATGTTTGGAGTGATCATTGGGAACGAAACTCTTACATGGGTATTACATGTAATTGGGTTGATAATTCATGGACTTTACAAAAACATTTGCTTGCATATAGAGATTTTAAAGCTCCTCACAATGAACATAATATTTGTCAATTAATTCATTTGATTTGTCAAGAATATGGTTTAGTTGAAAAAATATTTTCTAT
>BMAC01000477.1:240946-252960 GCA_014905375.1 Phtheirospermum japonicum
GGGCCACGTGTATTCATAGAAATAAATCTTTGCAACGAAAATGGGCAAGATTTTGTAGGGAAAACGGGTTTGAACCTAAAATTTTTTCAACCGATGTGCCTACTCGTTGGAACTCTACATATAAATTATTGAAAGATACATATTCGTATAGAGAGGTTTTGTGTTCGTTTTTTGCCCAACAAGAAACCGGAATTATGTTATATACAAACCAATGGTCTACGTGTAATTATTTGAAAAAAAGTTTTAAAGGTGTTTAATGGATGCTACTAATTTATTTTCCGGTGTTTATTATCCCTACTTCTCACCTTGTTGTTGAAAATTGTGTTAAAATTGCATTCGTCTTTAAGGAGTGCATGAAAAATGAACGATTGGAAGAATGTGTTATTTCTATGAAACGAAAATGGTTGAAGTATTTTCATTACATTCCAAGTATATTTTTAGTTGCTACATTATTAGATCCTAATAATAGAGAAAGTGGTTTAGAATTTTATCTTAATAGTTATTATGATGCTTTATTGCCGTTTGAAAACTATGAATATCCTTCCGTTGAAAATATTATTCAAAATGTGAAAAAGTCTTTATATGATATGTTTAAAGAATATAGTATAAATTTTGATGGTCCTCTTCCTATGAGTTCCGGGCGACAAACTTCTACTAGAAGTGGTAATCCTAGTAGAAGTGGTGACGGCGACGATGAAATTGAGGGATTTCAAGATTTTTTGAAACAAAAAAAGTCACGAATGGGGCGTTCGGGTTATTCATTCGGTTCTAACCCTTATCGAGAACTTGAAACTTATCTAACAACGGCTTTTGAGTATGGAACGTTGGGAGAAAATGAAGCCGATAGCGAGTTTGATATTTTGAATTGGTGGGCATCGAGGAAATCACTTTATCCAGTTGTTAACATCATTGCGAGGGAGATATTGGCCGTTCCCGTATCAACCGTTTCAGTCGAACAAGCATTTAGTGAAGGGGGGTACATGCTGGACGAGCGGAGATCCAAACTTACACCTCACAATCTCGAGTGTCAAATGTTATTGCATGATTGGGTCAACGCCGATCGACGGAAAACAAAAAAACGTTCTTAGTGAAGATGAAGAGAGCGAGACGTATTATGATACTACGGGATCTAGCAACGAGTCGGTAAATGGATGAGTATGGTACCCCCCGCACCACCGCTTCCGATTCCAAGGTAAGTAAGGTAAGTGAGAACTACGTGGACTTTGATTCCCAAGATAAGGGATACGTAGGCAACTATTTTCAATTATTTGAAATTAAAATTTCAAATTTTAACTTCAAATATTTGAAAATAGTTCAAGTCCAATTTCTTTTTAATTTTCTTTTTTGAATTTATTAAAACTCTTCTAATATAATTTTTTTATTTTAACTTCAAATATTATAAAATGTGATTTGTACTTTTTTGTACACTTTTTTGTTACCTTTTTGTGTCGCATTCGCGTGTGTTTTGTTTTGCGAACGAGGAGCGACAACCGGCGAACGGCCTATAGCAGAAACGAGAAAATCGAGTCGGAGCAGTCGAAACCAGTCGATCGACTAGATCTCTCCGAATGCGACTGGAGTTACAGAAACAGAAGGGTTTGGCCAATATTGGGCGAAGCAGTCGATCGACCTGAGTCGGCAGTCCAGCTCGTACAATCGGCTCAGGAAAGCTTACCGCTCTACAATCGACTCCGTACTATTGCGGAGACGATTTCTTAGAGTGCTAAGAAATCTTCGATCAAAATGGTTCAATTTCATATTTTTTTAATAAATTTAAATTTTCAAAGTATTTGTTATATTTTCCCACTAACTTCAAAATTTTAAAATTCTTCTAATATAATTTTTTTATTTTAACTTCAAATATTATAAATGGTTCAATTTCATATTTTTTTAATAAGTTTAAAATTTTAAAGTATTTATTATATTTTCCCACTAACTTCAAAATTTTAAAATTCTACTAATATAATTTTTTTTTATTTTAACTTCAAATATTATAAATGGTTCAATTTCATATTTTTTAATAAATTTAAAATTTCAAAGTATTTGTTATATTTTCCCACTAACTTCAAAATTATAAAATTCTTCTAATATAATTTTCTTTATTTGATACATTACATTTTAAAATATATATATTAATTTCAAAAATCCAAAACATATGAATTTAAAAAAAAAATAAACCGTCCAAACCGGCCAAGGACCAAACCGTGAACCGGCGGTTTGCAAACGGCCGCAAACCGGCTAGTTTCACGGTTCGGTTCCAGTTCAAGGTTTCCGCCAAAATTGAACCGGCGGTTCGAACCGTCTGGACACATGTAAATGTGTGTAATAAATTGCCTCACCATGCTGTAACATGGATTAAAATAAAAAAAGATTTATCTCGATATGTATTTAATACAGTTAAAGCTCGTTCAAAGTTGACTAGTTTATTCATTAAAGTAATTTTAAAGTTTTGATAAGTCCGATCAAACTATGCTTTCTGCATTCGCAATATGATCCAAGTAAATGTCGCAGCACAGCCTTTTTTGTTTGTTTGTTTCTAACCAAATTACTTCCAGATGTTGAGCTGCTTTACTTCCCCATGAAGCATAAAATGAATTTTATTTTTAATAGAAAATAACGAAAAATCAAATCCAACGAAAATGACAAATCTGTTTCTTTCTTTTTCATTTTTTTTTTTAATCAAACACATGCAACGAAGCGCCTAAAACTCGATGATAGCAGCACCGCTCGATGGCTTGGATGCAAAAATGTAGAGCCCAAGATCACTTTTCTTGATCACCCCTTTGTCAATTCTCGATTGAAAATATTGCTCCTGAAACATGAAAGAACGATATTGATATAATTGTCCCCATTGAAATTTCCAATCCGAATCTCCAAATCTCTACACCGTCTCATCTATAATGTATTTGTTTCAATACACCTGTGGAAAGTCGCTACGTATACAGTAATGCATCATCTTACATCACGGGACATTCCCATAGTAAATTGGAGAACTTAACATGGAGATGTTTTGCAAACTCTAAAAAATGTGATTCCCCAATTCCGGGCAAAGAAAGACAAAAGGAAAAGTATAAAAGTATTAAAAAAAGAAAAATAAAAACAAAAAAGTGATTTAAACTAACCTTCAAGTTAAGGATAAATTGCGGAACAATATTTTCCTTCACGAGAGCAACTGCACAACCACCCCATCCAGCCCCCGTAAGCCTCGCCCCAAGAGCACCGTTATCACGAGAAATCTTGACAAGCTCTTCCAATTCAGGACAGCTGGATTATAATATGAGGAATAAGTAAATAAACAAGCTTCCGAGATTTTTTAATAATAACAACATTATTGTTATTATTATTATTATTATTATTTATCTATTTACTTATTTAACAGTACCTGCACTCGTACAAGACGCTGCAGCTATAGTGGCTGTCGTTCATGAGTTCCCCGAGCTTCTTCAGCGTTTCTTCTTCACTGCAAAACATAAATTTCAAAATATTAAGAATTTTAAAAAACATAAAAAGTCAACCAACAGTAACTCAAGACTTGTGTACTTTATTTAACTAATTAATTAATTAATGATTACTATGATATAAAAGTTTACTAGTAACTAATACAAAAAAAGGAAAGTTAGCAAATGATAAATATCAGTACAGTAACTAAAAGATTATAACAGTAGCCGATGCTCTTAACTCACCTCGACTTTGATGACACAGCATCTTTGAAAGCATAGACACGTTTAGCTTCCGAGTAAACATGAGCAGCTCTCTGAAAATTGTTTCAAGAATGATATTTAAAAAATAAAAATATCATTAAAAAACACCATAAATAGCAAATTCACCTGGTGCAACTTAAAATGCTTAGCAGCTCTCAGCACATCCAACGAAGACGGAGAATTGGCAAAGACAGTTTGCAGCTTTTCCTTAATGATTTCCTCTATATCATCAGCGCTATAAGGTTCCTCTTTCAAAAATTCCTATAATTTGGCAATGGATACGATGACGTACAGATATATAAATAAAAATATAACAAACTTGTCTTTCAAATGACAAAAATGTACCTTAACAGCAAGAACTGGATCAGAAGAAGATCGTGTACCGGCAAACGATACGCACAGTCCTTCGACATCTGAAAGTGTCTTCACCTTCTTTATCGCCTCTTCAGAACTCATCCCGAGTTTTACGCCTAACACGATCTGCAATTTGACCGATAATATCATTATATTTCAAAGATACAAGGAGGAATTAAAAAAAAATGATCTTACTATTTAATGTTAATAACAAAATAACCTCAAGGTTTGACAAAAAAAAAGTATCAAAATTACAAAAAATCATTTCAAAACGCCCCTTCACATTTATAAAACTATTACAGTTAGCCCCTTAATTAATTATGACACTGAATCAAACCTGTGGGGTATTTATGTAATTTTAAAGTTTTATTTTTTTATTTTTTTTGTAATTAGGTCAAACCACAAGGGTGCGTTTTGTAATCACCCAACTATTTATTTAAAAACATGAAAAGATATTGGAAGTGAAATGATTGAATAGAGTGACCCAATAGACCAATAATCATTACATTCAGAGAGATGAGGAATCAAAAAAAAAAAAAAAAGATCCAACTATTTAGTGTTAATAACAAAAAAGTACCCTTGAGGTTTACCAAAAACAAAAAACAAAAAACCAATAACGAAATGTTACAAATATCCCTGCGACTTTATTGTCTTACGTTTACCCCCTTCATAAGCAAAAGATTTTCAACCCCCCACCCCCTCTTAAATTTATAAAATATTACAGTTAGCCCTTAATTTTTTGTAATTTTGAAAGTTTAATTTTTTTGTTGTTGTAATTAGGTCAAACCATAAGGGTGCTCTTTGTAATTATCTCAACTATATTCAAAACATGAAAATAAATACATAGGATGGGAACTTGGGAAGTTCAAAATAGAATTGTGCGACCCAATAGATTATCATCAAGCACATTAAAAGAAATGAAAATAATCGGGCAAGAGTAAACATAAAATGCAGAAGTCATAACAAACTCACAGAAGCTAAACGGCATTCAACAACCCTGTTATTGTAATTAGTTGCAGCAGTAACTGCTTTCTGAGACTCGGCCAACGAATGTGCAATGACAAATGTGCCGCCTGCGGGGAGCTGCACCTCGGTAGAGCGAATGGGATTGAAATCAATAAGTGCTGCAAATCCAGATTGTGCCATAACCGATATTGCCTGTCCAGCAAAAATATCATGAAAGTTTAGGGATGAACTTCATGACGAAATATGTAATGTGCAATTAGCATGAAAGAGCAGAAAAAATCAAAGGGGTGATTACAAAAAGTACCCCTGAGGTTTGACCTAATTACCAAAAATAAATCCCGGCTAACTTTCAAAATTACAAAAATAACCCTGAAATGTTTTTTGCTTATGAAGCGGTAAATGTAAGGCAAAAATAAAATCTCAGGTGTAATATTAGTAAAATTAGGTTAAACCTTAAGGGTACTTTTTGTAATTAACCCAAAAGTAAAAGAAAAGGTTCAAAATGAAAGCATCAAACTTTTTTTCAGGCTTTTTGTAACACAGTAATAGGTAAAATATAAAAGAATCCAATAATATCTTTGAGGAATGAGGTAAATTACCTGATCCATTCCACCGGATTGAGTCCCAATGTGTCGTTCACATTCGCAAGTAAGTTGAGCAAGTTCTTTCTGGAAAGCAAAACAAGGTTACGAATATAGAACAAAATAATATCATTCCGTTTACTGAAAAAACCTTTATTAAAAAAATAATAATATTAATGGGGGGTTATAAAAATTGTTAGAAACATGGAAATACCTTGGGAATGCTTGCGCCTAAAACTGCCATTATAGCAATCGTAGARGAGCAAACAAATGCAGCAGAGCTTGACAAACCAGATCCTACATAAGCAAAAAGAAGAAAATTCAAACATCGAGCAATATCGTTAATTAATACCCACTTTTTTTCTTTTTTTCATTTTCTGTTAACTGCTTAGCTTAGATCCAAATAATCATTAGATTGTACTCCCTCCGTTTCTTAATAAGTGTCGTTTTAGAGTTTTTATTCAAATTAAGGAACATATATTTGACCAATACATCCCCAATCAATTAATAATATTTCCATTTAATTACTTCCATTCTTTCCCTTTAATTATTCTATTACCATAAACTTGTTTATATTTCTTAAAATAAACGGGGATAAAACTGGAATAAAGTGGCAAAAAATTATAAAACGACACTTAATTTGTAATAAAATTGAGTCTCTAAAACGACACTTATTTTAAAATGGAGGGAGTATGAAATTACCAGTTGGAACAACGCCATCAACAACAACCTCGAGTCCAACTGTTTCACCAAYGTCTATCCCATTCAATCTGGCATACTCATAGAAACCTTTGTACCTGAAAATGAAATCACAAAAACTTTTCAGATATCAGAAGTTATAATTTGCAAGAAACAGACATATAAATTCAAAAAAAAAAAAATCAAAGTAAATTTAAGAAATATGTAAGGCATCATCATACCCACAAATAAAATAGTGACCCCATCTGTGGTTCTTCAAATCTATTTCCTGAAAACCAAAATAAAATAAAATAATAACTATTTATGGATGAAGAAGAAGAAGAAGAAGCTATATGGATGAAATGAAACATAGTTCATAAAGTGACCCCTTCATCCCWTTTCTTATCTACAAATGAAAACAGACACTTTTCTATCCAATTTGACATTTACAAACACAAACATGTTTCTACTACTAGGTAAGGCATTATATAAGATAATTAAACACTAGATTAAATGAATCATGTGTAATCATGTTTTCTTGAAGTTTCATGATAATGCACACTGGATATAATAGACAGTCTTTTCATCGCAGGCCCCAAGTTTTAACCATAAAAATGTACAAGGGAGAAAACAAAATTAAACATAATTTCACAAGCACTCATGAATATGTGCTACACACACCACACAAACAATATATATATATATATATATATATATATATATATAATAAAATTCCCCTGCACCTAATCAAGATCAGAAGAATTAGGACATTTTATACCAGTTTACAATTTCAGAACAAAAAAAATGAGAATTAATTATTTAGGAAAATCAACACTGCACCTGATCTGGATCAGCAGGATAAGTGCACAGACTGTACTTATCGCTATTCACATTCGCAATCCGAAGAACATTTTCCCCTTTGACTTTTCGTATAGCCACAATCGTATCTTGCCTGATCGCCATAGGCAACACAGAGTAACCTTCATAGTCTATGTGCTCTCCAATCAAATTCACCCTCCCTACCAAAATAATTAARAAATCYCAAACATTCAGTTCAACAGAAACATGATTTCAAAAATCAAATTCACCTTCCTAAAAAAAATAAATTTCTAAATCAAACTACAATTAAGAGACAAAAARGCARACACCTGGTACGCATAATGATACCTGGAGATCGGGCATAGATATCAGGGGCATGGCCAAAGAATTCATTGAATTTCGACTTCAATTTGTTGAATCGGAGCTCCGCTTCTTCAAGCTGTGACCCGGYTCCGTAAACGGGTTCGAGAGACTTGAAAATCGGAACAGGAAGCTCCTCGTGTCTCGCCATTGATTCCGAAAAAAATATTTTCTTTTTCTTACACCTTTTAATTTTGTTGCAGAGAGAAAGGAAGGAGATAAATAAGCTTGGTATTAATCTATATATGGAGTGAGTGAAGTTCGAAGTTCAGTAAATTTTGGAGTTTTGTGGGTGCGCTTTTGCCCTTTTTTTTTAATAACAAAAGGATCAACTTTTTATTGTTGGATTGAAGGGGTAAAGAAAAAGATTCTTGATATAAAGTTGAATTTGATAAGTGACGGTGACGATGATGATGAGTTTTGGGTCAGCCACAAAATTTAACGAGTGAATGAATTAAAGGGATCTATTTGTGGTGATGATGAGATGACAACGTTAAAAATTAAAATACAATAAAATTATCTCGTAATTTGTCAGTGATTTAAGATTATAGGGTGAACTAAAAAAAAAAAAAAAAGTAAAAAAAAAAAAGTAAAACATGAATAACATTAATCACTGTGCTAGGACAACTCTTAATTTTTTTGTTGCGTTCTGCACTCATAAAAATATCGACTAAAGTATTATATTCTCTTCATTTTTAAATAATGGCCATATTTTTTAGTTTTTGTCAAAAGATAAAAAAAACAAAAATTTTTAGAGTTTAAATTAAAAGTAATGAACATGCAAGTTGTAGTTTTTATAGAATTTTTCCCCAAAAAAAGGGTAATGTAAAAAATAGACTAATTTATCATTAATTTAATATTATTTTTATTCCTAAATTATCTCCGTCATTCTCACACACATATTAATTCCGAATGCTTCATTCAATTAGTCAAATCAAAGAAATGATTTGGAAAGCAGAAAAATATCTTATCATGGATTTAAGGATAAAATGAGAACACATGTGTAATACACAACTATTTATTTTTTTACAAAGTACAACCCCTAAAAAAACTATCATCTAAAAACAAGACAGTTAAATATAATTAAAGTGTTACAAATCAAAATTAAAAAAAAAAAAAAAACATAATCAAAATATCACAACACAAAATTATATTAAAATAAAAAAAAATCACAAATAAATCGGTCACATGAGTTGTCTAATCACAAAAGTATATGAAGTATAAAATAAATATATATCAAGAAAGGGAGATTCTATGTGAGCAATAAAAGATGGTGAACAAGTTGACGAGAAAGGACAATGATTTCTTCTTCTTTTTCTTTTTCCTTTTATTCTTCGATACTAAAAAAAAATGACATAGCACTCGCAGAATCTGATGTTTTTCAACATTAGTGCCAAGAGAATTATATTATATTATATAAGCTGGAGAACAAATGAATGTTAGAGAATTTATGTTATAAGCCCTAGAAAAAAGATGAATTTCAGTATTCAGCGTTTAAATAAGTCCTCACCTCCACACAAGTGTGTATTTTGGTGAAGCATTTCCGAGATTATCCAGTCCAAGTTTGTTTCCTTAAATCTGCATTATTTTCGCATCAACCGGCAGATATACTTTTGTTCTTTCAAAAAAGATCGTCTCAACATCACAAATATCAAAAAAATAATACATATAAACACAAATAAAATATTATTTTTTAAATAATATAGAGTATTAAAATAAATAATGAAAATAATAATCTATTTTCTGTAAACTTGAAAAGTGTTGTATTTAATACAAACAAAATATTGTTTATCCGTCTTATTGCGATAGTCTCATAAGTAAGGTTCTGAAAAGCATGACAAATATAATGAACTTATGCTTCAACGGTGAATTCTAGAGTCGAAATGCGTTTTAAGTTTTAAATCAATTTAGAATATTAATAAGTGAAATAAGTATTCTAAATTGAAAATACGTTTAAATTATAAAGATTATATTTATTTGATAATTTTAACAAATTCAATTTTAATATATCTAAAACACATCTTAAATATAAATTTTGATTTTTAGTATAATAGATCTTGAGTAGTAAACATGCGTTTAATTTTGAATTATTTGTCCAAATAAGTTCAAAGATGACTTAGAAAACAAATTGCAAGAAAAGAAAGAAAAAACTAAAAAAAATTGATGCACGCGATTGGGCTCGCTGATGTATCACTTACGCATGTTCAAACTTCGCATAGAGCTAACTTGGCGTGCATTAAGCCGCCTAGTAACGTCTTGACAGTCAATGAAACTCATTGATTGCTTTTTCTAAGAAGAATGCTTATACATTGTGTTAAAAATAAAGTATCATGGATAGACGAATCTATATGCCGGCTAGACAAGTTTTGTAGAACACTACTCATAAGAAACACACTTGGGCTAGACGTGTTCACCACTTCGGGCGAACCGGACAAACCGCCGGTTTGAACCGGCGGTCAATGGTTGCGGAAACCGTTGACCACAGTTTAAACAGCAATCGCCGTTAAGGCGGGCCGGTTCCGATTTCCCCACACCGTAAACCGACAATGTGATTATATAATAAAAATACTACTGGTATATAATAAAAGCACTAGTTCGCAGCGAGCCGTTTGAAATCAACGGTCCCGATCTTATGACCGTTGATGATCAACGGTCGAGATCAATTGATCGTTGATTCAAACCGCCGGTTTGACCCGAAACCGGCCGGTTTGGTCCAAAACCGGCGATTTATCCGCCTTTTTTTTTCGATTTTTTCAATCCTATAAATACCCCCCATTCCCAACTCATTTCTCTCACACCAATATATCATCTTCTATAATCTCTCTATTCTACATTGTCCCTCTTTGCAAATTTTGTGATTTCCAAGATTCTTTAATTATTATCAAGCCTTCCTATTTCTAAACTAAACTTATTTAAATTTAGTGTTATAATTCCAAATATATTTCGTACTTTTTAGTTATAATCCTACTACTTTAGTCCATTACTACTCTTTCTTATTTTTTTATATTAATTAATCTTAACTTCTAAAAAAAATGCCGAGCCGTGGAGGTTCTTCTCGTTTCCGTCATTCCGATAAGGGGAAGAGTATAGCACTCGATGAAGACGCCAATGTCCATCCCATCGGCTTATTACAAGACAACACTCCTTTGGTCGGTGACTACAATCCCAATCGCATCGAAATTGATGAAGATTGGAGTGATACCGACATTGATCAAACTTATCGAGCTGTCGCCGCCTTTGCCGGTGAAGATGTGCCGCCCATTGAAGAGGAGGATGAATTGCCTCCTCCAAGAAATCCAAAAACTCGTTCTCGGGCAATAACGGAGTTAAAATCCGACATTTTCAAGAAATATTTTCAAAAAATCGAAATCCCGCCACCCGCAAACGAGCCACCTCCGGAAGACGGCAAAAAATGAAAAAGGAGGTACCGTGTCACTTGCAACTATTGTACATTATCTTACCAATTTCTAGAAGGAGGAAGATATGGGAATATGCACAACCATCTCAACAACAAACACCCCGATAAAGTCGGCATTGATATGACTCAAATTCAACTACAAGGAGGACAAGTAAGTACGAACTCCTCTTCTTTATTTACATATTCCGACGCTACTCATTGAAAGGAATTAGCAAAATCTGTTTCTTCTAGATCACTTCCTTTTAACTTTGCCAATGATGATTTATATGAAAAGTTTACCCAACTTTCTTTTAATCCCTCGAGTACGAGAGTCTCACGCTCTACCCTTACTCGTGATATTAAAAAAGTATTTATATGAAAAGTTCACCCAACTTTCTTTTAATCCCTCGAGTACGAGAGTCTCACGCTCTACCCTTACTCGTGATATTAAAAAAGTTGTTGGTGAATATAAGTTAAACTTATGTAATAAATTTGCTAGTTTACCAAACAAAGTTTCAATTTGCTCGGATGTTTGGAGTGATCATTGGGAAAGAAACTCTTACATGGGTGTTACATGTCATTGGGTTGATAATTCATGAACTTTACAAAAACGTTTGCTTGCATATAGAGATTTTAAAGCTGCTCACAATGCACATAATATTTGTCAATTAATTCATTTGATTTGTCAAGAATATGGTTTAGTTGAAAAAATATTTTCTATTTCATTTGACAATGCAACTTCTAATACGGCGAGTGTTAATGAGCTTATTAGTATTTGTAAACCATCTATTGGTGGATTATTTTTTCATATTAGATGCATATGCCATATTTTGAATTTCTGTGCTCAAGATGGTTTGAATGTTTTGAAAAATGAACTTTCTCCAATTAAAGCGGCGGTCACGTGTATTCATAGAAATAAATCTTTGCAACGAAAATGGGCAAGATTTTGTAGGGAAAACGGGTTTGAACCTAAAAATTTTTCAACCGATGTGCCTACTCGTTGGAACTCTACATATAAATTATTGAAAGATACGAAGCCGATAGCGAGTTTGATATTTTGAATTGGTGGGCATCGAGGAAATCACTTTATCTAGTTGTTAATCATCATTGCGAGGGAGATATTGGCCCGTTTCCCGTATCAACCGTTTCAGTCGAACA